>OY731404.1:49450703-49591451 GCA_963425845.1 Sphenostylis stenocarpa
TTATTCTTGGGGGCATTGTCTTACAGCTCCTGGGGGTGGATCAACCATTGGAGAGAACTTGATGACGAAAGGCTCACTCTCCATCTTATTCCGATTTGTGGAAAGCACATTGACTAATCCTTTCTTTTTATTATCTTATTGTTATTAAAGTGATAATGAATGCAATTTTATGAATGCAATTTATGAATACAATAGACACTTGAAGAGATGATGAAAACAAACAATTTTATTTATTTCATCCAGACAGTGTACATTCCTCAATGCAATTTTTCGAAGTACATTTTTTTCTTTTTTTTTTAAATGGAGAAGCCTAATCCCATGCATGGCATGCGAATGCCCTAATCCTCTTTTCATGGTATTGAGGAATGTCCACTTCTTCGATTGTCTATTATTAGATGCATGTTTATGAGGATGAAGTTTGGTGAATGCATGTATGCAGGTGTTTGTTTTTTCCTAAACATTATCATGTTTTATTTTCTAACATGATGTATGATAGTGTTTGAGATTTTGTGTTTTTTTTTTTTTTTTTTTTTTATGCGGATGAGGGCATGAAGAATACCAGCTGCTTTCTAGAATGCAAAAAGATTTTTATTGAATGATTTATGAGATGGATATTCCTTAAGACAATGGCTTAGGTATCCTCCTTAAAGCTTACGCTTTGTGGGGTATCTTACCCACCTCGGTGTAATGGTTTCTTCCCCATCACAGATTTGACAAGTATAATGGGGGTCACCATCACACCTTAGTACACTCGTTCCTTCCTTGTCGCGAAGGCTACAAATGTGCTCGAGGCCTCTTTTGCCATTGTCTTAGGGATATCTAGTGCTCCCTAGAATGAATGTTATTATGCATGCACCAGTACAAAAGGGCAGCAGATGTTCAAAGTGGCATAACTTTTGACTGGGATGTCCGATTTGGACACACAGCATACCAAAACGAAGAGAAAGAGGTGAGGAATCAAATTGCAAATTGCCAAAGGCAATTTGGCCCATTATTTTTCCCAAAAAATGCTTCTAAGACCCATTTTTGAGGGGTTTATTAAAATGATTCGTATGCATACTTTCCTTATGCATTTATTTTCTCTCTTGGTTTTTCCACTTATGATGCAATATGAATGATACGACTTTGTCAACATTATTTTTATAAATGTTTTATTGTTATTATTTTATTTTGGATTTTTATTTTGATTTTTATTGCTTTTTATTTTATAGTCTTTTATCTCTTCGTCGGAGCTGCGTGGCTACTTAGCTTACAAAGAACACTGAAACCAGGCTAGCTAAAAGGCGGATCGTCCGAGATAAAATGTGGCTTTATGCGAAAGGATATTTTAGCGTCCCTTATCTCTTACGTCGGAACTGCGTGGCTACTTAGCTTACAAAGAACACGAAACCAGGCTAGCTAAAAGGCAGGCTGTCCGAGATAAGGGTGTTTATTTGTAAAATATATTTTTTTTTTGGTGATTTTGCTCTGTTGTTTGTTTATGCTATGCAACAGTCAAATGCAACAAACAAATGCACATACAATTCACTCATCCACGAACAGGCGAGAATTCATTTTTATCACGAGGTAGGGTTTTCCTGCAGAAAAGTGCATTGGCAAGGGTTGGTTCTAACTGTTCTCACCAGGCTAAGGCCCCCAAGGTGCCCCCATTATAGGGTCCCCACTCTCCAGCCGTCCGACCATGCTCAACACTAAGGCCGGAGTCGGTCTTGTTGCCAAAAGAGGAAGGTTATCACCTTGAGTGGTGGTTTCCGATCACTGCTGGTGGGCACAAGGCCCTAACTGCAGCGAACCGTACCGCCACCCACTCCCTATGGTTATCTCACTTGCCCCCGGGTATAGGAGGAACTGTAGTGTGCAAGGGACTTGTGTGCAATTTATATATCAAGCAATTGCGTAAGTATAAACAAACAACATTTTATTGAAAGCCAAACAATAAAACATGTTATAATACAAGGCAGGGTAAAAGCGCTTATTTTCTTGGTTTAAATTTTTTTAAGCCAGCCCATCACTAAATGGGATCAACTCTCTAGGCTTCCCCAGCGGAGTCTCCATCTGTCGCCGCCTCCCCGAAAACGGGGGCGCGGTCGGAGCGACGCGATGGTTTTTCGACTCTCTTGTTTTCGCGTTTTTTTATTGGTGGTTACAACGTCCTTAGGTTGTCCGATAACCGGGCTAACCTAGAGACGAGGTTTTCGAAAAGTGTCCTTGAGTTGTCCGACAACCGGGCTAACCCAAGGACTTATTTTTGGGTTCTATGGAGTCGCCACCGATATTTTTACCATAAACATCGGAAAAGGGGTTTTGAAAAGGCGTTGGTTTTCGAAAACCAACTTTGGTCATTAGAACCAGAGTTGGGTAAGGGAGTTAGTTACGTGTAAAGGGAGTATTAGTCCCTTTACGACGCCCCTTTCGGGTTCCCTATGATAGGCCGGCTATTTGTAAATAATTAAACTTGGAAAATTGCGCTTTTACCCTTTTTATTATGTGGAATTTAAATATGTGACTACATTGCCCTAGCTTCTATTGCATAATTTAAATAGCAGTAATTTTAAAGAATAGAGAATGAGGATATGCACCTCCAAAGCAAGCTTTATATTCAAAAAGAGGGTGCGTTTTGGCAACCCTTCACTCTACACTCTCAGAAACTCCGGAAATGCCTCGGAGGGATTCTTAAGAAGATTTAGAACGCTCAGTCTATGCCTAAAGACGCTCAGAAACTCCGGAAATGCCTCGGAGGGATTCTTAGAGAGAGAAAATCTAGAGAGAAGGGAGAGCTCTTGGTTTTTCTGTGTCAAAATGAGGGGGCGGAAGCCCCTATTTATAGTTTTTCGCGCTGTCAGGGTCCAGACCGCCGTTCTCGCCTGACAGGGTCGAGACCGCCGTCTCATAATTCGAGACCGCCGTCTCGCTCATGTCACGGGGTCGAGACCGCCGTCTGGAAAATCCAGACCGCTATCTCGACTTGGCGAGAATCGAGACCGCCGTCTGGAAAACCCAGACCGCCGTCTCGTTTTTGCGAGTGTCGAGACCGCCGTCTGGAAAGTCGAGACGGTGGTCTCGTCCTGGCGCTGAAACGAGACGGCGGTCTGGTATTCCCAGACGGCGGTCTCGTCCCTTCAAGGCGAGAAGCTTTATTTTTGGGTCGAAAAACCTTCCTATCTTGGTACGGGAGCCTAATAGTCTCTCCTAGTGGCTTGTTAAGCTCCGGCCGTCTTCAAATAGGAAGCTTTCTGACTTTATTTGGAGGCCGGGCAAGATTTGGGGTCTACACCTACTATAGGAGGGAACTCCTGTTGAAGCTCCAACAACTTCATCAAGGAAACATGTGTGTGAATAATTACTTTAAGATGCTAGAATTTTTGCTACTTAGGGACGGTATGCATGAGGAAAACAATGAGTCTAAGGTAGCTAGGTTTATTAGTGGTTTGAGGAGAGACATCCAAGACTTAGTAGAATTGTATGAATACTCATTTATTGAAAATGTTTTACACCTTGCCTTAAAATTTGAAGCTCAATTGAAAAGAAAGGATGAGGCAAGGAGGAGTTATTTAAACAATGACTACTATAGTTCTTCTTGGAAGGGCAAGAGTACGAAAAAACATGATAAGAATCCTTCCAAGTCACTCCAAGAGCCACCCCCTAAGGGCAACACGTCTAGGAACCCCACTCCTAATGTTGTCGCTCCTCAAAGGACTAGTTAAATTAAATGTTTTAAATGCTTAAGGTATGGGCACATTACTTCTAATTGTCCTACCAAAAGAACTATGATTTTGAGCACAAGCGGATATGTCGTGAGTGAGCATTCTTCTTCCCCCTCCCCATCTAGAAATAATTCCTCTGAGCACTCATCCTTTAGTGATGAAGAGATCAAGGCTTGTGAAGGTGATTTGTTAATAGTGAGGCGGATGTCGAGTCAAGTCCAAAAGGACCTTGACAAATCCCAAAGAGAAAACATTTTTCATACTCACTAACTCATTAATAACAAGTTGTGTTCACTAATCATTGATAGAGGAAGTTGTGTGAACGTGGCTAGCACGAGGGTAGTAGAAAAGCTTGATCTACCTACTACTCCTCATGTCAAGCCTTACAAGCTTTCTTGGCTTAGTGAGGAAGGTGCGATTGAGGTAAATAAACAAGTCTTCGTTACCTTTGCCATAAGGAAATACAAGGACGAGGTTCTTTGTGATGTTGTGCCTATAGAAGCTTCCCTTGATGACTTTCTTGGTGAGATAAAAGGTGCTACCATATTTTTCAAGATTGATTTGAAGATAAGTCATAATCAGATAAGGATTAAAAAGAGAGATTAATGGAAAATAAGAAAAAAGTGCAAAAAAAAAAAGGAGAGAGAGAAGAAAGAAAAGAAAGACAAGGGGATTGTAGACCCCAAATCTCGCCCGGCTTCACAATAAAGTCAGAAGACCTCCATTAGAAGATAGGAAAAGCCTCTAGGCTTCATAAATAGGATAGGAGGGCGTCCTCTACATAGAAATAAGAAAAAATCAGAGAAATCCTGCCCAGAAGCCAGAGATAGTCGTCCCAATTGGCCAGACGGCCCTCTCGCCACTTATATGATGAGACCACCATCTCGCCACTTGGCGAGACGGCTGTCTCGACTCCAAAGTGGCGAGAAGGCCGTCTCGCCTGACAAAGGTTGAGACGGTCATCCCGGTCTGACAGACACAAATTTCTATAAATAGGGACCTCCTCCTCCTCGTTTTCAACAACTTTTCACCAGAATTAGACCTCCAATATTCTTCTAGAACCTCTTTGAAGCATTTCCAGAGTTCCAGTGCTCTTCTTAGACACTCTAGAGTCTTTCTGTCAGTAGAGGAGTGAGCGGCATTGTAAAGTGAGAGGATAGCCAAAAAGCATCCTCAAAAGATTAATAAAAAGCTTGCTTCAGAGGTTTCTTTCACATACTCTCTTTTATTGCTTCCTTTATAGCTTTTCTTGTATGCATATTAAGTATTAAAGCCATGTAGATATTTAATTTTTGCAAGTAGAAGAAATAATAAGGGTAAATGCATAATTTCTTTAGTTTTCATTTTATAAGCTAGTTCGTCATAGGGAACCCTAAAGGGGCGTTGTGGGGTGCTAACACCTTCCCCACACATAACTAACTCCCTTACCCGACTCTGGTTGTAATGGCCAAAGTTGGTTTTTTCTAAAACCACTGCCTTTTTACCTTTTTTAGTGTTTAAGGTTAAAACACTGGTGGCGACTCCATAGAACCCTTTTCAAAAACCTCGCGTTTAGGTCCAGCCCGGTTATCAAAAAACTTAAAGGCCTTAAACACTTCTTTAAAAAATGCGAGTCAATCAAAACCATCGCGTCGCTCTGACCGCCTCTTTTGACGATGGCGACAGATGGCGACTCCACTGGGGAAGCTAGAAAGTTGATCTCATTTAATGATGGACTAAGTTTAATAAATAAAAACTTGAAATTATGTCTTTCCCCTTTCTTGTTTTTATAACATGCTTTACTGGTTGGATTTAATAAATGTTGTATGTTTACTTTATGCAATTGTTTGAAATAACAATTGTACACAAACCCTTGCCCAAAACAATTCCCCCTATAATGGGGGCACCTTGGGGGACCTAGCCTTGGTGAGGATAATTAGAACCACCTTGATAAAAACGTCATCACATTGTTCGCAGATGAGTGAATTGTTTATGCATTTGTTTGTTGCATAGCATAATCATACAACAGCAAAATATATAAAATTATTTCTCAAAAAAACTCTTTCATAATAAACACCCTTATCTCGGACAATCTACATTTTATCTAGTCTGATTTCAGGTTCTTTGTAAGCTAAGTAGCCACGTGGACCGACAGAAGAGATAAGGGATTATAAAACAAATTTTTTTGCAATAAACCAACTTTATCTCGGACAATCATCATTTTAGCTAGCTTGATTTCAGGTTCTTTGTAAGCTAAGTAGTCACGTTGACCTACAGAAGAGATAAAGGGGTCACAAACCGAATTAAAAAAAATAATGAAATTTAATAAAATGATTTTGACAAAGTCAAATCATTCATATCACATCATTTCATAAGTGGAAAAACCAAGAGAGAAAATAAATGCATAAGGAAAGTATGCATACACATCATCTTAGTAAATCCCTCATCACTAGTGCAAAATAGGTTTTAATAAGTCTTAGGAGCATTTTTTGGGAAAATTGGTGGGACAAATTCCCTTTGGGAATTTGCCACCTGTTCTTCACTTTTTCCTTTTCGTTTTGATATGTTGTGCGTCCAAATCCGACATCCCGATCAAAAGTTATCTCACTTTGAACATTTTCCACCTTTTGTACTAGTGCATACATAAACACACCCATGCTAGGGGGCATTAGATATCCCTAAGACAAAGGCGAAAGAGGCCCCGAGCACATTTGTAACCATCCACAAGGAAGGGACAAGTGTACTAAGGTATATGTGTTAGAAATGTCGGTTGAGATCAAGAGGGGGGGTGAATTGATTTTTGAAAGATTTTCGCAATTTACAGATTATCTATTTCAAAGATTAAGAATTCTGACTAATTCTTGAATCAAACACAGAAAACAATCAAAGTAAAGGCATTGACAGAATTAAAGAGAGAAAGGTTTAGAAAGATACAACCAAGATTTATACTGGTTCACCCAATCCCATGGCTACGTCCAATTTCCAGCCAAATTCCAGTTGGGTTCCACTAGATTGAACGTTTTACAAATTACAACTTCAATCACACACTCAATCTACCACAAGAACCAAAATTCTAGTCCCTGCACCTAAACCTTCACCAAGAACCAATTTCCAGTTCTTGAACAACCCTGCAGCCAAATTCCAGCCACAGAAACCAGTGCCCACACTTCCAGGCACCCACAATACAGAAAAGAAAAGTAAAGAAACAAAGAGAAGAAACTAGAACACCCAAACCAGGTTTATGCAACTCTGCATATTGAGTTTCTTCACCAAAAGAATGCAAATATTGCCTCAAGAAAGAACTTCTAAGAACTTCACAAAACTAGCACGATTCTCTCTTGAAAGTAGCACTTATGATTGCTTGATTGATTGCCAAAAGATGTATTTTAAAATGTTCAAGCAACTCTGTTTATATAGAAGATTTTTCAAATTGCTGGTTTATTTAATCTGTTAAAATAATCTTTTAATCTATTAAAATCCTTGTTTTAATCTGTTAAAACTTCTTTTAATCTGTTAAAATGTTCTTGATCATTATCCAGATTTGTTTTAACCGATACGACAACGTTTATATCAATTAAAAGTCTTTGTAAAAAATCTTTCAAATTGTTTTAATCGATTGATTTTCCTTTTAATCGATTAAAATATTGTTAAAGGTTTTCATAAAACTTTCTAAGTGATTTTAATCGATAACAATCTGTTTTAATCAATTAAAACACTTTGGAAAAAGTTCACTTAGTTATTTTAATCGATTGAAACACATTTTAATCGATTAGAATTCTGTCAAAAGATTTCATAAAACTTTCTAAGTTATTTTAATTGATAACATACTTGTTTTAATCGATTAAAACATTCTGGAAAAATCTCTTAGTTGTTTTAATCAATTATTTTGCATTTGTATCGATTAAAATACTGACAGAACAACTTTCAAACACTTCAAGTTATTGTAATCAATTATTTTGAGTTTGTATCGATTAAAATCCTGCCAGAACACTTTTCAAAATATTCTAAGTCATTTTAATCGATTATATCAATTCTATATCAGTTAAAATACTGGCAGAAGGTTTTCAAAATTCCTTCTAATGAAAACAATCGATTATTTCGAAAACATATCAGTTAAAAACCTGTTTCAAAAGTGTTAAGAACATTTTAGCTGATAAAGATCATATGTTATTAGTTAAAATAGTTACTTAAAAATCATTTAACAAAACACTTTGTTTTTAACATATTAAACACATTTTAGAGGCATTTGCAAAATCTTTTAAATGAAGAAACCTCATGCAGCAGAGAGATAAAAATGATTATACCTAAGTAAAGATGCAGACTCACTAATCACTCTACCCTTTTATCTAAGTGACCTTTGACTGCAACATAGTAGCCTTTGTCTTCATTTTGACTTCATCAAATCAACAAGATCTTTGTTTAAGTAATTCAATTAAGATCTTCATCACTTTCAGTCTCCCCCTATTTGATGAAGACAAAAACCTCTTTGAATAATATCTTTGCAAAAGAAGTCACTTGAATATATAGATTAGTGATTATTCAAAAATTAATCATTTTTCCCATTTCTCCCCCTATATTACTGCTCCCCCTAAAACAAGAAAAATCATTATCAAGAAAAAAGCTATTATTTCTCCCCCTTTTGACTTCATCAAAAATAGGGAACAGAGGACCAAAACAAATACGATGCATGGTATGAATCAAAATTTTGTTTTTGAAAACAGTAAAAAAAATTTGAACAAGATACATTACTCATATAAAGACCAATCAAAGTTGATTCAAACTTATCTTCATTAACACGTTTGTAATGAATACAATTGACACGTGTAAAGATAAGGGAACCATGCTTTAGTAGCATGTTACAAGAACAACCATTAACTAAAGCCTTTAATTTTTCTTTCCAGAGTAATAATCGATTAAAAACAGGACAAAATCGATTAAAATGTTCCTGTTACTGGTTTTAATCGATTAAAATATTGTTTTAATCGATTAAAACAGTGATGAAATTAGAAATCTAGAAACTTAAGTTCATTTAATCGATTAAATCGACATTTAATCGATTAAAATAGTATGAAATTTTTTGTATAAGTGCTTTTAATCGATTGAAGTTTGATTTTATCGATTAAAACAATCAGTTTTGAAAACTAAGTGTTTGTTTGATGCATCTAAAATGCCTAATTCAGTTCGAATTTTTAAATCGATTATTAGGAAAATGTTTTAAGATAATATCAACTAGATTGATTAAGTTTTAACCAATAGATCCATCAAAATCAGAATAGTATCTTATCTAGTTGATTTAACTGATGTAAACTAGTTTTAGTTGATACAAATACATGACATACAGATTTTAATCGATTAATACGCAAATTAATCGATTATTTTGATGCGAATTTCCTATGTAAGTGTTTCTTTTAATTGATTTAATTGATTGAATCTATTTTGTATTAGCTAAACTTATTAGAAAAGTATTTTTGATTCTATCTCGGCTCTCTTAATTCAAATGAAAACCTACATCATATTGAGCAAAGTTAAAAGATTGTTTCTGGTTTAAAACCAGTTAATATTACAGTCCAAAAATGAAAATTATCAACAAAATAAATATGACATAAGAAAGAAAAAAGATTATGATAGGAAGGGACCCTTGTTGTAAAAAACTCAATCATCCCAATTCCCTTGATTGAGTTGCATATCTTCCAATTTGGTGTAAATATCAGCGATCTGGTTTCCAAGGTTTGTGAACTGTGTGTTGGTCTGCTGGAAGTGTTGATAGGTCATTTGCATATGCTTCCTTTGGTTTTCCTGCATTGTGGCCATTTGAGAAAGCATAGACCTTTCAAATTGTGAAAGAGGAGTCCCACGGTCAGGCTGTTCCATGTAGGGAATTATCTCCATGTTCTCATATGAAGCCTCCCCACCAGTGGACTCGGGAACTTCAGCAACTGGAGGAGAAGGAATTTGTTCAGCTTCTTCTTCATCTTCATCCTCATCTTCAAACATCCCAGCATCAATTTTTGAAATCCATTCATTCATAATTAATTTTTGAAATATCCCATTTTCCTTAAAGTGGAGTCATCAATTTCATTAGAAGCTTTAGGAGTTTCCACACTTTCTCCTGTAAGATCAACTTCAAAATATCTAAAGAAATTATTAATCAACATGGTATACGATAGTTTGTAATCAGCTAACCATTTTGCTTTCAACATATGATCTTTGATTACAGAAACCCAATTGACCCGAATATTATTTGAAATGCAGTACATGAGAGCAAGATTGCCCTCATTGAGTATAGCATGATTACTCCCTCTTGGAGTAAGCATCCATGCCACAATAAAAGCTAACAGCCTATGTTCAAGTAATAGTTTTCCAGCATTTAAAATTCTTACCAAATCATTTTGATCTTTAAGATAAGACCTGAAAAATTGAATTTTGTTGAAGTCAGGTATTTCAGAGATGTTTCCTCTAGATACTTTGACACCACTATCCCTGAGACCAGTAACTTGTTCCCAAACAGAAGGAGTAATTTCCATATTAACTCCTTTCACCTGAGATCTGATTGTAGAACCATTCACAGTTAGATTGGAATAAAAGACCCGAACCAAATCAGGTTGAATATTCCTGGTAAACTCCATGAAGGTCCTTAGTTTTTGACTTTTCAGCTTTCTTCTCAGAGTAGTAAATCCTTCTTCATCAAGCCATTTGAATTTGATAAACTTGGGAATAACAATCTGCTTCTGACTGAACTCAGCAATGAAAGTGTTCATTCTTCCAATATCACCATCAAACCATCCTTCCAAATGACTACCAGGATTGGTAGCAGAGGAAGATTCTCCTTTATGCTTCTTTCTTGATTTTGATCACCTAAGCATCTTGATGTGCAGCTTAGAGAGGAGTTTTGATACGTGAGTACAAGAGAGAAGAGAGAAGGAATTTGAACCAGAGAATGAAGAATGAGAATGATGGACTCAAGTGTGCAAAATAATGAGTTACGGATTTCAACTTTTGTAAATTGCAGTCCAATTTGACAGAACCTGCAAAGAAACAACTTTAATTGCATATGTCCCCTTGACTAAACGCAGAAGCGCAGGTTTCTGGACAGTGGGTACATCGGCTAAAGTGTTCTTGGAAGAATGTTTGACTTGGTCAAAGAGTATATTTAATGCATTATGCAGATTTTGATTAACACAAAAATTTGGAATTTTGACTTTGATTAGCTGAGAAATTTTCAATTGGTTGTTGTTAAAACAATTTTCAGGAACAAATTAATTGATTAATCAACAAATTAACCTATTAATTTGATCTTTAATATTAGGTTTGAAAATGCAACAGTGAAATAATCGATTAATACATAAAAGAATCGATTATTTCAATGCTGGAAGAAATTAATAAAATGATAAATAAATTTTAATCAATTAAAATGAGGAAGAATCGATTAAATTGACCTTTTAGTGGTTTTAACTGCTATAAATCCCTTTTAATCGATTAAAACAGCTAAACTAAAAATCTCGAGAGCATTTTAATCGATTAATTCGTATTTTAATCGATTAAAACTGTACGACCAACTTTTCTAGTATTTTCTGTAAGTGAATTTAATCGATTAAAACTGTTTTATATCAATTAAAACATTCAGTTCATGAATCCAGAATCGAATTTGCTTATTTGATACCAAGGGATTTCCAGATTTTGTTCTTGCAAAACAGATTTAGCATATTTCTGGTACCCTTTTTATAATCACTGGGTCCAATCAGGTTATTTGAAATGAATTTTTGGGAATCCACTTCATTCTACCTCTAGAAATAGCATACTTCTTGATTTTACAAAATTTCACAGAATGACCTTTTTTCATACAGTAAAAACATTTAATAACAGATGATGAGTATGATTTTTTGTTTACATTTTTTTTCTGAATTTCTTGCTAGATGTATATCCAATGCCAGATTTGTCAAAAATAAGTTTTTGTGACCCAAGAAGAACATCAAGATTAGCTTGACCTTGTGTAAATTTTGAAACAGCTGTGATAAAAAATCAATCTTCTTTTGTAATTCTGGACAATTATTACATGGTTTATTACATACATAATCAGAATTATCATGGATTAATTTTAAGAAATCAAGATCAGTTTCATCTTCAAGAATTTTCTTTTCAAGAGAATCAACTCTATTTACTAACCAATTATTCATTCCTTTTAGCTTATCATTTTCTTTTTGCAGTTTCTTGGTTTCTTCATGCATTTCATTAAATGCTTCTTCTAATGAATTGTAATTCACTAAATTTGAAGAGGAATTAGAACTTACACTACTGGTTTGATAATTTTGATTAGCCATTAGACACAAGTTAGCTTCTTCATTATCGGAATTTTCTGTTGATGAAGTATCATTGTCATCTCATGCTACATATGCTCTTCTTTTGATCTTTTCTTCTTTCTTATCATTGTATTTGTTCTTTTTTGGGCACTCCATTCTTACATGACCCTGCTTACCACAACCATAGCATTTATAGTTAAAAGAATCAGATTTCTTCTCATACCTTTTGTGTTTTTCTTTATCTTGAATCTTTTTCTTGAGAAACTTGTTGAACTTTCTGACAAGCAGTCCAAGATTTTCAGTTTCCTCCTCTGATTCTTGATTTCTTTCTTCAACTTTGAGTGCTATGCTTCTACCTTTTTTCTCAGAGACTTCTTGCTCATTGAATCTGTTAATTTCCATTTCATGTTCTCTGAGTTTGCCAAATAAGGAGGTTGTTGTCATGACGGATAAGTCTTTTGATTCTGAGATTGTTGTGACCTTAGGCTGCCATGACCTGTCAAGACATTTCAAAACTTTAATATTTAATTCCTCTTTATCAAAAGTTTTACCTAAGCCCATTAGATGATTGATGATGTGAGTGAAGCGCTTCTGCACATCTGCAATACTTTCTCCAGTTTGCATTTTAAACAACTCATATTCTCTTATGAGAGTATGCTTTCTGGCTCTCTTTATATCAGTTGTCCCCTCATGAGTAACCTCAAGAACTTCCCACATTTCCTTGGTAGATTTGCATTGGGAGACCCTAAAAAACTCATCCATATTTAGTGCACAATGAATTATGTTTGTAGCAGTACAATCACTTTGAACTTTATTCTTTTCTTCATCATTTAAACTAGACCATTCTTTTTTTGTAATTAATGGACCATTAGCAATTACATCCCAAACATTCCTATCAATAGATTCAATAAAGATCTTCATCCTAATCTTCCAAAATGGATAATCTGTACTACAAAACAGTGGAGGTCTATTTATAGAAGCTCCCTCAAAAAAAGGTAATTTGTTTTCAGCCATTAAAGATTTGGACCGAAAGACTTGAGTATTTTTCAAAACCCTTGCTCTTGATACCAATTGTTAGAAATTTAAGCTGAGATCAAGAGGGGGGGTGAATTGATCTTTGAAAGATTTTCGAGTTTTACAGATTATCTATTTCAAAGATTAATTATTCTGACCAATTCTTGAATCAAACACAATAAACAATCAAAGTAAAGGCAATGACAGAATTAAAGAGAGAAAAGTTTAGAAAGATACAACCAAGATTTATACTGGTTCACCCAATCCCAGGGCTACATCTAGTTTCCAGCCAAATTCCAGCTGGGTTCCACTAGATTGAACGTTTTACAGATTACAACTTCAATCACACACTCAATCTACCACAAGAACCAAAATTCCAGTCCTTGCACCTAAACCTTCACCAAGAACTAATTTCTAGTTCTTGAACAACCCTGGAGCCAAATTCCAGCCATAGAAACCAGTGCCCACACTTCCAGGCACCCACAATACAGAAAAGAAAAGTAATGAAACAAAGAGAAGAAACTAGAACACCCAAACCAGGTTTATGTAGCTCTGCAGAATGAGTTTCTTCTCCAAAAGAATGCAAATATTGCCTCAAGAAAGAACTTCGAAGAACTTCACAAAACTAGCGTGATTCTCTCTTGAAAGTAGCACTTATGATTGCTTTATTTATTGCCAAAAGATGTATTTTAAAATGTTCAAACAACTCTGTTTATATAGAAGTTTTTCCAAACTGCTAGTTTATTTAATCTGTTAAAAGTCTTGTTTTAATCTGTTAAAACTTCTTTTAATCTGTTAAAATGTTCTTGATTATTTTCCAGATTTGTTTTAACTGATATGACAACGTTTATATCAATTAAAACTCTTTGTAAAAAATCTTTCAAATTGTTTTAATCGATTGTTTCGTCTTTCAACCGATTAAAATACTACTAAAAATTCTCATAAAATTTTCTAAGTGATTTTAACTAATAATAATATGTTTTAATCGATTAAAACACTTTGGAAAAAGTTCACTTAGTTATTTTAATCGATTGAAACGTATTTTAATCGATTAGAATTCTGCCAAAAGATTTCATAAAACTTTCTAAGTTATTTTAACTGATAGCATGTTTGTTTTAATCGATTAAAACATTCTGGAAAAACCTCTTAGTTGTTTTAATCGATTATTTCGCATTTGTATCGATTAAAATACTGACAGAACAACTTTCAAAACACTTCAAGTTATTTTAATTGATTATTTCGAGTTTGTATTGATTAAAATTCTGCCAGAACACTTTTCAAAATATTCTAAGTCATTTTAATCGATTATATCAATTCTATATCAGTTAAAATACTGGCAAAAGGGTTTCAAAAATCCTTCTAATTAAAACACTCGATTATTTTGAAAACATATCAGTTAAAAACCTGTTACAAAAGTGTTAAGAACATTTTAGTTGATAAAGCTCATATACTATTAGTTAAAATAGTTACTTAAAAACCTTTTAACAAAATACTTTGTTTTTAACAGTTTAAACACATTTTAGAGGCATTTGCAAAATCTTTTAAATGAAGAAACCTCATGCAGCAGAGAGATAAAAATGATTATACCTAAGTAAAGATGCAGACCCACTAATCACTCTACCCTTTTATCTAAGTGACCTTTGACTGCAGAATAGTAGCCTTTGACTTCATTTCTTACTTCACCAAATCAACAAGATCTTTGCTAAAGTAATTCAATAAAATCTTCATCACTTTCAGTCTCCCCCTATTTGATGAAGACAAAAACCTCTTTGAATAATATCTCTGCAGAAGAAGTCACTTGAATATATAGATTAGTGAGTATTTAAAATTTAATCATTTTCCCATTTCTCCCCCTATATTACTACTCCCCCTAAATAAGGAAAATTATTATAAAAAACAAAGCAATTATTTCTCCCCCTTTTTGACTTCATCAAAAATATGGAACAGAGGAACAAAACAAATACTATGCATGGTATGTATCAAAATTTAGTTTTTGAAAACAGTAGTAAATTTTTTTTTAACAAGATACATTACTCATATAAAGACCAATCAAAGTTGATTCAAACTTATCTTCGTTAACACGTTTGTAATGGATACAATTAACACGAGTAAAGATAAGGGAACCATGCTTTAGTAGCATGTTACAAGAACAACCATTAACTAAAGCCTTTAATTTTTCTTTCCAGAGTAATAATCGATTAAAACCAGGACAAAATCGATTAAAATGATCCTGTTACTGATTTTAATCGATTAAAATATTGTTTTAATCGATTAAAATAGTGATGAATTTAGAAAGTTAGAAACTTAAGTTAATTTAATCGATTAAATCGACATTTAATCGGTTAAAACAGTAAGAAAAATGTTGTATAAGTGCTTTTAATCGATTGAAGTTTGTTTTTATTGATTAAAACAACCAGATTTTAAAAATTAAGTAATGTTGGATGCATCTAAAATACCTAATTCAGTGCGGATTTTGTAAAATCGATCACGAGCAAGAGGTTTTGTAAAAATATCTGCTAGTTGTTTTTCAGTTTCTATAAAGAAAATTTCACAATCACCTTTCAAAACATGATCTCTAATGAAATGATGTCTAATTTCTATATGTTTTGTCCTAGAATGTTGAATTGGATTTTTAGTTAACATAATGGCACTAGTATTATCATATCAAAGAGGAATTTTTCTGAGAATTAAACCATAATCCTCAAGTTGTTGTTTGATCCAAAGAGATTGAGCACAACAACTTCCAGCTGCAATGTACTCGGCTTCGGCTGTAGAAAGGGCAACACATGATTGCTTTTTACTATGCTGTGACATTAGACTGCTTCTAAGGAGATGACAGGTGCCACTGGTACTTTTCCTATCAAGCTTACATCTTGCAAAATCTGAGTCAGAGTATCCAATTAAATTTAGTTTCGACTCACCAGGATACCATAACCCAACATTTAAAGTTCCTTTGAGATATTTGAGGATCCTTTTTGCAACAGTAAGATGAGATTCTTTTGGTGTAGATTGAAACATGGCACACATACAAACACTAAACATAATGTCAGGTCTACTTGCTGTTAGATATAGTAAAGAACCAATAAGCCCTCTATATTTAGTTTCATCACCAGGTTTTCCTTTTTCATCAGAATCAAGATAGCAATTTGTGGACATTGGTGTTGATGCTTCTTTGCAATGTTCCATCTCAAATTTCTTTAAAAGTTCTGTGCAGTATTTAGATTGATGAAGAAAACTTCCTCCTTGAAGTTGTTTAACTTGTAATCCAAGAAAGTAGTTGAGTTCCTCCATCATAGACATCTCAAATTCTCCCTGCATATCTTTGATAAAATCTTTACATAAAGACTCATTAGTGGCTCCAAATATGATGTCATCAACGTATACTTGAACTAGAATTACATCATTATTTAATTTTTTTAAGAATAAATTTTTATCAACCAAACCTCTTTGATAGCCCTTTGATATGAGAAAATTACTTAACCTTTCATACCATTGTCTTGGGTCTTGTTTGAGACCATACAAATCTTTCTTTAATCTATAAACATATTCTGGATGAATATGATCTTCAAAACCAGGTGGTTGTGTAACAAAAACTTCTTCATTCAAGTAACCATTTAAGAAAGCACTTTTGACATCCATTTGAAATAACCTGAAACTTTTTATCGAAGCATAAGCAAGTAAAAGTCTAACAGCCTCTAATCTAGTAACAGGAGCATATGTTTCATCAAAATCAATTCCTTCTTGCTGATTATACCCTTCAACAACTAATCTGGCCTTGTTTCTAGTAATTATACCATTTTCATCCATTTTATTTCTAAAAATCCATTTTGTTCCTATAATATTGGCATTATCTGGTTTTGGAATTAATTCCCATACTTCATTTCTTGTAAATTGATTTAATTCATCATGCATAGCATTAATCTAGTTATTATCCTTTAATGCATCATATATGTTTTTTGGTTCAATTTGTGATACAAATGCCATGTGATTGTAGAATTTATTTAAAGATCTTCTAGTGGAAACTCCCTGATTTATTTCACCAATGATGTTGTCTATTGAAAGATTTCTTGGAGTCTTCCATTCTTTAGGCAACTGCTCTTCAGATTCTTCAATATCTTCTACCTATTTTTGAAAAACTGTTGATTCTGGCAGTTTTAACTGATACATTTTATCAGTTAAAACATCATCTTCTGTACTATACTCAGCATTATTCTGCATACTTGGGTTAGTCTCATCAAATACAACATGAACAGATTCTTCTACAGTATTTAGCCTTTTGTTAAAGATTCTATAAGCATGGCTATTCAATGAATATCCCAAGAAGATACCTTCACCTGATTTGGAATCAAACTTTCCAAGATTTTCCTTTCCATTGTTTAAGACAAAAACCTTACATCCAAATACTCTAAAATAGTTTATATTAGGCTTTTTACCTTTGTATAATTCATAGGGGGTTTTCTTAAGAAAAGGTCTGATTAAAACACGTTTTAATACATGGCAAGCAGTACTAACGGCATCAGCCCAAAAATATGTTAGAATCGCGCAGCGGAATGTTCGCATGGTCGGACAAAAACCAAGAGGGGGGGGGGGTGAATTGGATTTTTAATAAAAATTAGGTTTTCAAAATTTTCCCCAAATTTTACCGATTAAAAACTGCGTAAATGTAAATAGAGAAGAGTAGAGAAGATTACACAGTAGGTTTATACTGGTTCGGATCAAAAGACCCTACGTCCAGTTGCTAATCACTCAAAAGAGGATTAACGCTGTCACTAAGAACAAATTGTTACAAACAGATTACAAATGAACAGATAAAGATCAGAAAACACCTCTCTTGAAATCCACAAGAGATGAAGAACAACTTTCCCTAGAGACGGCACAGACACACAATCCACTAAGAACTCCACTTAGTGATTCTTATCGCTTCTAGCCTCACACCAGGTTCCAAAAGCCCCCTTTCCTTGCAACAAACAGTTCTCCGGCACTCACAAGCACTTAACTTTTGTATGGAAAGAGTTGTTCTTGTTTTCCGAGTGCCAAAGCAGAGTTTAAGTAGGGAAATTAGGGTTTAGGAATTGGGGATTTCGAAACTAGGGTTCTTGGTAATTGGGTTTTCGAAAATAGGGTTAATTTGAAATTTAAAATGAAAAACAGATCGAAATAATCGATTATTTGGAGTGATAATCGATTAAAACAGAGCCAAATACGTCGGAACCCAAACCTCTTCGGATTAATCGATTATTTGGTGAAATAATCGATTATCTCATACGGATCAAGTACAAAACAATCGATTATTTTGTTGTTTTAATCGATTAAAACAGTGAGTTTGTATAGAAAGTGTTTTCTCACTTGTTTTAATCGATTATTTACCTATATAATCGATTAAAGCCGAGCCTAAATGATAAATTTGAGCTTTTTGAAGCTTCTAAGTTACGAGACTATGTACCGGCTATCTTAGACTCTAAAAATACGAGACTCAATCTTAAATAAAACAGAGTTCTTACAATACAATTATCACCAATCTTCAATCTTCAATATTCTAAGTCTTTAGTTCTTGGATCATCATCAAAATCCATTCTTCATATTCATCAAGTGCAACATCAAGTCCTTGAATTGTCAACAATCTCCCCCTTTTTGATGATGATCAAAATTTTCTTTTAAAGCCCTTTGTAATAACCTGTTTTATCTGTCATACTAACAAACACATTAAACATACCAGATAAAATTTAAAATTGAATCATAGGCTTTAAATTTTTCTCCCCCTATTTTGATTATAATAAAAAAGAACTCTGCAACATCAATCATAAGAGCTCCCCCTCAAAATATGCATAAGTTAGAGAAAGCTCCCCCTCAATCATAGCATGAAAGAAACATCAAATTTTATTTCACAATCATTCAACCATTACAACATCAAGACAATAACAAAAGAAAATACATTGATTCTCTCTATATCAGACAGTTTTAATCGATTATTTCTAGCAAATAATCGATTGTCAGAGGCATTGAATCGATTATTTCACCAAATAATCGATTATTCCAGAGGAGAATACCCTATTTTGGACGTTTTGAGAAAAAATAATCGATTATTACTTCCAGTAATCGATTATTCCAGAGGCTATATCAAGTTTTTAAGGTTTTTACACATTATAACCTATGAATATCCTACAACACGAATTTTAACATAACAATCATCCAAAAATAGTCAAATTAAGCAGAATTTAAGCTATTTCTAATATCCCTAAGTCTCTTCTAAGATCATAGAATCTATCATTTGGTAGAGGCTTAGTAAATATATCTGCTAATTGACGTTTAGTGTCTACATACTCTATCTTACAGTTTCCTTTGCTGATATTATCTCTTAAAAAGTGATGTCTAATCTCAATATGTTTAGTCCTAGAGTGCATTACTGGATTCTTAGTTAGATTGATTGCACTCGTATTATCACACATTAAGGGTATGTCATTTAAATATATACTATAATCCTCTAACTGTTGTTTCATCCACAGAATTTGAGCACAACAACTACCTGCTGCAATATATTCAGCTTCAGTGGTAGATAAAGCTACACATGCTTGTTTCTTAGAATGCCATGATATTAAGGATGAACCTAACAAATGACATGTCCCACTAGTGCTTTTCCTATCAATTTTACATCCACCATAATCAGCATCAGAATATCCTAATAAACTAATACAAGCATCAGACGGATACCACAAGCCAAACCCAGTAGTTCCTTTTAAGTATTTTAAAATATGTTTTACTGCAATTAGGTGAGATTCTTTAGGACAAGCCTGAAATCTAGCACACACACAGACAGAAAGCATAATATCAGGTCTACTAGCAGTTAAGTATAATAGTGATCCTATCATACCTCTATACATAGTTTGATTAACTTCCAAACCTGATTCATCCTTGTCTAGATAGCATGAAGTTCCCATGGGTGTGTTAGCTTCCTTTGAGGTGTCCATACCAAACTTTTTGAGAATCTCCTTGCAGTATTTAGTTTGAGAGATGAAAGTGCCATCTTTAAGTTGCTTGATTTGAAGTCCAAGGAAGAATGTTAATTCTCCCATCATAGACATTTCAAACTCTCCCTGCATAATCTTAGCAAATTCTACACACAAAGAATTATCAGTTGATCCAAAAATAATATCATCAACATATACCTGGACCAATAAGATATGTTCTTTAACTTTCTTAATAAATAGTGTAGAATCAATTTTTCCTCTTGAAAAATCATTTGCAGTTAGGAAACTACTTAATCTTTCATACCAAGATCTAGGAGCTTGTTTCAACCCATTTAATGCTTTCTTCAATTTGAAAATATGATTAGGATTATTAAAATCTTCAAAACCAGGGGGTTGCTCTACATACACTTCTTCTTTAATAAAACCATTTAAAAATGCACTCTTAACATCCATTTGATATAATTTAAATTTCATCATAGATGCATAAGCAAGAAGTAGGCGTATAGCCTCTAACCTGGCCACAGGAGCATAAGTTTCATCATAATCTATACCTTCCTCCCGACAATAGCCTTTTGCAACAAGTCTGGCTTTATTATTTGTTATATTACCATCTTCATCAAGCTTATTTCTGAATACCCATTTAGTTCCAATAACTTGATGTGACTCTTCTCTTGGGATTAGTTCCCGGACTTGATTCCTTTCAAATTGGTTAAGTTCTTCTTGCATGGCTATGCACCATTGATCATCTTTAAGTGCTTCCTCAATGTTTTTAGGTTCAATCTGTGACACAAAAGCAACAGACATACAAAAATTATTCATATTTCTAGTTCTTACCCCTTTTGAGATGTCCCCTATAATGTTGTCCATTGAGAGTCCTCTAGGTGATTGCCATTCTTTTGCTAATTGAGGAGTTTGAGAAGGCACATTATCTTCCAAGTATAATTCATCAAGGGCCTCTCTTATATATTCATCATCACCTGCAAGTCTTTTATTTGACTCAAGAGGATTTCCCCCAAGGTCTACAATCTCATCAAAGGTAACATGTATAGATTCTTCTATATTCAAAGTTCTCCTATTAAACACTCTATATGCCTTGCTAGTTAAAGAATAACCTAGAAAAATGCCCTCATCGGCTTTTGAGTCAAATTTTCCTAGATTGCCCTTTCCATTATTTAGCACAAAACATTTACATCCAAAAATCTTTAAATGAGCAACATTAGGTTTTCTACCATTAAACAATTCATATGGAGTTGATTTTATAATTGACCTAATGAGCATTCTATTTAAAACATAGCATGCAGTTCTAACCGCATCAGCCCAAAAATATTTTGGAACATTAGATTCATTTAACATAGTTCTTGCAAGTTCCTCTAATGACCTATTTTTCCTCTCAACTACACCATTTTGTTGGGGAGTCCTAGGAGCAGTAAAAGTTATGTAATATACCATTTTCCTCACAATAATTCTCAAACTTTTCATTTTGAAACTCACCACCATGGTCACTTCTTAAAACTTTAATTCTTAGGTCTTTCTCATTTTGTATTTGTTTAGCAAACTTTCTAAAGACCTTAAAAGCTTCACTTTTCATAGTTAGGAAAAATGTCCAAGTGTACCTAGAGTAATCATCAACAATTACAAGTCCATAATAATTTCCACTAAAGCTTTTTATCCTAGAAGGTCCAAATAAATCTAAATGTAATAATTCTAGGGGTTTTGAAGTGGAAATCACATTCTTTGATTTAAATGATGATTTAACTTGTTTACCTTTTTGGCATGCATCACACAATCTATCTTTTTCAAATTTCAATTTAGGAAATCCAATAACTAAGTCTTTTGATATCAATTTATTCAAATGATGCATGTTTATATGAGCCGCTCTTTTATGCCATAACCAAGGGTTTTCTTCCTTAGCAACTAAACATGTTATACTAGACTCATGTAAACAATCCAAATCAATCAAATATATATTGTTATGCCTAATGCCTTTTAATTCTACTTTTTCGGAATCTATTAAATGTATGGTGCAAAATTGGCTTTCAAAAGTTACCTTGAATCCTTTGTCACACAATTGGCTTATGCTAAGAAGGTTATGCTTTAGCCCATCAACAAGAAGTACATCCTTAATCTCCAATGTGTTTGCACCACCTATGTTTCCAATTCCAAGAATCTTCCCTTTGTTGTTATCCCCATAAGTCACATATCCTTGTTCTTTGGCTTTGAAACTTACAAATTTCGTTTTATCTCCAGTCATATGTTTTGAGCATCCACTATCAAGATACCACATAGACTTCTTTGATTTGGAAGTTTCCTACAACACAAGAACATATAAACTTAGGTCCCCACAACTTTTGGGTCCTTGGGGTTAGAGACATAACAATCTATTTAAATACTGCAAAAATTAATCTGCTGGTTTAATTAATCTGTTAAAAGATTCTTTTAATCTGTTAAAAGTGCAGTTTTAATCTGTTAAAACATCTTTTAATCGATTAAAACGCAGTGTAGAAAAAATTTTTAAGTTGTTTTAATCGATTGAAACGAGATTTAATCGATTAAAAGAGTTCTGATCGGTCATAACTAAATTATAATCGATCATAATTGATTCTGATCGGTCATAATTGCATTCTGATCGATCATCTTGACCCTTTAAATGATTTTAATCGATTGAAACGTGTTTTAATCGATTGAAAAGAATTCTGATCGCTTATAATTTGATTCTGATCAATCATCCTGATCCTTTAAGTGATTTTAATCGATTGAAACGTGTTTTTAATCGATTTAAAAGATTCTGACCGCTCATAATAAAAATCTGATCGATCACAATGAGTTCTAAATGATTTTAATCGATTAAAAACAAGTTGTATCGATTAAAATACTGTGAAAACACTTCTTTGAACATTCTAAGTGATTTTATTTGGTTCTTTCAAAACTGCATCGGTTAAAAACATGTTTTAAGAAAGCTTTTAAAAAAAAACTTTGTTTTTAGTTGTTTAAAACAATTTTAGAGGCTTTTCGCAAAAATCTTTAAGTGAAGAACCTTCATGCAATAGAAAAGATAAAATGTTTTTACCTAATCATTCTGTTTAAAACATACTAAATGATCCATTTTCTTTGAATAAATACAAGATACAAATAGTTCATTTAACTATAGGAACCCAAATATATTTACCTTTAGGAACACCAAAATGTTTGATTTTACACTTATTTGAAGTGTGACCTTGTTTCATGCAATAAAAACATGCTTTTGATGTAGCTATGGAATAAGATGCATTATTTACATGACATGCTCTAGTTCCTTTTTCTAACCATACTCTTTTCTTTTTAGATTTACTCTTTTTCAAAGGAACTCTTTGATTTACATTATTTTGAGCAATTACCATTTCATGCTTCTTAAGATCATCAATTTCTTTTTCGGCTATGTCAAGCAAATGGTTAAGAATATCTATGTTATATTCATGCTCTTTACAATTTCCACAAGCTAAGTCCTTATTCTCATCTAAGCATACAATTTTCGTATTAGCTACCTCCTTTTCTTCTAAACATGCAATTTTCAATTTTGAGGACTCATTTTCCTTTTCGGATCTTCTTAGATTTTTCTTTACAACTTTATATTCTTTTTTCATATCCATAAATGCAGTAAATAACTCATTATAAGCATTTTGCAATTCATCATGGTCATTTTCTTCACTAGAGGATGAATCGGAATCACTAACCTCAAAATCCGAAGAAATGTTGTTATTTGCCATCAAGCAAATGTTTGCTTCAATTTCTGAGTCGCTTGATTCTGAATTTGAATCACTGTCATCCCAAGCAATATATGCTTTCTTCTTGAATTGCTTTTTGCCCTTGTGTTCATCATTTTTCTTGTTTGGGCATTCGGTCTTCATATGCCCTGCTTCACCACAACCAAAGCATTTTATATTAACGGAAGAATTTTCTTTTACTTTTCCCTTACCTTTGAAAGGATGTCTTCCTTTTGCTTTCATCATCTTGGTGAACTTCTTTATAAAAAGACTCATCTCTTCTTCATCAATTTCGGAGTCTTCTTCTTCTTCTTTCTTATTTTTGCTTTTTGAAATCTCGGTCTTGAAAGCTAGGTTCTTCTTTTGATATTGACCCTCTTCCTCATTTAGTCTTCCAAGGTCAAGTTCATGCTCCCTAAGCTTTCCAAATAACGCCGCCATAGACATAGTGGCAAGATTTTGTGACTCCGAGATGGCCGTCACCTTTGGTTGCCATTTCCTATCCAGAGATTTCAAAATTTTAACATTTAATTCATCAACATCAAAAATTTTACCTAGTCCGGTGAGATGGTTCACGATATGAGTGAAACGTTTCTGTACGTCAAATATCGTTTCGCCTGGTTGCATCCGGAACATCTCGTATTCTTGGATTAAAGAATTTTTACGTGCTCTTTTGACGTCGTCAGTTCCTTCGTGGGTCACCCTTAGCATTTCCCACATTTCCTGTGCACTTTTACAAACCGAAATTCTATAAAACTCATCAAGGGTTAGAGCGAGATGAAATAATATTTCTAGCCCTAACATCAAATTGTGCTTTTCGACTTTCTTCTGCAATCCATCTAGAAATAGGTTTAAGAACGTCAACACCGTTCTCTGTAATTTTAGGAACAAATGGACCGTTTAAAATTGCATCCCAAACGCCTCTATCAACAGACTCTAAAAATATTTGCATACGTACCTTCCAAAAAGGATAATTTTGACCCGCAAAAAGTGGGGGTCTGTTGATAGACGCACCTTCGGCAAAAGTTTGATTTTGTCCGGCCATTTTCGAAAATATTTGAATGACTATCAAAGCAAGCTCGATACCACTTGTTAGAATCGCGCAGCGGAATGTTCGCGTGGTCGGACAAAAACCAAGAGGGGGGTGAATTGGATTTTTAATAAAAATTAGGTTTTCAAAATTTTCCCCAAATTTTACCGATTAAAAACTGCGTAAATGTAAATAGAGAAGAGTAGAGAAGATTACACAAGTAGGTTTATACCTGGTTCGGATCAAAAGACCCTACGTCCAATTGCTAATCACTCAAAAGAGGATTAACGCCGTCACTAAGAACAAATTGTTACAAACAGATTACAAATGAACAGATAAAGATCAGAAAACACCTCTCTTGAAATCCACAAGAGATGAAGAACAGACTTTCCCTAGAGACGGCACAACACACAATCCACTAAGAACTCCACTTAGTGATTCTTATCGCTTCTAGCCTCACACCAGGTTCCAAAAGCCCCCTTTCCTTGCAACAAACAGTTCTCCGGCACTCACAACACTTAACTTTTGTATGGAAAGAGTTGTTCTTGTTTTCTCGAGTGCCAAAGCAGAGTTTAAGTAGGGAAATTAGGGTTTAGGAATTGGGGATTTCGAAACTAGGGTTCTTGGTAATTGGGTTTTCGAAAATAGGGTTAATTTGAAATTTAAAATGAAAAACAGATCGAAATAATCGATTATTTGGAGTGATAATCGATTAAAACAGAGCCAAATACGTCAGAACCCAAACCTCTCGGATTAATCGATTATTTGGTGAAATAATCGATTATCTGTACGGATCAAGTACAAAACAATCGATTATTTTGTTGTTTTAATCGATTAAAACAAGTGAGTTTGTATAGAAAGTGTTTTCTCACTCGTTTTAATCGATTATTTACCTATATAATCGATTAAAGCCGAGCCTAAATGATAAATTTGAGCTTTTTGAAGCTTCTAAGTTACGGACTATGTACCGGCTATCTTAGACTCTAAAAATACAGACTCAATCTTAAATAAAACAGAGTTATTACAATACAATTATCACCAATCTTCAATCTTCAATATTCTAAGTCTTTAGTTCTTGGATCATCATCAAAATCCATTCTTCATATTCATCAAGTGCAACATCAAGTCCTTGAATTGTCAACAATCTCCCCTTTTTGATGATGATCAAAATTTTCTTTTAAAGCCCTTTGTAATAACCTGTTTTATCTGTCATACTAACAAACACATTAAACATACCAGATAAAATTTAAAATTGAATCATAGGCTTTAAATTTTTCTCCCCCTATTTTGATTATAATAAAAAAGAACTCTGCAACATCAATCATAAGAGCTCCCCCTCAAAATATGCATAAGTTAGAGAAAGCTCCCCCTCAATCATAGCATGAAAGAAACATCAAATTTTATTTCACAATCATTCAACCATTACAACATCAAGACAATAACAAAAGAAAATACATTGATTCTCTCTATATCAGACAGTTTTAATCGATTATTTCTAGCAAATAATCGATTGTCAGAGGCATTGAATCGATTATTTCACCAAATAATCGATTATTCCAGAGGAGAATACCCTGTTTTGGACGTTTTGAGAAAAAATAATCGATTATTACTTCCAGTAATCGATTATTCCAGAGGCTATATCAAGTTTTTAAGGTTTTTACACATTATAACCTATGAATATCCTACAACACGAATTTTAACATAACAATCATCCAAAAATAGTCAAATTAAGCAGAATTTAAGCTATTTCTAATATCCCTAAGTCTCTTCTAAGATCATAGAATCTATCATTTGGTAGAGGCTTAGTAAATATATCTGCTAATTGACGTTTAGTGTCTACATACTCTATCTTACAGCTTCCTTTCGTTGATATTATCTCTTAAAAAGTGATGTCTAATCTCAATATGTTTAGTCCTAGAGTGCATTACTTGGATTCTTAGTTAGATTGATTGCACTCGTATTATCACACATTAAGGGTATGTCATTTAAATATATACTATAATCCTCTAACTGTTGTTTCATCCACAGAATTTGAGCACAACAACTACCATCTGCAATATATTCAGCTTCAGTGGTAGATAAAGCTACACATGCTTGTTTCTTAGAATGCCATGATATTAAGGATGAACCTAACAAATGACATGTCCCACTAGTGCTTTTCCTATCAATTTTACATCCACCATAATCGAGCATCGAATATCCTAATAAACTAATACAAGCATCAGACGGATACCACAAGCCAAACCCAGTAGTTCCTTTTAAGTATTTTAAAATATGTTTTACCGCAATTAGGTGAGATTCTTTAGGACAAGCCTGAAATCTAGCACACACACAGACAGAAAGCATAATATCAGGTCTACTAGCGGTTAAGTATAATAGTGATCCTATCATACCTCTATACATAGTTTGATTAACTTCCAAACCTGATTCATCCTTGTCTAGATAGCATGAAGTTCCCATGGGTGTGTTAGCTTCCTTTGAGGTGTCCATACCAAACTTTTTGAGAATCTCCTTGCAGTATTTAGTTTGAGAGATGAAAGTGCCATCTTTAAGTTGCTTGATTTGAAGTCCAAGGAAGAATGTTAATTCTCCCATCATAGACATTTCAAACTCTCCCTGCATAATCTTAGCAAATTCTACACACAAAGAATTATCAGTTGATCCAAAAATAATATCATCAACATATACCTGGACCAATAAGATATGTTCTTTAACTTTCTTAATAAATAGTGTAGAATCAATTTTTCCTCTTGAAAAATCATTTGCAGTTAGGAAACTACTTAATCTTTCATACCAAGATCTAGGAGCTTATTTCAACCCATTTAATGCTTTCTTCAATTTGAAAATATGATTAGGATTATTAAAATCTTCAAAACCAGGGGGTTGCTCTACATACACTTCTTCTTTAATAAAACCATTTAAAAATGCACTCTTAACATCCATTTGATATAATTTAAATTTCATCATAGATGCATAAGCAAGAAGTAGGCGTATAGCCTCTAACCTGGCCACGGGAGCATAAGTTTCATCATAATCTATACCTTCCTCCCGACAATAGCCTTTTGCAACAAGTCTGGCTTTATTATTTGTTATATTACCATCTTCATCAAGCTTATTTCTGAATACCCATTTAGTTCCAATAACTTGATGTGACTCTTCTCTTGGGATTAGTTCCCAGACTTGATTCCTTTCAAATTGGTTAAGTTCTTCTTGCATGGCTATGCACCATTGATCATCTTTAAGTGCTTCCTCAATGTTTTTAGGTTCAATCTGTGACACAAAAGCAATAGACATACAAAAATTATTCATATTTCTAGTTCTTACCCCTTTTGAGATGTCCCCTATAATGTTGTCCATTGAGAGTCCTCTAGGTGATTGCCATTCTTTTGCTAATTGAGGAGTTTGAGAAGGCACATTATCTTCCAAGTATAATTCATCAAGGGCCTCTCTTATATATTCATCATCACCTGCAAGTCTTTTATTTGACTCAAGAGGATTTCCCCAAGGTCTACAATCTCATCAAAGGTAACATGTATAGATTCTTCTATATTCAAAGTTCTCCTATTAAACACTCTATATGCCTTGCTAGTTAAAGAATAACCTAGAAAAATGCCCTCATCGGCTTTTGAGTCAAATTTTCCTAGATTGCCCTTTCCATTATTTAGCACAAAACATTTACATCCAAAAATCTTTAAATGAGCAACATTAGGTTTTCTACCATTAAACAATTCATATGGAGTTGATTTTATAATTGACCTAATGAGCATTCTATTTAAAACATAGCATGCAGTTCTAACCGCATCAGCCCAAAAATATTTTGGAACATTAGATTCATTTAACATAGTTCTTGCAAGTTCCTCTAATGACCTATTTTTCCTCTCAACTACACCATTTTGTTGGGGAGTCCTAGGAGCAGAAAAGTTATGTAATATACCATTTTCCTCACAATAATTCTCAAACTTTTCATTTTGAAACTCACCACCATGGTCACTTCTTAAAACTTTAATTCTTAGGTCTTTCTCATTTTGTATTTGTTTAGCAAACTTTCTAAAGACCTTAAAAGCTTCACTTTTCATAGTTAGGAAAAATGTCCAAGTGTACCTAGAGTAATCATCAACAATTACAAGTCCATAATAATTTCCACTAAAGCTTTTTATCCTAGAAGGTCCAAATAAATCTAAATGTAATAATTCTAGGGGTTTTGAAGTGGAAATCACATTCTTTGATTTAAATGATGATTTAACTTGTTTACCTTTTTGGCATGCATCACACAATCTATCTTTTTCAAATTTCAATTTAGGAAATCCAATAACTAAGTCTTTTGATATCAATTTATTCAAATGATGCATGTTTATATGAGCCGCTCTTTTATGCCATAACCAAGGGTTTTCTTCCTTAGCAACTAAACATGTTATACTAGGACTCATGTAAACAATCCAAATCAATCAAATATATATTGTTATGCCTAATGCCTTTTAATTCTACTTTTTCGGAATCTATTAAATGTATGGTGCAAAATTGGCTTTCAAAAGTTACCTTGAATCCTTTGTCACACAATTGGCTTATGCTAAGAAGGTTATGCTTTAGCCCATCAACAAGAAGTACATCCTTAATCTCCAATGTGTTTGCACCACCTATGTTTCCAATTCCAAGAATCTTCCCTTTGTTGTTATCCCCATAAGTCACATATCCTTGTTCTTTGGCTTTGAAACTTACAAATTTCGTTTTATCTCCAGTCATATGTTTTGAGCATCCACTATCAAGATACCACATAGACTTCTTTGATTTGGAAGTTTCCTACAACACAAGAACATATAAACTTAGGTCCCCACAACTTTTGGGTCCTTGGGGTTAGAGACATAACAATCTATTTAAATACTGCAAAAATTAATCTGCTGGTTTAATTAATCTGTTAAAAGATTCTTTTAATCTGTTAAAAGTGCAGTTTTAATCTGTTAAAACGTCTTTTAATCGATTAAAACGCAGTGTAGAAAAATTTTTTAAGTTGTTTTAATCGATTGAAACGAGATTTAATCGATTAAAAGAGTTCTGATCGGTCATAACTAAATTATAATCGATCATAATTGATTCTGATCGGTCATAATTGCATTCTGATCGATCATCTTGACCCTTTAAATGATTTTAATCGATTGGAACGTGTTTTAATCGATTGAAAAGAATTCTGATCGCTTATAATTTGATTCTGATCAATCATCCTGACCCTTTAAGTGATTTTAATCGATTGAAACGTGTTTTTAATCGATTTAAAAGATTCTGACCGCTCATAATAAAAATCTGATCGATCACAATGAGTTCTAAATGATTTTAATCGATTAAAAACAAGTTGTATCGATTAAAATACTGTGAAAACACTTCTTTGAACATTCTAAGTGATTTTATTTGGTTCTTTCAAAACTGCATCAGTTAAAAACATGTTTTAAGAAAGCTTTTAAAAAAAAAACTTTGTTTTTAGTTGTTTAAAACAATTTTAGAGGCTTTTCGCAAAAATCTTTAAGTGAAGAACCTTCATGCAATAGAAAAGATAAAATGTTTTTACCTAATCATTCTGTTTAAAACATACTAAATGATCCATTTTCTTTGAATAAATACAAGATACAAATAGTTCATTTAACTATAGGAACCCAAATATATTTACCTTTAGGAACACCAAAATGTTTGATTTTACACTTATTTGAAGTGTGACCTTGTTTCATGCAATAAAAACATGCTTTTGATGTAGCTATGGAATAAGATGCATTATTTACATGACATGCTCTAGTTCCTTTTTCTAACCATACTCTTTTCTTTTTAGATTTACTCTTTTTCAAAGGAACTCTTTGATTTACATTATTTTGAGCAATTACCATTTCATGCTTCTTAAGATCATCAATTTCTTTTTCGGCTATGTCAAGCAAATGGTTAAGAATATCTATGTTATATTCATGCTCTTTACAATTTGCACAAGCTAAGTCCTTATTCTCATCTAAGCATACAATTTTCGTATTAGCTACCTCCTTTTCTTCTAAACATGCAATTTTCAATTTTGAGGACTCATTTTCCTTTTCGGATCTTCTTAGATTTTTCTTTACAACTTTATATTCTTTTTTCATATCCATAAATGCAGTAAATAACTCATTATAAGCATTTTGCAATTCATCATGGTCATTTTCTTCACTAGAGGATGAATCGGAATCACTAACCTCAAAATCCGAAGAAATGTTGTTATTTGCCATCAAGCAAATGTTTGCTTCAATTTCTGAGTCGCTTGATTCTGAATTTGAATCACTCGTCATCCCAAGCAATATATGCTTTCTTCTTGAATTGCTTTTTGCCCTTGTGTTCATCATTTTTCTTGTTTGGGCATTCGGTCTTCATATGCCCTGCTTCACCACAACCAAAGCATTTTATATTAACGGAAGAATTTTCTTTTACTTTTCCCTTACCTTTGAAAGGATGTCTTCCTTTTGCTTTCATCATCTTGGTGAACTTCTTTATAAAAAGACTCATCTCTTCTTCATCAATTTCGAGTCTTCTTCTTCTTCTTTCTTATTTTTGCTTTTTGAAATCTCGGTCTTGAAAGCTAGGTTCTTCTTTTGATATTGACCCTCTTCCTCATTTAGTCTTCCAAGGTCAAGTTCATGCTCCCTAAGCTTTCCAAATAACGCCGCCATAGACATAGTGGCAAGATTTTGTGACTCCGAGATGGCCGTCACCTTTGGTTGCCATTTCCTATCCAGAGATTTCAAAATTTTAACATTTAATTCATCAACATCAAAAATTTTACCTAGTCCGGTGAGATGGTTCACGATATGAGTGAAACGTTTCTGTACGTCAAATATCGTTTCGCCTGGTTGCATCCGGAACATCTCGTATTCTTGGATTAAAGAATTTTTACGTGCTCTTTTGACGTCGTCAGTTCCTTCGTGGGTCACCCTTAGCATTTCCCACATTTCCTGTGCACTTTTACAAACTGAAATTCTATAAAACTCATCAAGGGTTAGAGCAGATGAAATAATATTTCTAGCCCTAACATCAAATTGTGCTTTTCGACTTTCTTCTGCAATCCATCTAGAAATAGGTTTAAGAACGTCAACACCGTTCTCTGTAATTTTAGGAACAAATGGACCGTTTAAAATTGCATCCCAAACGCCTCTATCAACAGACTCTAAAAATATTTGCATACGTACCTTCCAAAAAGGATAATTTTGACCCGCAAAAAGTGGGGGTCTGTTGATAGACGCACCTTCGGCAAAAGTTTGATTTTGTCCGGCCATTTTCGAAAATATTTGAATGACTATCAAAGCAAGCTCTGATACCACTTGTTAGAATCGCGCAGCGGAATGTTCGCGTGGTCGGACAAAAACCAAGAGGGGGGGGTGAATTGGATTTTTAATAAAAATTAGGTTTTCAAAATTTTCCCCAAATTTTACCGATTAAAAACTGCGTAAATGTAAATAGAGAAGAGTAGAGAAGATTACACAGTAGGTTTATACTGGTTCGGATCAAAAGACCCTACGTCCAATTGCTAATCACTCAAAAGAGGATTAACGCTGTCACTAAGAACAAATTGTTACAAACAGATTACAAATGAACAGATAAAGATCAGAAAACACCTCTCTTGAAATCCACAAGAGATGAAGAACAGCTTTCCCTAGAGACGGCACAACACACAATCCACTAAGAACTCCACTTAGTGATTCTTATCGCTTCTAGCCTCACACCAGGTTCCAAAAGCCCCCTTTCCTTGCAACAAACAGTTCTCTGGCACTCACAGCACTTAACTTTTGTATGGAAAGAGTTGTTCTTGTTTTCTGAGTGCCAAAGCAGAGTTTAAGTAGGGAAATTAGGGTTTAGGAATTGGGGATTTCGAAACTAGGGTTCTTGGTAATTGGGTTTTCGAAAATAGGGTTAATTTGAAATTTAAAATGAAAAACAGACTGAAATAATCGATTATTTGGAGTGATAATCGATTAAAACAGAGCCAAATACGTCAGAACCCAAACCTCTCTGGATTAATCAATTATTTGGTGAAATAATCGATTATCTGTACGGATCAGTACAAAACAATCGATTATTTTGCTGTTTTAATCGATTAAAACAGTGAGTTTGTATAGAAAGTGTTTTCTCACTGTTTTAATCGATTATTTACCTATATAATCGATTAAAGCCGAGCCTAAATGATAAATTTGAGCTTTTTGAAGCTTCTAAGTTACAGACTATGTACCGGCTATCTTAGACTCTAAAAATACAGACTCAATCTTAAATAAAACAGAGTTATTACAATACAATTATCACCAATCTTCAATCTTCAATATTCTAAGTCTTTAGTTCTTGGATCATCATCAAAATCCATTCTTCATATTCATCAAGTGCAACATCAAGTCCTTGAATTGTCAACAAAATATTTTGGTAATGCTTTCTCATTAATCATTGTCCTAGCTAACTCTTCAAGAGAATGATTTTTCATTTCAACTACACCATTTTGTTGAGGAGTTCTAGGAGCAGAAAAATTATGCTTAATACCATGTTTATCACAAAATTTATTGAAATTTTCGTTTGAAAACTCTCCCCCATGATCACTTTGAATACAAGAGATGAAATAGCCTTTTTCATTTTGAATTTGTTTCGCAAATTTCTTAAACATATGGAAAGTATCATATTTTAATTTTAAAAATATTGTCCAGGTAAATCTTGAGTAATCATCTACTATAACTAGTGCATATAGATTTCCTCCTAAACTCATAGTTCTAGAAGGACCAAAGAGATCCATGTGCAAAAGTTCAAGAGGTCTTGATGTTGAAACAATATTTTTCTGTGAAAAGGAATTCCTTACTTGTTTGCCCTTTTGACATGCATCACATACTTTGTCTTTCACAAACTTAAGTTTAGGTAAGCCAATTACAAGATCTTTAGAAATCAATTTATTAAGGTGATTCATATGAATATGAGCTAACCTCCTATGCCACAACCAGGAATCATTCTCTTTAGAGATTAAATAACAGTTTTTAGCAGAATTAGTATCTAACATGTAAATATTGTTCATCCTCTTACCAGTAATCAGTACCTGTTCTGAATCTGATTTGATTATTTGACATTGATCTTGACCAAAGACAACTTTGTGTACTTTATCAAAAAGCTGGCTAATACTAATCAAATTATGTTTTAAACCCTCAACATATAATACATTGTTAATAATACCTGATTTTGTGCATTTGATGTCACCTATTCCAAGGATTCTTCCTTTGTTATTATCCCCATAGACAACAGTCCCACCATTCTTTAGTTTTAAGTTGTAAAACATTGTAATATCACCTGTCATGTGTTTAGAACAGCCGCTGTCAAGGTACCAGAGATCTTCAATTTTCTTTGCTTGAAAGAGAAATTAGTATAGTTGCAGTACAAACTGATACAGAATCGAAATAATCAATTAATTTTGCACTGGAAGTAGAATTTTAATCGATTAATTTGATATTCAATCGATTAATCAAGTTCTGGAGAAAATATATCAGAATAATAATCGATTGAATCGAGAAATAATCGGTTAAATTTATCCTTTTAATGATTTTAACTGATATAAATCCTTTTTAATCGATTAAAGCAGCTAAACTAGATTCCTGAGAACATTTTAATCGATTAATTCGTATTTCAATCGATTAAAACTATACGGACAACTTTTCTGGTATTCTCTGTAAGTGATTTTAATCGATTAAAATAGTTTTATATCAATTAAAATACACAGTCCATGAATCCAGAAACAGAATTTGCTGATTTGATACCAAGGGACTTCCAGATTTTGTTCTTGCAAAACAGATTTAGCATATTTCTGGTACCCTTTTTATAATCATTGGGTCCAATCATGTTATTTGAAATGAATTTTTGGGAATCCACTTCATTCTACCTTTAGGAATATCATATTTATTTATTTTACAAAATTTCACAGTGACCTTTTTTCATGCAATAAAAGCATTTAATAAATGGAGACGAAACAGTTTTACTATATGCAAAATAGTTTTTAAATGCTCTAGTTCTCTTTCCAACAAGAGGTGTAAAACCAATACCACCACGATCAATAACTAATTTTGAGAATCAAGTATCATATCAAGACTAGTTTTTCCTTGTGCAAGTTTAGATGCAGTTTTTATTAAAAATGTTAATTTCTTTTGTAACTCAGGACAATTTTTAATGTCTTTATCATTACACATGCAATCAGAATTATTACCTATTTCTAGATTTTCATTCTTAGTTTCTTCATCAACTATTTTCTTTTCAAGAAGAGTGATCTTGTTTTCTAATAAACTATTCATGCTTTTTAATCTTTTGTTTTCAATTTCTAATTTCTTAGTTACTGCATGCATTTCATAAAAAGCATCTTGTAATGAACTGTGATTCATAGTAGCTGTTGAGTCAAAACTTACACTGGTCATGGGAGAATCCGAATTGACCATCAAGCATATCTTTGTTGTTTCTTCATAAGCCATTTCAAGAGTTTTCCACATTTGTGCAGCAGTTTGACAATGTGCTATCCTGAAAAAATCATTTCTGTTAAGTGCAGATATGATGATATTCTTAGCAGTACAATCATCTTGAATTAGTTTCTTTTCACAATCATTTAAACTAGACCATTCTTTGTTAAAAACATAAGTTCCCTGTTCAATAATATTCCAAACATTTATACCAACAGATTCAATAAAGATTTTCATTCTTATCTTCCAAAATAAGTAATCTGTACCACAAAACAATAGAGGTCTATCAATACAAGCACCCTCAAAAAAATTATTTCCAGCCATTTGGATCGAAAGACTTGAATAATTCTCAAGAACCTTGCTCTTGATACCAATTGTTAGAAATGTAGGCTGAGATCAAGAGGGGGGGGGGGTGAATTGATCTTTGAAAGATTTTCGAGTTTTACAGATTATCTATTTCAAAGATTAAGTATTCTCACCAATTCTTGAATCAAACACAGCAAACAATCAAAGTAAAGGCAATGACAAAATTAAAGAGAGAAAGGTTTAGAAAGATACAACAAAGATTTATACTCGTTCACCCAATCCCAGGGCTTCGTCCAGTTTCCAGCCAGATTCCAGTTGGGTTCCACTAGATTGAACGTTTTACAGATTACAACTTCAATCACACACTCAATCTACCACAAGAACCAAAATTCCAGTCCTTGCACCTAAACCTTCACCAAGAACCAATTTCCAGTTCTTGAACAACCTTGCAGCCAAATTCCAGCCACAAAAACCAGTGCCCACACTTCCAAGCACCCACAATATAGAAAAGAAAAGTTATGAAATGCATTCCAAACTGCTGGTTTATTTAATCTGTTAAAATAATCTCTTAATCTGTTAAAAGTCTTGTTTTAATCTGTTAAAACTTCTTTTAATCTGTTAAAATGTTCTTGATTATTTTCCAGATTTGTTTTAACTGATACGACAACGTTTATATCAATTAAAACTTTGTAAAAAATCTTTCAAATTATTTTAATCAATCGTTTCGTCTTTCAATCGATTAAAATACTGCTAAAAATTCTCATAAAATTTTTTAAGTAATTTTAACTGATTACAATCTATTTTAATCGATTAAAACACTTTGGAAAAAGTTCACTTAGTTATGTTAATCGATTGAAACGCATTTTAATCGATTAGAATTCTGCCAAAAGATTTCATAAAACTTTCTAGGTTATTTTAACTGATAGCATGCTTGTTTTAATCGATTAAAACATTCTAGAAAAACCTCTTAGTTGTTTTAATCGATTATTTCGCATTTGTATCGATTAAAATACTGACAGAACAACTTTCAAAACACTTCAAGTTATTTTAATAGATTATTTCGAGTTTGTATTGATTAAAATTCTGCCAAAACACTTTTCAAAATATTCTAAGTCATTTTAATCGATTATATCAATTCTATATCAATGAAAATACTGGCAGAAGGTTTTCAAAAATCCTTCTAATGAAAACAATCGATTATTTTGAAAACATATCAGTTAAAAACCTGTTACAAAAGTGTTAAGAACATTTTAGTTGATAAAAGTTAAAATAGTTACTTAAAAACCTTTTAACAAAATACTTTGTTTTTAATAGTTTAAACACGTTTTAGAGGTATTTGCAAAATCTTTTAAATGAAGAAACCTCATGCAGCAGAGAGATAAAAATGATTATACCTAAGTAAAGATGCAGACCCACTAATCACTCTCCCTTTTATCTAAGTGACCTTTGACTGCAGCATAGTAGCCTTTAACTTCATTTTTGACTTCATCAAATCAACAAGATCTTTGCTAAAGTAATTCAATAAAATCTTCATCACTTTCAGTCTCCCCCTATTTGATGAAGACAAAAAACTCTTTGAATAATATCTCTGCAGAAGAAGTCACTTGAATATATAGATTAGTGAGTATTCAAAAATTAATCATTTTCCCATTTCTCCGCCTATATTACTACTCCCCCTAAATAAGGAAAATTATTAAAAAAACAAAGCAATTATTTCTCCCCCTTTTTGACTTCATCAAAAATAGGGAACAGAGGAACAAAAGAAATACTATACATGGTATGTATCAAGATTTAGTTTTTGAAAACAGTAGTAAAACATTTTTTAACAAGATACATTACGCATATAAAGACCAATCAAAGTTGATTCAAACTTATCTTCATTAATACGTTTGTAATGAATACAATTTACACGTGTAAAGATAAGGGAACCATGTTTTAGTAGCATGTTACAAGAACAGCCATTAACTAAAGCCTTTAATTTTTCTTTTCAGAGTAATAATCGATTAAAAATAGGACAAAATCGATTAAAATGATCCTGTTACTGATTTTAATCGATTAAAATATTGTTTTAATCGATTAAAACAATGATGAAATTAGAAATCTAGAAACTTAAGTTCATTTAATCGATTAAATCGATATTTAATCGATTAAAGCAGTATTAAAATTTTGTATAAGTGCTTTTAATCGATTTAAAGTTTGATTTTATCGATTAAAACAATCAGTTTTGAAAACTAAGTGTTTGTTTGATGCATCTAAAATGCCTAATTCAGTTCATATTTTGAAAAATCGATTATTAGGAAAATGTTTTCAGATAATATCAACTAGATTGATTAAGTTTTAACCAATAGATCCATCAAAATCAGAATAGTATCTTATTTAGTTGATTTAACTGATGTAAACTAGTTTTAGTTGATACAAATACATGACATACATATTTTAATCGATTAATACGCAAATTAATCGATTATTTTGATGCGAATTTCCTATGTAAGTGTTTCTTTTAATTGATTTAATCGATTGAATCTATTTTGTATCAACTAAACTTATCAGAAAAGTATTTTTGATTCTATCTAGGCTCTCTTAATTCAAATGAAAACCTACATCATATTGAGCAAAGTTAAAAGATTGTTCCTGGTTTAAAACCAGTTAATATTACAGTCCATAAATGAAAATTAGCAGCACAGGAAATATGACATAAGGAAAGGAAAAAGATTATGATAGGAAGGGACCCTTGTTGTAAAAAACTCAATCATCCCAATTCCCTTGATTGAGCTGCATATCTTCCATTTTGGTGTAGATATCAGCGATCTGATTTCCCAGATTTGTGAACTTTGTGTTGGTCTGCTGGAAGTGTTGATAGGTCATTTGCATATGCTTCCTTTGGTTTTCCTGCATTGTGGCCATTTGAGAAAGCATAGACCTTTCAAATTGTGACAGAGGAGTCCCACAGTCAGGTTGTTCCATGTAGGGAATTATCTCCTTATTCTCATATGATGCCTCCCCACCAGTGGACTCGGGAACTTCAACAACTAGAGGAGAAGGAATTTGTTCAGCTTCTTCTTCATCTTCATCCTCATCTTCAAACATTCCAGCGTCAATTTTTGAAATCCATTCATCATCAATTTTAATATACCCTATTTTCCTCAAAGTGGAGTCATCAATTTCATTTGAAGCTTTAGGAGTCTCCACACTTTCTCCTGTAAGATCAACTTCAAAATATCTAAAGAAATTGTTAATCAACATGGTATACGGCAGTTCGTAATCAGCTAACCTTTTTGCCTTCAACATGTGATCTTTAATCACATAAACCCAATTGACCCGAATATTATTAGAGATGCAGTACATGAGAGCAAGATCGCCCTCATTAAGTATAGCATGATTACTCCCTCTTGGAGTAAGCATCCATGCCACAATGAAAGCTAACAACCTATGTTCAAGTGATAGTTTTCCAGCATTTAAAATTCTTACCGAATCATTTGGATCTTTAAGACAAGACCTGAAAAATTGAATTTTGTTGAAGTCAGGTATTTCAGAGATGTTCCCTCTGGATACTTTGACACCACTATCCCTGAGACCAGCAACTTGTTCCCAAATAGAAGGAGTAATTTCCATATTAACTCCTTTCACCTGAGATCTGATTGTTGAACCATTCACCGTTAAATTTGAATAAAAGACCCGAACCAAATCAGGTTGAATATTCCCAGTAAACTCCATGAAGGTTCTTAGTTTTTTACTTTTCAGCTTTCTTCTCAGAGCAGTAAATCCTTCTTCATCAAGCCACTTGAATTTGATAAACTTGGGAATAACAATCTGCTTCTGACTGAACTCAGCAATGAAGGTGTTCATTCTTCCAATATCACCATCAAACAATGCTTCCAAATGACCACCAACATTGGCAGCATAGGAAGATTCTCCTTTATGCTTCTTTCTTGATTTTGATCTCCTAAGCATCTTGTTGTGTAGTTTAGAGAGGAGTTTGGATATGTGAGTCCAAGAGAGAAGAGAGAAGGAATTTGAACGAGAAAATAAAGAATGAGAATGATGGACTTCAAGTGAGCAAGATGAAGAGTTACGGATGTCAAATTTTGTGAATTGCAGTCCAATTTGACAGAACTTGCAAAAAAACAGCTGTAATTGCACATGTCCCCTTGACTGGAAGCAGAGGCGCAGGTTTCTAGACAGTGGGTATATCAGCTAAAGTGTTCTTGGAAAGGTTTTTGACTTGGTCAAAGAATATATTAAATGTATTATGTAGATTTTGATTAACACAAAAACTTGGAATTTTGACTTTGATTTGCTGAGCAATTTTAAATTGGCAGTTGTTAAAATAATTTTCAGGAACAAATTAATCGATTAATCAACAAATTAACCTATTAATTTGAACTTTAATATTAGGTTTGAAAATGCAATAGTGAAATAATCGATTAATACATAAAAGAATTGATTATTTCTGTACTGGAAGAAATTAATAAAATGATAACAGAATTTTAATCGATTAAAACGAAGAAGAATCGATTAAATTTGACCTTTTAGTGGTTTTAACTGATATAAATCCCTTTTAATCGATTAAAACAGCTAAACTAAAAATCCTGAGAGCATTTTAATCGAGTAATTCGTATTTTAATCGATTAAAACTGTACGGCCAATTTTTCTATTGTTCTCTGTAAGTGAATTCAATCAATTAAAACTATTTTATATCAATTAAAATATTTAGTACATGAAACCAGAATCGAATTTTCTGTTTTGATACTAAGGGACTTCCAGAATTTGTTCCTGCAAAACATATTTAGTATATTTCTGGTACCCTTTTATAATCACTGGGTCCAATCAGGTTATTTGGAATGAATTTTTGGGAATCCACTTCTTTCTACCTCTAGGAATAACATACTTTTTTATTCTACAGAATTTCACATAATGACCTTTTTTCATACAGTAAAAGCATTTAATGACAGATGATGAGTATGATTTCCTGTTTACATTTGTTTTTCTGAATTTCTTGCTAGTTGTAAATCCAATGCCAGATTTGTCAAAAATAAGTTTTTGTGACCCAAGAAGAACATCAAGATTAGCTTGACCTTGTGTAAACGTTGAAACTGTTTGTGATAAAAAAAATCAATCTTCTTTTGTAATTCTGGACAATTATTACATGGTTTATTACATACACAATCAGAATTATCAATGATCAATTTTAAAAAATCAAGATCAGTTTCATCTTCAAGAATTTTCTTTTCAAGAGAATCAACTCTATTTACTAACCAATTATTCATGCCTTTTAGCGTATCGTTTTCTTTTTGAAGTTTCTTGGTTTCTTCATGCATTTCATTAAATGCCTCTTGTAATGAATTGTAATTCACCAAATTTGAAGAAGAGTTAGAATTTACACTGCTAGTTTGATAATTTTGATTTGCGATCAGACATAAGTTAGCTTCTTCATTATCGAAATTTTCTGTTGATGAGGTATCATTGTCATCCCATGCTACATATGCTCTTCTTTTGACCTTTTCCTCTTTCTTATCATTGTATTTGTTCTTTTCTGGGCACTCCATTCTTACATGACCCTTCTTACCACAGCCATAGCATTTATTGTTAAAAGAATCAAATTTATTTTCATACCTTTTGTGTTTTTCTTTATCTTGAATCTTTTTCTTGAGAAACTTGTTGAACTTTCTGACAAGCAGTCCAAGATTTTCACTTTCCTCCTCTGATTCTTGATTTGTTTCTTCAACTTTGAGTGTTATGCTTCTACCTTTTTTCTCAGAGACTTCTTGCTCATTGAATCTGTTAATTTCCATTTCATGTTCTCTGAGTTTGCCAAATAAGGAGGTTGCTGTCATGACGGATAAGTCTTTTAATTCTGAGATTGTTGTGACCTTAGGCTGCCATGACCTATCAAGACATTTAAAAACTTTAATATTTAATTCTTCTTTATCAAAAGTTTTACCTAAACCCATTAGATGATTGATGATGTGAGTGAAGCCCTTCTGCACATCTGCAATACTTTCTCCAGTTTGCATTTTAAACAACTCATATTCTCTTATGAGAGTATGCTTTCTGGCTCTCTTTACATCAGTTGTCCCCTCATGAGTAACCTCAAGAACTTCCCACATTTCCTTGGCAGATTTGCATTGGGAGACCCTGAAAAAATCATCCATATTTAGTGCAGAAGTAATTATATTTTTAGCAGTACAATCACTTTATACTTTTTTCTTTTCTTCATCATTTAAACTAGACCATTCTTTTTCTGTAATTAATGGACCATTAGCAATTACATCCCAAACATTCCTATCAATAGATTCAATAAAGATCTTCATCCTAATCTTCCAAAATGGATAATCTGTACCACAAAACAGTGGAGGTCTATTTATAGAAGCTCCCTCAGAAAAAAGTAATTTGTTTTCAGCCATTAAAGATTTGGACCGAAAGACTTGAGTATTTTTCAAGACCCTTGCTCTGATACCAATTGTTAGAAATGTAGGCTCAGATCAAGAGGGGGGATGATTTGATCTTTGAAAGATTTTTGAGTTTTAAAGATTATCTATTTCAAAGATTAAGTATTCTGACCAATTCTTGAATCAAACAGAGCAAACAATCAAAGTAAAGGCAATGACAGAATTAAAGAGAGAAAGGTTTAGAAAGATACAACCAAGATTTATACTGGTTCACCCAATCCCAGGGCTACGTCCAGTTTCCATCCAAATTCTAGCTGGGTTCCACTAGATTGAACGTTTTACAGATTACAACTTCAATCACACACTCAATCTACCACAAGAACCAAAATTCCAGTCCTTGCACCTAAACCTTCACCAAGAACCAATTTCCAGTTCTTGAACAACCCTGCAGCCAAATTCCAGCCGCAGAAACTAGTGCCCACACTTCCAGGCACCCACAATACAGAAAAGAAAAGTAATGAAACAAAGAGAAGAAACTAGAACAACCAAACCAGGTTTATGCAGCTCTGCATAATGAGTTTCTTCTCCAAAAGAATGCAAATATTGCCTCAAGATAGAACTTCACAAAACTAGTGCGATTCTATCTTGAAAGTAGCACTTATGATTGCTTGATTGATTGCTAAAAGATGTATTTTAAAATGTTCAAGCAACTCTGTGTTATATAGAAGTTTTTCCAAACTGCTTGTTTATTTAATCTGTTAAAATAATCTTTTAATATGTTAAAAGTCTTGTTTTAATCTGTTAAAACTTCTTTTAATCTGTTAAAATGTTCTTAATTATTTTCCAGATTTGTTTTAAGCTGATACGACAACGTTTATATCAATTAAAACTCTTTGTAAAAAATCTTTCAAATTGTTTTAATCGATTGTTTTGTCTTTCAATCGATTAAAATACTGCTAAAAATTCTCATAAAATTTTCTAAGTGATTTTAACTGATAAACAATCTGTTTTAATCGATTAAAACACTTTGGAAAAAGTTCACTTAGTTATTTTAATCGATTGAAACACATTTTAATCGATTAGAATTCTGCCAAAAGATTTCATAAAACTTTCTAAGTTATTTTAACTGATAGAATGCTTGTTTTAATCGATTAAAACATTCTGGAAAAACCTCTTAGTTGTTTTAATCAATTATTTTGCATTTGTATCGATTAAAATACTGACAGAACAACTTTCAAAACACTTCAAGTTATTTTAATCTATTATTTCGAGTTTGTATCGATTAAAATTCTGCCATAACACTTTTCAAAATATTTTACGTCATTTTAATCGATTGTATCAGTTCTATATCGGTTAAAATATCGCAGAAGGTTTTCAAAATTCCTTCTAATGAAAACAATCGATTATTTTGAAAACATATCGGTTAAAAAACCTGTTACAAAAGTGTTAATAACATTTTAGTTGATAAAGCTCATATACTATTAGTTAAAATAGTTACTTAAAAACCTTTTAACAAAATACTTTCTTTTTAACAGTTTAAACGCGTTTTAGAGGCATTTGCAAAATCTTTTAAATGAAGAAACCTCATGCAGTAGAGAGATAAAAATGATTATACCTAAGTAAAGATGCAGACCCACTAATCACTCTACCCTTTTATCTAAGTGACCTTTGACTGCAGCATAGTAACCTTTGACTTCATTTTTGACTTCATCAAATCAACAAGATCTTTGCTAAAGTAATTCAATAAAATCTTCATCACTTTCAGTAGATATCAGCGATCTGGTTTCCAAGGTTTGTGAACTGTGTGTTGGTCTGCTGGAAGTGTTGATAGGTCATTTGCATATGCTTCCTTTGGTTTTCCTGCATTGTGGCCATTTGAGAAAGCATAGACATTTCAAATTGTGAAAGAGGAGTCCCACGGTCAGGTTGTTCCATGTAGGGAATTATCTCCATGTTCTCATATGAAGCCTCCCCACCAGTGGACTCAGGAACTTTAGTAACTGGAGGAGAAGGAATTTGTTCAGCTTCTTCTTCATCTTCATCCTCATCTTCAGACATTCCAACATCAATTTTTGAAATCTATTCATCATCAATTTTGATATATCCCATTTTCCTTAAAGTGGAGTCATCAATTTCATTAGAAGCTTTAGGATTTTCCACACTTTCTCCTGTAAGATCAACTTCAAAATATCTAAAGAAATTGTTAATCAACATGGTATACGGCAGTTTGTAATCAGCTAACCTTTTTGCTTTCAACATATGATCTTTGATTACATAAACACAATTGACCCGAATATTATTTGAAATGCAGTACATGAGAGCAAGATCGCCCTCATTGAGTATAGCATGATTACTCCCTCTTGGAGTAAGCATCCATGCCACAATAAAAGCTAACAGCCTATGTTCAAGTAATAGTTTCCCAGCATTTAAAATTCTTACTGAATCATTTGGATCTTTAAGACAAGACCTGAAAAATTGAATTTTGTTGAAGTCAAGTATTTTAGAGATGTTTCCTCTGGATACTTTGACACCACTATCCCTGAGACCAGCAACTTGTTCCCAAACAGAAGGAGTAATTTCCATATTAACTCCTTTTACCTGAGATCTGATTGTAGAACCATTCACAGTTAGATTGGAATAAAAGACCCGAACCAAATCGAGTTGAATATTCCCGGTAAACTCCATGAAGGTCCTTAGTTTTTTACTTTTCAGCTTTCTTCTCAGAGCAGTAAATCCTTCTTCATCAAGCCATTTGAATTTGATAAACTTGGGAATAACAATTTGCTTCTGACTGAACTCAGCAATGAAAGTGTTCATTCTTCCAATATCACCATCAAACCATGCTTCCAAATGACCACCAGGATTGGCAGCAGAGGAAGATTCTTCTTTATGCTTCTTTCTTGATTTTAATCTCCTAAGCATCTTGATGTGCAGTTTAGAGAGGAGTTTTGATACGTGAGTATAAGAGAGAAGAGAGAAGGAATTTGAACCAGAGAATGAAGAATGAGAGTGATGGACTCAAGTGTGCAAAATAATGAGTTACGGATTTCAACTTTTGTAAATTGCAGTCCAATTTGACAGAACCTGCAAAGAAACAGCTTTAATTGCATATGTCCCCTTGACTGAAAGCAGAAGCGCAGGTTTCTGGACAGTGGGTACATCAGCTAAAGTGTTCTTGGAAGAATGTTTGACTTGGTCAAAGAGTATATTTAATGCATTATGCAAATTTTGATTAACACAAAAACTTGGAATTTTGACTTTGATTAGCTGAGCAATTTTCAATTGGTTTTTGTTAAAACAATTTTCAGGAACAAATTAATCGATTAATCAACAAATTAACCTATTAATTTGATCTTTAATATTAGGTTTGAAAATGCAACAGTGAAATAATCGATTAATACATAAAAGAACCGATTATTTACATACTTGGAAGAAATTAATAAAATGATAACAGAATTTTAATCGATTAAAACGAAGAAGAATCGATTAAATTTGACCTTTTAGTGGTTTTAAGCTGATATAAATCCCTTTTAATCGATTCAAACTACTAAACAAAAAATCTTGAGAGCATTTTAATCGATTAATTCATATTTTAATCGATTAAAACTGTACGACCAACTTTTCTAGTATTCTCTGTAAGTGAATTTAATCGATTAAAAATGTTTTATATGAATTAAAACATTCAGTTCATGCATCCAAAATCGAATTTGCTGATTTGATACCAAGGGATTTCCAGATTTTGTTCCTGCAAAACAGATTTGGCATATTTCTGGTACCCTTTTTAAAATCACTGGGTCCAATCAGGTTATTTGAAATGAATTTTTGGGAATCCACTTCATTCTACCTCTAGGAATAGCATACTTCTTGATTTTACAAAATTTCACAGAATGACCGTTTTTCATACAATAAAAACATTTAATAACAGATGATGAGTATGATTTTCTGTTTACATTTGCTTTTCTGAATTTCTTGCTAGATGTAAATCCAATGCCAGATTTGTCAAAAATAATTTTTTGTGACCCAAGAAGAACATCAAGATTAGCTTGACCTTGTGTAAATTTTGAAACAGTTTGTGATAAAAAATCAATCTTCTTTTGTAATTCTGGACAGTTATTACATGGTTTATTACATACACAATCAGAATTATCATGAATTAATTTTAAGAAATCAAGATCAGTTTCATCTTCAAGAATTTTCTTTTCAAGAGAATCAACTCTATTTACTAACCAATTATTCATGTCTTTTAGCCTATCATTTTCTTTTTGCAGTTTCTTGGTTTCTTCATGCATTTCATTAAATGCTTTTTGTAATGAATTGTAATTCACTAAATTTGAAGAGGAATTAGAACTTACACTGCTGGTTTGATAATTTTGATTAGCCATTAAACACAAGTTAGCTTCTTCATTATCGGAATTTTCTGTTGATGAAGTATCATTGTCATCCCATGCTACATATGCTCTTCTTTTGATCTTTTCCTCTTTCTTATCATTGTATTTTTTATTTTCTGGGCACTCCATTCTTACATGACCCTACTTACCACAGCCATAGCATGTATAGTTAAAAGAATCAGATTTCTTCTCATACCTTTTGTGTTTTTCTTTATCATGAATCTTTTTCTTGAGAAACTTGTTGAACTTTTTGACAAGCAGTCCAAGATTTTCACTTTCCTCCTCTGATTCTTGATTTCTTTCTTCAACTTTGAGTGCTATGCTTCTACCTTTTTTCTCAGAGACTTCTTGCTCATTGAATCTGTTAATTTCCATTTCATGTTCTTTGAGTTTGCCAAATAAGGAGGCTGTTGTTATGACGGATAAGTCTTTTGATTCTGAGATTGTTGTGACCTTAGGCTTCCATGACCTGTCAAGACATTTCAAAACTTTAATATTTAATTCCTCTTTATCAAAAGTTTTACCTAAGCCCATTAGATGATTGATGATGTGAGTGAAGCGCTTCTGCACATCTGCAATACTTTCTCCAGTTTGCATTTTAAACAACTCATATTCTCTTATGAGAGTATGCTTTCTGGCTCTCTTTACATCAGTTGTCCCCTCATGAGTAACCTCAAGAACTTCCCACATTTCCTTGGCATATTTGCATTGGGAGACCCTAAAAAACTCATCCATATTTAGTGCGAAGTAATTATGTTTTTAGCGAGTACAATCACTTTGAACTTTTTTCTTTTCTTCATCATTTAAACTAGACCATTCTTTTTCTGTAATTAATGGACCATTAGCAATTACATCCCAAACATTCCTATCAATAGATTCAATAAAGATCTTCATCCTAATCTTCCAAAATGGATAATATGTACCACAAAACAATGGAGGTCTATTTATAAAAGCTCCCTCAGAAAAAGGTATTTTGTTTTCAGCCATTAAAGATTTGGACCGAAAGACTTGAGTATTTTTCAAGACCCTTGCTCTTGATACCAATTGTTAGAAATGTAGGCTGAGATCAAGATGGGGGGTGAATTGATCTTTGAAAGATTTTCGCAATTTACAGATTATCTATTTCAAAGATTAAGAATTTTGACTAATTCTTGAATCAAACACAACAAACAATCAAAGTAAAGGCAGTGACAAAATTAAAGAGAGAAAGGTTTAGAAAGATACAACCAAGATTTATACTGGTTCACCCAATCCCAGGGCTACGTCTAGTTTCCAGCCAAATTCTAGCTGGGTTCCACTAGATTGAACGTTTTACGATTACAACTTCAATCACACACTCAATCTACCACAAGAACCAAAATTCCAAGTCCTTGCACCTAAACCTTCACCAAGAACCAATTTCCAGTTCTTGAACAACCCTGCAGCCAAATTCCAGCCACAGAAACCAGTGCCCACACTTCTAGGCACCCACAATACAGAAAAGAAAAGTAAAGAAACAAAGAGAAGAAACTAGAACACCCAAACCAGGTTTATGCAGCTCTGCAGATTGAGTTTCTTCACCAAAATAATGCAAATATTTCCTCAAGAAATAAATTCTAAGAACTTCACAAAACTAGCCTGATTCTCTCTTGAAAGTAGCACTTATGATTGCTTGATTGATTGCCAAAAGATATATTTTAAAATGTTCAAGCAACTCTGTTTATATAGAAGATTTTCCAAACTGCTGGTTTATTTAATCTGTTAAAATAATCTTTTAATCTATTAAAAGCCTTGTTTTAATCTGTTAAAACTTCTTTTAATATGTTAAAATGTTCTTGATCATTTTCCATATTTGTTTTAACTGATACGAAAATGTTTATATCAATTAAAAGTCTTTGTAAAAAATCTTTCAAATTGTTTTAATCGATTGATTCGCCTTTTAATTGATTAAAATAGTGTTAAAGGTTTTCATAAAACTTTCTAAGTGATTTTAACTGATAACAATCTGTTTTAATCGATTAAAATACTTTGGAAAAAGTTCACTTAGTTATTTTAATCGATTAAAACTCATTTTAATTGATTAGAATTCTGCCAAAAGATTTCATAAAACTTTCTAAGTTATTTTAACTGATAACATACTTGTTTTAATCGATTAAAACAATCTGGAAAAATCTCTTAGTTGTTTTAATCGATTATTTCGCATTTGTATCGATTAAAATACTGACAGAACAACTTTCAAAACACTTCAAGTTATTTTAATCGATTATTTCGAGTTTGTATCGATTAAAATCCTGCCAGAACACTTTTCAAAATATTCTATGTCATTTTAATCGATTATATCAATTCTATATCGGTTAAAATACTGCGTGAAGGTTTTCAAAATTCCTTCTAATGAAAACAATCGATTATTTCAAAAACATATCGGTTAAAAACCTTTGTCAAAAGTGTTAAGAACATTTTAGCTGATAAAGATTATATACTATTAGTTAAAATAGTTACTTAAAAACCATTTAACAAAATACTTTGTTTTTAACATATTAAACACGTTTTAGAGGCATTTGCAAAATCTTTTAAATGAAGAAACCTCATGCAGCAGAGAGATAAAAATGATTATACCTAAGTAAAGATGCAGACTCACTAATCACTCTACCCTTTTATCTAAGTGACCTTTGACTGCAACATAGTAGCCTTTGTCTTCATTTTGACTTCATCAAATCAACAAGATCTTTGTTTAAGTAATTCAATAAGATCTTCATCACTTTCAATATGGTAACCTTCGTTATACTTGTCAAAACCATGATGGGGAAGGAACCATTATACCGAAGTGGGTAGGGTGCTCCATGAAGCGTAAAACTTTAAGGATGATACTAAAGTCATTTTCTTAAGGTGTATTTATCCCACACCAATCATTCATTTTAAGTAATAAAATCCATTTTTTGCATCCTAGAAAGTGGTTGGTCTTCTTGTGGTCCGAACCCGTGCACAAAAGGCTAAAGGATGGAGCAGCTAGAAGAGCAGAACCGTAAACTCACTGTTGAAGTTAACTCCTTAAGAGAACAAATGGCGCAAATGATGGAGTTGATGCGCCAGTAGAACCTCGATAAGGGTGATACTCATGGTGATCGCGCATCTCACCATGAGGAAGAAGAAGAGGAATTCTTCTACGAGCAAAAAGCCCTCGTGCAGTCCGAAGCAAGGGCAATGCTCATCCAGGGCCCCAAAGTCTCCAAGGAGCAAATCTCTACTCTGGAGGAGAGACTAAGGGCCATGGAAGGGCACAACTTTGACATGAAAGAGGCAGCTGATATGTGCCTCATGAAGAACATTCGCTTCCCTCCGAAGTTCGAAGTCCCGAACTTCCTGAAGTACACAGGAATGACTTGTCCCAAGAGCCATCTTACTATGTACTGTCGTAAGATGACCGCATATGCTGATAACGAGAAACTCCTGATACATTGCTTTTAGGAGAGCTTAGCTGACTCAGCTCTAAGCTGGTATATGAAATTGGAAGGAGGACAAGTCCAGACTTGGAAATAGTTGGCAGACGCCTTCCTCCGTTGCTATAAGTATAACATCAACCTGACCCCGAACAAGTCAGATCTGCAAATGCTGACTAAGAGAAGCAATTAGGCTTTCAAGGTGTACGCCCAACGCTGGAGGGAACAGGCTGCCCAAGTGGAACCTCCACTATCGGATAAGGAGACTGTATCCATGTTCATTAACTCATTGACTAGACCTATTACGACAAAATGATAGGGAACACGTCAACCCTCTTCGCGAATGTGGTCACCATAAGCGAGCGGATAGAGCAGGGATTAAAGAGTGGAAGGATAACACAACCTTTCTCCTCCAATGCATCATTTAAGAAATCCCTGGGTAAAAGGAAAGAGGGAAATGTAAATGCCATCAGTCTCACCGCTCCTTCCTCTTCTGCGAAGCCAACCAGGCAGTCTTCAAGGCAGGAAAGGAAATTCACTCCCATACCAACCTCCTATGGGAGTTTATTGCCTAAGCTGGTGGAGGCCAAGCTTCTGGCATACGTTCTGCCTAGAAAGGTGGACCCACCTTACCCTGAGTGGTATAAGCCCAATGAGAAATGCGCTTACCACTCAGGCGCTCCCGGGCACTCGGTGGAGAACTGTCGGGCCTTAAAATATAAGGTCCAGGAGTTAATAGACGGCAGTTGGGTCACCTTCGACGCTCCTGCCCCCAACATAGACGTCAAGCCTCTGTCACAGTCAGAGTAATAGGGTAGGATAGGAAGGCCAATTGTTAGGTTTCTCTTTTAAAGTTTTCTTTGTATTTCTTGCGGTCCCAGCCCGTGGCCGTAAGACCCTCTATTAAAAGGGCATTTTTGTACATATTCCTTTTCCATTAATACAAGAGGCATTTTTCATTCACATCCATTTTTCATTTTTTTTCTCTCTTCTATTTAATATTCTTCCAAAATAACTTAATAATAAAATCTATACCTAAAACATAACCCTTAAAATGATCATGTCTGTGATTGATGAAACCCTGTGGGATCCGGAAGCCAAAGGCGAATGGGTCGAATCTGACAATGAGCAGGAGACCATTTCTTCGGATATGCAAAGATTGCTAGAAAGAGAAGCTCACTCCATACAACCTTATTAGGAAGAGATAGAGACCATCAATTTGGGACAAAAGGACAATAAGAAGGAAGTAAATATAGGCACCCAGATTGATAGTGACATCAGGGAAGGGTTAATACAGTTATTGAAAGAGTACATGGACGTATTTGCTTGGTCTTACCACAACATGCCCGGACTCGACAAGAGCATAGTGGAGCATCGATTGCGTTTGAAAGAGGGTTTCTGGCCAATAAAGCAAAAGTTAAGAAGGATGAAACCTGACTGGTCCTTAAAAATTAAAGAGGAAGTACAAAAACAGCTGGACGCTAATTTCCTAATCGTGTCCAAATACCCTGAATGGTTGGCAAACATCGTGCCAATCATGAAAAAGAATGGGAAGATCAGAATATGCGTGGATTATAGGGATCTGAATCGAGTAAGTCCAAAAGACGACTTTCCCTTACCACATATCGACACGTTGGTGGATCACACCACCACGAACACACTCTATTCCTTCATGGACGGATACGCATGGTATAATCAGATTAAGCTGGCCATCAAAGATAGAGAAAAAACTTCCTTCATTACGCCGTGGGGAACGTTCTGTTATAGAGTTATGGCTTTCGGACTTAAGAACGTAGGGGCAACCTATCAAAGGGTCATGGTAACATTATTCCACGACATGATCCACAAAGAAATTGAAGTTTATGTGGACGACATGATTACCAAGTCCAAGAACGAAATAGACCACATTCTCTATTTGAGAAAATTATTCGATCGACTTCGGAAGTACCAACTAAAGCTAAATCTGGCTAAATATACTTTTGGAGTACGGTCGGGTAAACTCCTGGGGTTTATCGTCAACAAAAAAGGGATAGAGGTAGACCCCGACAAAACTAAGGCAATTTTAGAAATGCCCCCACCGGAAACTGAAAAGGAGATCAGAGGATTTCTAGGCCGGATTAACTACATAGCAAGGTTCATCACACAACTCATAGAAAAATGTGCACCCATCTTCAAACTGTTGCACAAAAACCAACCAACAGTTTGGAATGAGGATTGCCAACAAGCCTTTGAGAAAATTAAGTTGTGCTTGACCAATCCACCAGTATTGGTACCACCCACTGAAGGAAAACCTCTCATCCTCTACCTGTTTGTACTCGACGAGTCTATGGGATGTGTTCTCGGTCAGCAAGATGATACAGGAAAGAAAGAACAAGCCATATACTACCCCAGCAAAAAATTCCTGGACTATGAGACTCGTTATACACCACTTGAAAAAACATGTTGTCCATTGGTGTGGGCAACTCAACGTCTCAGCCAGTATATGATTAGACATACGACCTGGTTGGTTTCCAAAATGGATCCAATCAAATACCTGTTTGAAAAACCCGTCCTGACTGGAAGAATAACTAGGTGGCAAGTACTCCTCTCAGAATTTGACATCGTCTATGTCACCCAAAAAGCTATCAAAGGTAGTCCCCTAGCAGACTACCTAACACATAGATCAACGAATATCAATCCCTACAAGACGATTTTCCAGATGAACACGTCATGCATATCCAACACGAAGAACCCAAAGATGATGCATGGACTATGTTCTTCGATGGAGCCTCGAATATGCTTGAACATGGGATAGGAGTTGTTTTAATATCCCCTGAAAAGAAGTACATTCGGGTAATAGCCAGGCTAAATTTCAACTGCACCAATAACATGGCTGAGTATGAAGCCTGCGCCCTGGGATTCCAAGTAGCTCTAGATCATGGGGTGACCAAACTTAAAGTTTTCGGTGACTCATCCCTTGTTATCTACCAACTCAAGGGTGAATGGAAAACCAAAAATTCCAAATTGATCCCATATCTAGAGTACATCCAGAATATGATTTCAAGGATGGAAACATCACTTTTGAGTGCATCCCTTGGGAAGACAATCAGTTCGCAGATGTTCTTGCTACTTTGTCATCCATGTTCGCCTTAGATCAAGAATGTGAGATATTGATTATCCAAATTAGGCTACATGATAAACAAACTTTTGTATGACTGTAACTAGCGAGGAAGACAAATCCCCTTGGTATCATGACATCAAGCGATACCTCACGAAGGGCGAATATCCCGAGGGAATTGATGATAATGATAAAAGGACCATTCAGAAAAGAGGCACAGGGTTCACGTTGATCGGAGGAACCCTTTATAAGAAAAACTTTGACTCCAGCTTATTGAGGTGTGTGGACCGCAAAGAAGCTCAAACCTTAATTAAGGAAATTCATGAAGGAGCCTTCGGAACCCACATACCAAGACCTGTCATGGCAAAGAAATCCTAAGGGGCGGGATACTTCTGGTCCACAATGGAGGGTGATTGTCATCAATATGCTAAAAAGTGTCACAAGTGTCAGGTCTACGCCGACAATGTTCATGTCCCACCAGCGCCTCTCAACGGCTTGACCACGCCATGGCCATTCTCCATGTGGGGCATGGATGTTATTGGACCCATCGAACCTAAAGTGTCCAATGGTCATCGTTTCATTTTGGTGGCCATTGATTACTTTACAAAATGGGTAAAAGTGGCATCCTACGCACATGTGACCAAGAAAGTAGTGACCACCTTCATCAAGAAAAATATCCTGTGTCGATATGACATCCCTCATTGTCTCATTACTGATAATGAGACCAATCTGAATGTAGACCCCAAATCTTGCCCGACCTCTAAATAAAGAGTAGAAGACCTCATATTCGAAGATGGACGAAGCCTAACAAGCCCCTAGGAGAGACTATTAGGCCCCATACTAGGATAGGAGGGATTTTCGGCACGAAAATAAGGTTTCTCGCCTTTTTGGGGACGAGACCGCCGTCTCAAAATCGAGACTGCCGTCTCGCCACCTGCGAATGGCGAGACGATGGTCTCGCTCTCTGGGACGACGGTCTCGTTTGGTGAGACGGCGGTCTCGCCACTTTAGCATGGCGAGACGGCGGTCTCGTTTAACGAGACGGCGGTCTCGACCCTGTCAGATGAGACGGCGGTCTCGACCTGTCAGGCACGAAAAACTATAAATAGGGGGCTCCATCCCCTCATTTCCACACACCACACAGAGTTTTCTCCTCCTTCTCTCTAGAAAATCACTAGATCTTCTCTCTAGAATCCCTCCGACGCATTTTCGGAGCTTCTGAGTGTTTTTGTGAGTGTTTTTCGGTGCTTCGAGAAGTTTCCGACGCTGTGTAGAGTGAAGGGTTGCCACAAAGCACCCTATTTTTTAAAGAATTAATATAAAAGCGTGCTTCGGAGGTTTATATTCTCCCTCTCTACTTTTATCGCTTTAATTTTAAATTATGCAATAGATATTAGGGCCATGTAGTCGTAATTCTAAATTCCGCAGAATAAAAGGGCAAAAGCGTAATTTTCATCGGTTTAAATATTTTTAAAATAGTTGGCCTGTCATAGGGAACCCGAAAGGGGCGTCATAAAGGAACTAACACTTCCTTTATACGTAACTAACTCCCTTACCCAACTCTGGTTCTAACGACCAAAGTTGGTTTTTCGAAAACCAACGCCTTTTAATTCCTTTTCTGATGTTTCCGGTAAAAACATCAGTGGCGACTCCACAGAACCCTTCAAAACCAGCTTTTGGATTAGCCCGGTTATCGGACAATCTAAGAGCGCCTTTTTGAAAACCTCGCCCCTAGGTTCATCCCGGTTATCGGACAACCTAAAGGCGTCGTAACCACCAAAACGCGAAAATCAAGAGGGTCGAAACCATCGCGTCGCTCCGACCGCCCTCGTTTTGATGGCGGCGACACTGAACAATAAGATAATGGAAGAATTATGCCAAGATTTCAAAATTCAACATCACAATTCCTCTCCTTACTAACCCAAAATGAATGGTGCAGTAGAGGCGGCCAAAAAGAACATCAAGAAAATCATAAAAAAGATGGTGATAACATATAAAAATTGGCACGAAATGTTACCCTTTACCCTGCACGGATATCAGACTTCCGTATGAACCTCCACAGGAGCAACTCCATTTTCCCTCGTATACGGAATGGAGGTCGTACTGCCAGTGGAAGTCGAAATACCCTCCCTAAGAGTCATTATGGAAGCAAGGTTGACAGAAGCATAATGGGTCCAAAATCGGTACGATCAACTGAACCTAATCGAAGAAAAACGATTGGATGCCATATGTCATGGGCAAGCCTACCAAAAGAAAATCAAAAGGGCTTATGAAAGAAAGGTCAACCCCCACACTTATCACAAGGGAGATTTAGTGATAAAGAAATTGCTTCCAGACCAAAAAGATAAAATCGAAAAATGGGCGAAAAATTATGAAGGACCCTTTGTGGTCAAGCGAGCTTTCTCAAGAGGAGCCCTTATCCTCACCAACATGGACGGAGAAGAACTTCGACAACCAGTCAATTCGGATGCGGTAAAGAAATATTATGCTTAAAGGCATTGCTCATGACGCACCAGGACAAAAACCCGCAAAGGGCGTCCTGGGCAAAAATTAGGGTCCACACACCTCGCTAGGATACGTCCTAGGCAAAACTTGGAGGTTTAAAAAAACAAAAATCAATAAAAAGAGCAATGGATACCTTTGCGGAAAACTGCAAGGCGACTAAGGTAACGTCCTTCCAGAAGCAAACAAGCTTTGCATAGTCTTCACCCCAGGCTCGAGTATCTCGGCTGAAGCAACTAAGAGAACCAGGGGACATATATCAGGGGCATGATTGTTATAGCCTATATAGTGTAGCCAACCTTGGCCAGCCATGCTTTTAAATTCCTTTGTAAATCCTTTTGTAAAAAATAAACTATTTGTTCATATCAATAAATTTTTTTTTCATTTCTCTTGACCAAATTGTTAAAATCGCGCAGCAGAATGTTTGCGTGAACGGACAAAAACCAAGAGGGGAAGTGAATTGGTTTCTTAAGAAAAATTAGGTTTTAAAAATTTTCCCCAAATTTTACCAATTAAAATGCTGTGTAAACGTAAATAGGATAAGGATAGAGTCTTACACAGAAGATTTATACTGGTTTGGATCAAAAGACCCTACGTCCAGTTGCTAATCACTCAAACAGAGGATTAATGTTGTCACTATAATCAAAGTTATTACAAACAGATAACAATGGAAAAGATAGAGTAATGAAAACACCTCTCTTGAGTCACACAAGAGATGAAGAACAGCTTTCCCTAGAGACGGCACAACACACAATCCACTAAGAACTCCACTTAGTGATTCTTATCGCTTCTAGCCCACACTAGGTTCCAAAAGCCCCTTTTTCCTCCAACAAACAGTTCTCTGACAATCATAGCTCTTAACTTTTGTTTGAAAAAGGTTGTTCAATTTTCTGAGAGCCTTAGAGAACCTTAAGTAGATGAATTAGGGTTTGGGAATTGGGGATTTTTGAAACTTGGTGTGTGTATTGGGACTAGGATTTTCAAAAATAGGTTTAATTTGAAGTTCAAAATGCAAATCTGACTGAAATAATCGATTATCTCAAGTGTTAATCGATTATTACAGAGCCAAAATCAACAGAGACCCAAAACACACTGGTTTAATCGATTATCTGCCCTGTTAATCGATTAACAGGCCTGTTAATCAATTAATAGGTGTGTTAATCGATTATCATAGTGAGCTGATACAGAAAATGGTTTTTCTCACTGTAATAATCTATTATTTGGTCTTTTAATCGATTAAACCCAAGACTTTTTGATAAATATGAGTTTTTGAAGCTTCTAAAGAGTAGACTATGTACCGGCTATCTTAGACTCTAATATTACAGATTCAAACTCATCAAAACAGAGTTATTACACAATACTACAAGTCTTCAACTCTCTAAGTTCTTTGTTCTTGAATCATCATCAAAATCATCAAGCTTCATGTTCATGTAAGTTCAACATCAAGTCCTTGTATGTTCAACACAAATTATGAAAATGCCTTTGTGTTAAATTATTCATAAGCATGCATAAAAAATCAATACAAGAAAGCATAAGAAAAGAAAGGAAAAAGAATAAAATCCTGCTAGGAAAATTATTAGGCAAAAATTAGGGCAGTCTACTAGATCGAAAATCCCAAAAGGGCAGTCTAGGCAAAAGTTAAGGAATTTGTAAAAAAAAACAAAAAAAAGCCCGCTAAGAAATCCAAGGGAAAAAATAAAGACAGCCCGCTAGATCGAAAACCCCTAAAAGGGCAGTCTACGCAAAAGATAGGGCTAAAACAAAAGAAAATACGCAAATGAAAAGAGAACTTAACAACATCCAGCAAACAACAGGAAGGAGCAGTCACTTTCTAGATGTATAAAAAAAGAAAACAAACAGCATTTAAAGCAGTCACACACAACTAGTCGCACAAAAAGACTTTGTCGAAACCATGGAAATTAAATTCTTAATAACCATGCATAAAGAGACTAGGTTCATGTTTCTGATTGAGAAACAGGAAGCACCCAAACCAAGTCTTCAAATAACGTTTCCCCTCAAGAAAACAGGGTAAGTCGTCACCGAACAAGTGGCTCATAACTAAATAAAGAGCTTCCAGAATAAAATAAGCTCCAATTATCATCCAACCACCAAAACAAAGCTAACGGAAAGGCTCTACCCCCAAGTGGGTTGTTGCCTACTATAGAGGCAAGACAAAAAACAAACTTTGTTGAAACATACAAGGATATGAATCTTGAACATATATGGATATGAAACTTGTAGATTTTGATTATGATTCAAGAACAAAGGTCTTAAAGATTTGAAGACTTGTAATATTATGTAATAACTCTGTTTTTATGTTTTTGAGTCTGTAATATTAGAGTCCAAGATAGTCAGCACATAGTCTACTCTTTAAAGGTTCTAAAAACTCATTTTTACCAAAAACATAATGGATTAATCGATTAAATGGCAGGATAATCAATTATTACAGAGACAAAAACCATTTCAGCATCTGCTCTCTGGAATAATCGATTAAAGCCTCTGTTAATCGATTAAAGCCTCTGTTAATCGATTAAAGCCTCTGTTAATCGATTAACAGGGCTGTTAATCGATTAATTGCTTAGTTAATCAATTAAACTAAGTGGTTTTGGGTTCCAGGTGAATTTGGCTCTGGAATAATCGATTAACGCTCAAGATAATCGATTATTTCAGTCAGATATGTGTCTTGAACTTCAAAATTGGACCAAGTTTCGAAAACCCTATTCCCAATTCATCTGTTTTTGAAAATCCCAAATTCCCAAACCCTAATCTTTCTACTTAAGGTTCTCTAAGGCTCTCTGCAAAGTGAACAACCTTTTTCAAACAAAAGTTGAGAGTTGTGACTACTAGAGAACTGTTTATTGGAGGAAAAAGGGGCTTTTGAAACATAGTGTGGGCTAGAAGCGATAAGAATCACTGAGTGGGTTTTCTTAGTAGATTGTGTGTTGTGCCATCTCTAGGGAAAGCTGTTCTTCATCCTTTGTAGGATTGAAAGGAGGTTTTCATCTCTTGTGTGACTCAAGAGAGGTGTATTCTTTACCTTATTTTCTTATTTGTAATTTGATTGTATAACTATGATTATAGTGACAGCATTAATCCTCTGTTTGAGTGATTAGCGACTGGACGTAGGGTCTTTTGATTCGAACCAATATAAATCATCTGTGTAAGACTCTATCCTTGCTCTATCAGAGCTTGCTTTGATAGTCATTCAATTTTTGAAAATGGCCGGACAAAATCAAACATTTGTCGTGGGTGCTTCTATCAATAGACCCCCACTTTTTGCGGGGCAAAATTATCATTTCTTGAAAGTTAGAATGCAAATATTTTTAGAGTCTGTTGATAAAGGTATTTAGGACACAATTTTAAACGGTCCCTTTATTCCTAAAATTTCTAAAAACGGAGAAGATGTGTCCAAAACCATTTTCTAGATGGACGGCGGAAGAAAATAGAAAAGCCCAATATGAGTTTAGGGCTAGAAATATAATTTCATCTGCTTTAACCCTTGATGAGTTTTACAGGATCTCCGTTTGTAAAAGTTCTCAAGAGATGTGGGAAATGTTAAGAGTGACCCACGAAGGTATCGATGACGTTAAGAGAGCACGGAAAAATTCATTGATCCAAGAATATGAGATGTTCCGGATGCAACAAGGAGAAACAATCTTTGACGTTCAAAAGCGTTTCACGCACCTAGTGAATCATCTCACCGGATTAGGTAAAAATTTTTATGTTGATGAATTAAATGTAAAAATCTTGAAATCTTTGGATAGGAAATGGCAACCTAAGGTGACGGCCATCACGGAGTCACAAAATCTAGCAACAATGTCTATGGCGGCGCTCTTTGGAAAGTTGAGAGAGCACGAACTTGAACTCGGAAGGCTAAATGATGAAGAAGGTCAACATCAAAAGAGGAACCTAGCCTTCAAATCTGAAATTTCCAAGAGTAAAAACAAGAAGGAAGAAGAAGACTCGGAAAATGAAGAAGAAGAACAATTAAGTCTTATGATAAAGAAATTTACCAAGTTTATGAAAGTCAAAGGAAAGCAACCCTTCAAAGGTAAGGGAAAGGTAAGAGAAAGTACTTCTTTAAATATCAAATGTTATGGTTGTGTTGAAACAGGACATGTAAAAACCGAATCTCCAAACAAGAAGAATCAAGATAATAAAGGCAAGAAATTCTTCAAGAAGAAAGCCTACATTGCTTGGGATGATAGTGACTCAAGTTCGGAGTCAAGTGATTCAGAAATAGAAGCTAACATTTGCCTGATGGAAAAAGATAATATATCTTCCGACTTTGAGGAAACTTCCAAATCCAAGAAGTCTATGTGATATCTTGATAGTGGATGCTCAAAACATATGACCGAAGACAAAACGAAATTTGTAAGTTTCAAAGCTAAAGAACAAAGATATGTAACCTATGGGGACAACAACAAAGGGAAGATACTTGGAATCAGAAACATTGGTGGTGCAAACACTTTGGAGATAAAGGATGTGCTTCTTGTTGATGGGCTAAAGCATAATCTCCTAAGTATAAGTCAACTTTGTGACAAAGGATTCAAGGTAATCTTTGAAAGTAAGTTTTGTACCATACATTTGATAAATTCTGAAAATATAGCATTGAAAGGTATTAGGCACAATAATATCTATTTATTGATTTGGATTGTGTACCTAATACTAGTATAACATGCTTAGTTGCTAAGGAAGAAAACCCATGGTTATGACATAAGAGAGCGGCTCATATAAATATGCATCAATTAAACAAATTAATATCAAAGGACTTAGTTGTAGGTTTGCCTAAGTTAAAATTTGAAAAAGATAGATTATGTGATGCATGTCAAAAAGGTAAACAAGTGAAATCATCCTTTAAATCTAAAAATGTTATTTCCACATCAAAACCTTTAGAACTATTACACTTAGATTTATTTGGTCCATCTAGGATAAAAAATTTTGGTGGAAATTATTATGCTCTTGTAATTGTTGATGATTTTTCTAGATATACTTGGACATTTTTCTTAACATAAAAAAGTGAAGTTTTTAAGGTCTTTAGGAAGTTTGCAAAGCAAATTCAAAATAAGAAGGACTTAAGAATTAAGGTATTAAGAAGTGACCATGGTCGAGAGTTTCAAAATGAATGGTTTGAAAATTATTGTGAAGAAAATGGTATTTTGCATAACTTTTATGCACCTAGGATTCCCCAACAAAATGGTGTAGTAGAAAGGAAAAATAGGTCACTAGAGGAACTTGCTAGAACCATGCTAAATGAATCAAATGTTCCTAAATATTTTTGGGCTGATGCTGTAAGTATTGCATGTTATGTATTGAATAGAATGCTTATAAGGCCAATCATAAAATTCACTCCTTATGAACTGTTTAATGGTAGAAAGCCTAATGTTGTTCATTTGAAAATATTTGGATGTAAATTCTTTGTTTTAAATAATGAAAAAGATAACTTAGGAAAATTTGACTCAAAAGCCGATGAGGGCATTTTCTTAGGTTATTCACTAACTAGCAAAGCATATAGAGTGTTTAATAAAAGAACTTTAAATGTTGAAGAATCTGTATATGTCACCTTTGATGAAATTGTAGACCTTGAGGGAAATCCTCTTGAGTCAAATAAAGAACTTGCAGGTGATGATGAGTACATAAGAGAGGCTCTAGAAGAAATGTACTTAAATGAAAATGAGCCTTCTCAACCAACTGAATTAGCAAAAGAATGGCAATCACCAAGAGGACTTTCAATGGACAATATTATTGGTGATATCTCAAAAGGGGTAAGAACTAGAAATATGACCAATTTCTTTATGTCTGTAGCTTTTGTTTCACAGATAGAACCCAAAAGTGTTGAAGAAGCGCTTAAAGATGACCAATGGTGCATAGCAATGCAAGAAGAACTTAATCAATTTGAAAGGAATCAAGTCTGGAATTAATTCCAAGAGAAGAATCACATCAAGTAATTGGAACAAAATGGGTATTTAGAAACAAACTTGATGAAGATGGAAATATAACAAAGAATAAAGCCAGACTTGTTGCCAAAGGTTACTGCCAAGAGGAAGGTATTGATTATGATGAAACTTATGCTCCTGTTGCCAGGTTAGAGGCTATACGCCTACTTCTTGCTTATGCCTCATTGATGAAATTTAAATTATATCAAATGGATGTTAAAAGTGCATTTTTGAATGGGTTTATCAAAGAAGAAGTATATGTGGAGCAACCCCCTGGATTTGAAGATTTTAAATATCCCAATCATATTTTTAAATTGAAGAAAGCCTTATATGGCTTAAAACAAGCTCCTAGGTCTTGGTATGAAAGATTAAGTAGTTTTCTAACTTCAAATGATTTTTCTAGAGGAAAAATTGATTCCACTTTGTTTATTAAGAAAGTAAAAGAACATATCTTATTAGTTCAAGTATATGTTGATGATATCATTTTTGGATCAACTGATAATTCCTTGTGTGTAGAGTTTGCTAAGATAATGCAGGGTGAATTTGAAATGTCAATGATGGGAGAATTAACATTCTTCTTACTAAGTATATGTTGATACAAAGCTTCAATTAGCAGATATTTTTACTAAACCTCTTCCCAAGGATAGATTCTATGATCTTAGAAGAGACTTAGGAATATTAGAAATAGCCTAAATTCTGCTTAACTAGGGTTTGTAACTTAGAGGATAGATTTGATGCTCAATTCAATAGCGATAGTGAAGAGTTTTAATCTCTTCCTCATATATTCTTGTTTGTAATTACTGTAATTTATGGAATAAAATTGATACTTTTTCTTTGTTTGAGGGGGAGCTATCTTATAAATTATGCACTTATTGAGGGGGAACTTTCATTTTTTTTTTTATCATAATCAAAATAGGGAGAGAAATTATTTAAAGCCTCTTATGCTTATTAAATTTAAGTTTTATCTGGTATGTTTAATGTTTTTGTTAGATGTGACAGACAAAATAGGTTATTACAAAGGGCTTTAAAGGAAATTTTGATCATCATCGAAAAGGCGGAGATTGTTGAAACATTCAAGGATATGAATGTTGAACATATATGGATATGAAGCTTGTAGATTTTGATGATGATTCAAGAACAAAGGTCTTAAATATTTGAAGACTTGTAATATTATGTAATAACTCTGTTTTTATGTTTCTGAGTCTGTAAAATTAGAGTCCAAGATAGCCAGCACATAGTCTACTCTTTAAAGGTTCTAAAAACTCATTTTTATAAAAAACATACTGGATTAATCGATTAAATGGCAGGATAATCGATTATTACGGAGAGAAAAACCATTTTCAGCATCTGCTCTCTAGAATAATCGATTAAAGCCTCTGTTAATCGATTAACAGGGTTGTTAATCGATTAATTGCTTAGCTAATCGATTAAACTGAGTGGTTTTTGGTTCCAGGTGAATTTGGCTCTGGAATAATCGATTAACACTCAAGATAATCGATTATTTCAGTCAGATATGTGTCTTGAACTTCATAATTGGACCAAGTTTCGAAAACCCTATTCCCAATTCATCTGCTTTCGAAAATCCCAAATTCCCAAACCCTAATCTTTCTACTTAAGGTTCTCTAAGGCTCTCTGCAAAGTGAACAACCTTTTTCAAACAAAAGTTGAGAGCTGTAACTACTAGAGAACTGTTTGTTGGAGGAAAAAGGGGCTTTTGAAACCTAGTGTGGGCTAGAAGCGATAAGAATCACTGAGTGGGTTTTCCTAGTGGATTGTGTGATGTGCCGTCTCTAGGGAAAACTGTTCTTCATCCTTTGTGGGATTCAAAGGAGGTGTTCATCTCTTGTGTGACCAAGAGAGGTGTATTCTTTACCTTATTTTCTTATTTGTAATTTGATTGTATAACTGTGATTATAGTGACAACGTTAATCCTCTGTTTGAGTGATTAGCAACTAGATGTAGGGTCTTTTGATCTGAACCAGTATAAATCATCTGTATAAGACTCTATCCTTGCTCTATTTACTTTACACAGCAATTTAATCGGTGAAATTTGGGAAAAATTTTAAAACCCTAATTTTTGTTAAGAAACCAATTCACCCCGCCCTCTTGGTTTTTGTCCAGAAACATAAACATTCCGCTGCGCAATTCTAACAAGTGGTATTAGAGCTTGCTTTGACAGTCATTCAATTTTCAAAAATGGCAGGAGAAAATCAAATGTTTGCCGAGGGAGCTTCTATCAATAGACCCCAACTTTTTGCGGGGCAAAATTATCCTTTCTGGAAAGTTAGAATGCAAATATTTTTAGAGTCTATTGATAGAGGTGTTTTGGACACAATTTTAAATAGTCCCTTTATTCCTAAAATTTCTGAAAATGGATAAGATGTTCCAAAACCATTTTCTAGATGGACGGCGGAAGAAAATAAAAAAGCCCAATATGACGTTAAGGCTAGAAATAAAATTTCATCTGCTTTAACCCTTGATGAGTTTTACAGGATCTCCGTTTGTAAAAGTGCTCAAGAGATGTGGGAAATGTTAAGAGTGACCCAAGAAGGTACCGATGACGTTAAGAGAGCACTGAAAAATTCATTGATCCAAGAATATGAGATGTTCCGGATGCAACAAGGAGAAACAATCTTTGACATTCAAAAGCGTTTCACGCACATAGTGAATCATCTCACCGGATTAGGTAAAATTTTTTATGTTGATGAATTAAATGTAAAAATCTTGAAATCTTTGGATAGGAAATTACAACCTAAGGTGACGGTCATCACGGAGTCTCAAAATCTAGCAACAATGTCTATGGCGGCGCTCTTTGGTAAGTTTAGAGCACGAACTTGAACTCGGAAGGCTAAATGATGAAGAAGGTCAACACCAAAAGAGGAACCTAGCCTTCAAATCTGAAATTTCCAAGAGTAAAAATAAGAAGGAAGAAGAAGACTAAAAAAATGAAGAAGAAGAACAATTGAGTCTTACGATAAAGAAATTTACCAAGTTTATGAAAGCCAAAGGAAAGCAACCCTTCAAAGGTAAGGGAAAGGTAAGAGAAAGTACTTCTTTAAATATCAAATATTATGGTTGTGGTGAAACAGGACATGTAAAAACCGAATGTCCAAACAAGAAGAATGAAGATAACAAAGGCAAGAAATTCTTCAAGAAGAAAGCCTACATTGCTTGGGATGATAGTGACTCAAGTTCGGAGTCAAGTGATTCAGAAATAGAAACTAACATTTGCTTGATGGCAAAAGATAATATATCTTTCGACTTTGAGGTTAGTGATTCTGACTCTTCCTCAAGTGATGATGAACATAACTTTGATGAATTACAAAATGCATATAAAGAATTGTTTAATGCTTTTAAGGACTTGAAAAATGAATACAAATATGTGAAAAAGTGTTTGAACAAATCCGAAAAAGAGGTGGAGTCCTTAAAAACGAAAATTGTATGTTTAGAGGAAAAGGAAACATTAAAAACGAAAATTGTATGTTTAGAAGAAAAAGATAATAAGAAGATAGCATGTGCATCATGTAAAGAGTATGAATATGAACTTGATTTATTTAGACATTTACTTGATAAAGCTAAGAAGGAAATAAGTGATAATTATAAGGAGAAAGTTGTTATTGATCAAAATAGAGAAAATCATCATGTTCCTTTGAAAAAGCCTAAAATTAAAAATAGAAGAGTATGGGTTGAAAAATGAATTAAAACGTCAATAGTTAGAAATGTATCAAATTCTAAATTACATCTAATGCACGTTTTTATTGTATGAAACATGGTCATACTTCAAATAGATGTAAAATTAAGCATTTTGGTGTTCCTAAAGGAAAATATGTTTGGGTTCCTATAGTTAAATGATTTGTTTATCTCTAACCCCAAGGACCCAAAAGTTATGGGGACCTAAGATTACTATGTTCTTGTTTTGTAGGAAACTTCCAAATCCAAGAAGTCTATGTGGTATCTTGATAGTGGATGCTTAAAACATATGACCGGAGACAAAATGAAATTTGTAAGTTTAAAAGCTAAAGAACAAGGATATGTAACCTATGGGGACAACAACAAAGGGAAGATACTTGGAATCGGAAACATTGGTGGTGCAAACACTTTGGAGATAAAGGATGTGCTTCTTGTTGATGGGCTAAAGCATAATCTCCTAAGTATAAGTCAACTTTGTGACAAAGGATTCAAGGTAATCTTTGAAAGTAAGTTTTGTACCATACATTTGATAAATTCTGAAAATATAGCATTGAAAGGTATTAGGCACAATAATATCTATTTGATTGATTTGGATTGTGTACCTAATACTAATATAACATGCTTAGTTGCTAAGGAAGAAAACCCATGGTTATGACATAAGAGAGCAGCTCATATAAATATGCATCAATTAAACAAATTAATATCAAAGGACTTAGTTGTTGGTTTGCCTAAGTTAAAATTTGAAAAAGATAGATTATGTGATGCATGTCAAAAAGGTAAACAAGTGAAATCATCCTTTAAATCTAAAAATGTTATTTCCACATCAAAACCTTTAGAACTATTACACTTAGATTTATTTGGTCCATCTAGGATAAAAATTTTTGGTGGAAATTATTATGCTCTTGTAATTGTTGATGATTTTTCTAGATATACTTGGACATTTTTCTTAACATTAAAAAGTGAAGCTTTTAAGGTCTTTAGGAAGTTTTCAAAGAAAATTCAAAATGAGAAAGACTTAAGAATTAAGGTATTAAGAAGTGACCATGGTGGAGAGTTTCAAAATGAATGGTTTGAAAATTATTGTGAAGAAAATGGTATTTTGCATAACTTTTATGCACCTAGGACTCCCCAACAAAATGGTGTAGTAGAAAGGAAAAATAGGTCACAAGAGGAACTTTCTAGAACCATGCTAAATGAATCAAATGTTCCTAAATATTTTTGGACTGATGCTGTAAGTACTACATATTATGTATTGAATAGAATGCTTATAAGGACAATCATAAAATTAACTCCTTATGAACTATTGAATGGTAGAAAGCCTAATGTTGCTCAGTTGAAAATATTTGGATGTAAATTCTTTATTTTAAATAATGGAAAAGATAACTTAGGAAAATTTGACTCAAAAGCCGATGAGGGCATTTTCTTAGGTTATTCACTAACTAGCAAAGCATATAGAGCGTTTAATAGAAGAACTTTAAATGTTGAAGAATTTGTACATGTCACCTTTGATGAAATTGTAGACCTTGAGGGAAATCATCTTGAGTCAAATAAAGAACTTGCAGATGATGATGAGTACATAAGAGAGGCTCTAAAAGAAATGTACTTAAATGAAAATGAGCCTTCTCAACCAACTGAATTAGCAAAAGAATGGCAATCACCAAGAGGACTTTCAATGGACAATATTATTGGTGATATCTCAAAAGGGGTAAGAACTAGAAATATGACCAATTTCTGTATGTCTGTAGCTTTTGTTTCATAGATAGAACCCCAAGGTGTTGAAGAAGCGCTTAAAGATGACCAATGGTGCATAGCAATGCAAGAAGAACTTAATCAATTTGAAAGGAATCAAGTCTGGGAATTAATTCCAAGAGAAGAATCACATCAAGTAATTGGAACAAAATGGGTATTTAGAAACAAACTTGATGAAGATGGAAATATAACAAAGAGTAAAGCCAGACTTGTTGCCAAAGGTTACTGTCAAGAGGAAGGTATTGATTATGATGAAACTTATGCTTATGTTGCCAGGTTAGAGGCTATACGCCTACTTCTTGCTTATGCCTCATTGATGAAATTTAAATTATACACTACAAGAAAAACATCAAATAGTGACCGAAAATTCGGTCACTAAATGTGCAAAATCGGTTACTAATTAAAATAGTGACCGAAATAGTGACCAACTGGAATCAGTCACTATTTCCTTGGTGACTGATTTTAGTGACCGATTCAGTGACCGATTCAGTGACCGAATCAGTGACCGAATCAGTGACCGAATCAGTGACCGATTCAGTGACCGATTCAGTGACCGAATCAGTGACCGAATATATATAACCAAATCAGTCACTGAAAAAGTTAATCAATAAAAAATTTAATTATTTACATTTTTATTATATCTATTATTTATTTTCCCTATCTCTTAATTATATTATATTTTTGGTTATTTAAGTTTTTATTTATATTTATTTCCCCTATCTCTCAATTATATCTTATTTTTTAGAAGTTTAACTTATTATTAGGTGGTTTATTGTCATTGCCAGGATTCGAACCCAAGTACCTTAGAGTTGGAGGTTGAAACTCCAACCATCGAGCTACTAGGATCTTTTAATAATAACTTACAAATAAATTATATTTATATACAAATAAATGTATATCCGTACAAATATATAAATATAAAATCTATAAATAAAAATATATTTATATATTTTAATATATATTTAAATATTGATATATTTATATATTGATATATTTATATCTTTATATATTTTTACATATATTTATATTTTTATATATTTATATTTTTATATATTTATATATAAAGATATTAGTTTTCTATACAAATAATATTATAATATAGTATATTATACTATTAGTATAGTATACAAATAATATATTAGTATAGTATAGTATACAAATTATTAATTTTGTAATTTATATACAATGAAAATAATATAATGGTATATTAGTATAGTATAGTATATTTGTATTCTAATTTTTAATTAAATTAAAATTATGCTAATAATGTATATTAATATATGAGGGGATAATATTGATATATTGATATATTTGTGTATATATATATATATATATATATATATATATATATATATATATATTATATATTGATATATTTATATATTAATATATTAATATATTAATATATTAATATATTAATATATTAATATATTAATATATTTATATTTTTATATATTTATATTTTGATATATTTATATATTGATATATTTATTTATATCCTTATACATTTATATCTTTATATATTGATATATTTGAAAAAAAAATATTAAATTTTAAAAATAATATTATATTTTTAAAAATAAATATTAGAAAAAGATTTAAAAATATATATAAATTATATTTACATTTACAAAATATTAAAGATATATGTTTATATCTTTACATATTTTTATATATATTTATATGTTTATATTTTTACATATCTTTACTAATAGCGGTTGCATCATCGCTCGAGCGAGATTAGATTCGCTCAAGCGAAATACAACCCGAGGATGCCACTTTTGTGCAGGGGAGTTTCGCTCGAGCGAAAATATTTTCGCTCAAGCGAAATACGTTTTAGATAGCGGTTAGAAGGGGAACCGCTCTTATAAGCTCACTTAGATAGCGGTTAAACGAAACCGCTATTATATGGTTTCAATTATGATCGGCCGGATTGCGGTTATGACCGATCACAATGAAATCTTACATTAAATTATTCTAACCATCGCTCGAGCGATACTATAGTCGCTCAAGCGAAATACAACCCCAGAGTGCCACTTTTGTGCAGGGGGAGTTTCGCTCGAGCGAGACTATTTTCGCTCAAGCGAAATACGTTTTAGATAGCGGTTAGAAGGGCAACCGCTCTTAAAAGCTCACTTAGATCGGAAACCGCTATTATATGGTTTCAATTATGATCGGTCAGAATGCGGTTATGACCGATCATAATGAAAACTGACATTTAGTATTTTTTTTATATTATGTTTTTAAATTATCTATTAGAGAAAACCTTTCAGAATTCAAAATGTTAAATACTTTTAAATATTAAAATTAACTTTATAAAAATTAGGAAAAAAAATTAATCCAAAAGAGTTCAAAAATGTATTATAATATTGTCAATTTTGAGTTTAATGATATTGTTCATTCTCAAAGTAGAAAAATATATTGTAATTATTTTAATATAATAAAATATAATTTAAAATTTTAATACTAAAATTAAAAGATTAAATAATAATAAATTTAATTCTTTAAATTCAGTAGCTAGAAACTAAAATTATAGTTTCTCTATTTGAAATAATTAAAATAAATATTTAAACATAAAAATAAAAAATAGTATTATGTTAAATTTATTAAAAGTGTAATTAAATCTCTATTTTCTTAATTTTATTTATTTCAAACTTCTCAATTCTACATTTTTGTAAGCTCTATCATTATATTATCATCCTCATCTCCTCCCATGTTCTACTTTATCTTTACAATAGTCAATATTGTTAACTAATTTATAGTTTTAATTATAATTTTTTAGTATATATTTCAGAAATTAATCAATTCTAATCTATTATTTGAAAAACTAATCAATTATAATCAATAATTTAGAAAACTAATCGATTATAATTAATTATTTGAAAAAATTATAAAATATGATCGATAATTTCCAAAATCTAATCGATCAGAATCCATAAAATCTGGTGGTATATGATAGCGATTTCACTGGAACCGCTCTTAAAAGAGCACTTCTAATAGCGGTTGCACCATCGCTCGAGCGAGATTATAGTCGCTCAAGCGAAATACAACCCGAGAGTGTCACTTTTGTGCAGGGGAGTTTCGCTCGAGCGAGACTATTTTCGCTCAAGCGAAATATGTTTTAGATAGCGGTTAGAAGGGGAACCACTCTTAAAAGCTCACTTAGATAGCGGTGAAACAGAAACCGCTATTATATGGTTTCAATTATGATCGGTCAGAATGCAGTTATGACCGATCATAATGAAAACTGACATTTAGTATTTTTTTATATTATGTTTTTAAATTATCTATTAGAGAAAACCTTTCAGAATTCAAAATGTTAAATACTTTTAAATATTAAAATTAACTTTATAAAAAATTAGGAAAAAAAAATTAATCCAAAAGAGTTCAAAAATGTATTATAATATTGTCAATTTTGAGTTTAATGATATTGTTCATTCTCAAAGTAGAAAAATATATTTTAATTATTTTAATTTAATAAAATATAATTTACAATTTTAATACTAAAATTAAAAGATTAAAAAATAATAAATTTAATTCTTTAAATTCAATAGCTAGAAACTAAAATTATAGTTTCTCTGTTTGAAATAATTAAAATAAATATTTAAAAATAAAAATAAAAAATAGTGTTATGTTAAATTTAATAAAAGTGTAATTAAATCTCTATTTTCTTAATTTTATTTATTTCAAACTTCTCAATTCTACATTTTTGTAAGCTCTATCATTATATTATCATCCTCATCTCCTCCCATGTTCTACTTTATCTTTACAATAGTCAATATTGTTAACTAATTTATAGTTTTAATTATAATTTTTTAGTATATATTTCAGAAATTAATCAATTCTAATCTATTATTTGAAAAACTAATCAATTATAATCAATAATTTAGAAAACTAATCGATTATAATTAATTATTTGAAAAAATTATAAAATATGATCGATCATTTCCAAAATCTAATCGATCAGAATCCATAAAATCTGGTGGTATATGATAGCGGTTTCACTGGAACTGCTCTTAAAAGAGCACTTCTAATAGCGGTTACACCATCGCTCGAGCGAGATTAGAGTCACTCGAGCAAAATACAACCCGAGAATGCCACTTTTGTGCAGGGGGCGTTTCGCTCGAGCGAGAACATTTCCGCTCAAGCAAAATACGTTTTAGATAGCGGTTAGAAGGGGAACCGCTCTTAAAACTCACTTAGATAGCGGTTAAACAGAAACCGCTATTATATGGTTTCAATTATGATCGGTCAGAATGCAGTTATGACCGATCATAATGAAAACTTACATTAACTTATTCTAACCATCGCTTGAGCGAGACTAGAGTCGCTCAAGCGAAATACAACCCGAGAATGCCAATTTTGTGCAGGGGCGTTTCGCTCGAGCGAGAGGATTGTCGCTCAAGCGAAATACAACCCGAGAATGCCAATTTTGTGCAGGGGTGTTTCGCTCGAGCGAGACGATTGTCGCTCAAGCGAAATACATTTTAATCGATTAAATCTTATTTCAATCGATTAAAACAGTTTATGCACAGCGTTTTAATCGATTAAAACTTATTTTTATCAGTTAAAATAACTTGAAAAGTTTGACAAGAAAGTTTTACAGTGTTTTAATTGATATAAACGTTATCGTATCCTCTGTTAAAGAATCAAGAACGTATTAATGGATTATTAAAATAACGATAAACCTATGATACATTATATATTATATTAACTATATGAAAATTTCACTACCTAAGATAACCATCAAAATAATACCACAAATTTTGTTCTAAATAAAGTCATCATTCATGAATTAAATACTTTCTTACATATTGAAAATTCAATATAAAAGTAAGTAGGATAAACTAAAATAAGAGTCATAATTCTAAAAATGTCAGCTACTAACAAAACTAATACAATATAGAATGTAGAATCAGTTCACAATTCAGGAGGTTGAACATCCATCTTCTCCATCAAGAGGAGCAACATTTTATCATTTTTCTGAATTTGTCTCTCATTAGTTAACATTCTTTCACGGAGATCATCCCTTTCGAGTCTGAACTTCCTATAACTTGTTTTTTAATTGTTCAATCTCCTCCCTCATAAGTCTGGATGAGATGATGAAGTAGAGTCGTGACAAAGATTTCTCCCAATTGCTTTGCTTGACTCAGATCCAAGCCCATATACTTTGCCTTTGTTTATTCCAAGCAACTTTACACCAAACCTCTAATTTATCAGGCGAGTACCTCCTGCAATAGATCCCGATTGAGAGGCTTCTTCCCGGGCACGACTAAACTCTGCCTATAAACATTAAAATAGAATAGTAGTGAATTGGATAAAAACATAAAAAAGGATACAATTGTTTAAGAAATTAACATAAGAAGAAAAACAAGGAACTTACATCAACATGTGTTGATCTTTGATCCACCCATGTGTTATCCTTTCGTTTGTGTGTTTTGCGAACAACTCGATGGGGTAGGGGTTTTCCATTCAACTTTATCTAAAGTATAGTTAAAAACACAAACTTAGAAGTACAATATCCACCATAATTCACATATACATTATAAGTTTAAAAGTATAACATATAGGGCCAATACATGTATAAAGGAGTATAAAGCAAACTTTACCAAATTTTCTCTATGTTGAGAAGTGCTAATGGAGCCACCAGTATGGAGTGAAATTCCAAGTCCATCACAATCGAAGTTCGATTTGCTTTTGCAATCAAACTTTTTACTTTGAATTGTTTTGATCCCCAATGTTGGCATAAGATATCCCATACATCTTCTGCAAGCCAATTTGGCTTCTTCATTATCATGCGTGCCTTGTTTAGTGAACTTTTCAATATGTTGGCACCTCGCATTTCAAAGTTTCTTCTAGCCAACCTATGATCGGGTGGGAAAATAGTATATTTTCTCCGTACCCAAACAAAACAAGTAAATGTTATAGGACATTCAATATTTGGAACTTATTTTAAAGTTAAGAATTAATATAAATACATACCATGAACTCACTAAACCACATGTCTCGAATATCTTGAGGTACCTTTTTCCATGATGGCCATGCATCATTGTAATGACTTTTGAAAATATCACCAATGGCGATAGTCGCAACGTATGAAGGCAAAAATCTACAACAAAAATAAACACATAAAGTACAAGTTGTACATAGAATATGAACAAAATATAACATTGTTAAAATTTAAGTGATCTACCCATATCCATCAAGTGTTAAAATGGGTTTCTCACAGGTGCTCTGAACATCTGATACATTGTGATCATCATGAGAAACAAATGTGCCTTGAGTTTCAGGGTTAGATGCTTGAAGACTTTGTGGGGAAGGTGTCTCATGTGGTGATTGTGGTCCTAATGGTGGACAAGTTAATGGAAGAGATTTAGAACTTCCTCCAAGTGGTGGAGTACGACCAATGTGTGGTCCAACAGAAGGGATTTCAATGGACTTATTTTGTACTGAAGGGGTAGAACTAACATGTTCTGCAATAGTTCCAACTAATGGATGTGCAACTTGTGGTCCAACCATGTTATTTCTTGGTAATTGATGTTAGAATCGCGCAGCGGAATGTTCGCGTGGTCGGACAAAAACCAAGAGGGGGGGTGAATTGGTTACTTAATAAAAATTAGGTTTTCAAAATTTTCCCCAAATTTTACCGATTAAAAACTGCGTAAATGTAAATAGAGAAGAGTAGAGAAGATTACACAATAGGTTTATACTGGTTCGGATCAAAAGACCCTACGTCCAGTTGCTAATCACTCAAAAGAGGATTAACGCTGTCACTAAGAACAAAGTTGTTACAACACAAATTATAATGAAAAAGATAAAGTTAAAGATAAAACCTCTCTTGAAATCCACAAGAGATGATAAACAGCTTTCCCTGGAGACGGCACAGCACACAATCCACTAAGAACTCCACTTAGTGATTCTTATCGCTTCTAGCCTCACACCAAGTTTCCAAAAGCCCCGAAGAACAGCTTTCCCCGGAGACGGCACAGCACTCAATCCACTAAGAACTCCACTTAGTGATTCTTATCGCTTCTAGCCTCACACCAGGTTTCCAAAAGCCCCGAAGAACAGCTTTCCCGGAGACGGCACAACACTCAATCCACTAAGAACTCCACTTAGTGATTCTTATCGCTTCTAGCCTCACACCAGGTTCGAAAGCCCCCTTTCCTTGCAACAAACAGTTCTCCGGCACTCACGACACTTAACTTTTGTATGGAAAGAGTTGTTCTTTAGTTGTTCATTGTTTCTGAGTGCTAAAGCAGAGTTTAAGTAGGGAAATTAGGGTTTAGGAATTGAGGATTTCGAAACTAGGGTTCTTGGTAATTGGGTTTTCGAAAATAGGGTTAATTTGAAATTTAATTTGAAAAACAGATGAAATAATCGATTATTTGGAGTAATAATCGATTAAAACAGAGCCAAATACTTCAGAACCCAACCCTCTCGGAATAATCGATTATTTGGTGAAATAATCGATTATCTGTATCGGACAGTACAAAACAATCGATTCTTTTGCTGTTTTAATCGATTAAAACAGTGAGTTTGTATAGAAAGTGTTTTCTCACTGTTTTAATCGATTATTTACCTATATAATCGATTAAACCTTGAGCCTGAATGATAAATTTGAGCTTTTTGAAGCTTCTAAGTTACAGACTATGTACCGGCTATCTTAGACTCTAAAAATACAGACTCAATCTTAAATAAATCAGAAGTTATTACAATACAATTATCACCAATCTTCAATCTTCAATATTCTAAGTCTTTAGTTCTTGGATCATCATCAAAATCCATTCTTCATATTCATCAAGTGCAACATCAAGTCCTTGAATTGTCAACAATCTCCCCCTTTTTGATGATGATCAAAATTTTCTTTTAAAGCCCTTTGTAATAACCTGTTTTATCTGTCATACTAACAAACACATTAAACATACCAGATAAAATTTAAAATTGAATCATAGGCTTTAAATTTTTCTCCCCCTATTTTGATTATAATCAAAAAGAACTCTGCAACATCAATCATAAGAGCTCCCCCTCAAAATATGCATAAGTTAGAGAAAGCTCCCCCTCAATCATAGCATAAAAGAAACATCAAATTTTATTTCATAATCATTTATCCATTACAATAGCAAGACAATAACAAAAGAAAATACATAACGAAATTTAAAATTCTTCAACCTGTCCTCATCATTAAAGTGAGTATCAAATCTATTTTCTAATCTACCCACTCTATCATCTACATCGGATATGCGACGAATAATTTCATCATGGCGTACTCCAGAAAGATTGAAGAAAGATTGCATTCTTTGATTCATGTCGGAAAGCATATCTTCCATGGATTGTCTTGTTTCTTGATGAGACGAGGATGTTCCAACACTTTGGATTTGGTTAGAGGGAAAATTATCAGCTGGAGGCATATCTTCATCAGAGTCTTCATTTGCATCACTTTGATTTTGAACGTCATCTTTGTGAACATAGATGTCATTGACACGCACCATTTGAAGTTGAGTCAATGTGCTGTCCAACATGCGGTTTAAGTTGTTTGTTCTAACTGCTTGCTCACCTTCAACATTCACTCCTTTATATTCAAGAATACGGGATACAAGAAGTGCATATGGAATTTTGAAGGTGTGATGACGTTTTGCTTTAAGCATGGTCATTTTGACAAGAACACCCCAATCTAAAGGTTCATTATTCATTATGGCATGAATAATTCGAAGATCAATGGAAGAGCATTGGGCATGATTCGTAGCCCGGGGACATAAGATCCATACAAGTAAATGTAGAAGCATGCGTTCTTCCTTCTTTAAAGGTCCAGCATGAAGAATACGTCCAACCTCCAGAGAAGGATTCCGCAGAAAAGATCGATAAGCTAAGAACCTGTCAAAGTCATCTAGCTCACCATAAACGTTAATAGCATCTTCTCTAATGGGGAAGTGAGCAACATTTTCCCAAATATCATCATCTAGAATTATGGTAACCCCTTTTACACTGGATGTAGCAATTTGATCCCTAAACTTGAATCTAGAATAGAATACCCTAACTAAGTCAGGATAGTATGTACCTTGCATTTGGATAAATCTGGAGAATTCCTTGAATTTCAAGAAGATTAGGAAAATTGAAACCCCTACGAATGAATTGCTCACCTATAAGAAATTTGGGAGAAATAATAGCTTTTTCTTTCCAGGAGGTTAGAAATTCTTGTTGACCATCTGCATCAGAGATCCATCCTTCTACAGAATTAGGACTGGAATGAGAAGAAGGTGCAGATCTTCTTCTTGTAGGAATCTTAGGGCGAGAGGATGAGGCCATTTGAAAGAGTAGATAAACTTGAAGAGATTTTGGAGACAAGTGAGGGAATAATGAAGCAAAGAGAGTATAGATTTCAAGAAAACTTGATTACAAGAGTTAGAAGTGAGTATAATTGACCTAGATGTCTCTATTTATAGAGAAAACACTTCCAACGGTCATATAGAAAGGATTTCATGGCAAAATATCCGTTGGCAACGGCTAAGAGGCAAAACTGGTCGCATTTAATCGATTATATTTCAAGATAATCGATTATTTCAATATCTCGATAGCTTTAATCGATTATTTCCAGAAATAATCGATTATTTCAGAAGGAGAATACCCTGTTTTGGGCGTTTTTAAGGGAAAATAATCGATTATCACTTCCAGGAATCGATTATTCCAGAGGCTATATCAAGTTTTTAAGGTTTTGGCACATTATAACCTATGAATATCCTGCATCACGAATTTAATCATAACAATCATCCAAAAACAGTCAAATTAAGCAGAATTTAAGCTATTTCTAGTATCCCTAAGTCTCTTCTAAGATCATAGAATCTATCCTTGGGTAGAGGCTTAGTAAATATATCTGCTAATTGACGTTTAGTGTCTACATACTCTATCTTACAGTTTCCTTTGCTGATATGATCTCTTAAAAAGTGATGTCTAATCTCAATATGTTTAGTCCTAGAGTGCATTACTTGGATTTTTTGTTAAGTTGATTGCACTCGTATTATCACACATTAATGGAATGTCATTTAAATATATGCTATAATCCTCTAATTGTTGTTTCATCCACAGAATTTGAGCACAACAACTACCAGCTGCAATATATTCAGCTTCAGCTGGTAGATAAAGCTACACATGCTTGTTTCTTAGAGTGCCATGATATTAAGGATGAACCTAACAAATGACATGTCCCACTAGTGCTTTTCCTATCAATTTTACATCCACCATAATCAGCATCAGAATATCCTAATGAACTAATACAAGCATCGAGACCGGATACCACAAGCCAAATCCAGGTAGTTCCTTTTAAGTATTTTAAAATATGTTTTACTGCAATTAAATGAGATTCTTTAGGACAAGCCCTGAAATCTAGCACACACACAAACAGTAATGCATAATATCAGTGTCTACTAGCAGTTAAGTATAATAGTGATCCTATCATACCTCTATACATAGTTTGATTTACTTCCAAACCTGATTCATCCTTGTCTAAATAGCATGAAGTTCCCATGGGTGTGTTAGCTTCCTTAGAGGTGTCCATACCAAACTTTTTGAGAATTTCCTTGCAGTATTTAGTTTGAGAGATGAAAGTGCCATCTTTAAGTTGCTTGATTTGTAGTCCAAGGAAGAATGTCAATTCTCCCATCATAGACATTTCAAACTCTCCCTGCATTATCTTAGCAAATTCTACACATAACAAACTATCAGTTGATCCAATAATATATCAACAAGTAACACATCTTTGATCTCCAAAGTGTTTGCACCTGCAGCTTGCTCAATTGATTGCTTAAGGATGTGTGAAAACTTATATTCAATGTGAGTTTAGAAAGTTCAAGCCAAACTGTTTTCAATAGAAGATTTTCAAAACTGCTGGTTTAATTAATCTGTTAAAAGTTTCTTTTAATCTGCTAAAGTGCAGTTTTAATCTGTTAAAACATCTTTTAATCGATTAAAACGCAGTGTAGAAAAAGTTTTTAAGTTGTTTTAATCGATTGAAACGAGTTTTTAACCGATTAAAAGAGTTCTGATCGGTCATAATAAAAATCTGATCGGTCATCCTGACTCTAACCGGTCATAATAAAAATCTGATCGATCATCCTGAACCTTTAAGTGATTTTAATCGATTGAAACGTGTTTTTAATCGATTGAAAGATTTCTGACCGCTCATAATTAAAATCTGATCGATTACATTTGCTTCTGATCGGTCATAATTTGATTCTGATCGATCATCCTGACCCTTTAAGTAATTTTAATCGATTCAAACGTGTTTTTAATCGATTTAAACGTTTCTGACCGCTCATAATAACAATCTGATCGGTCAAAATGAGTTCTAAATGGTTTTAATCGATTAAAAACCAGTTGTATCGATTAAAATGCTGTAAAAACACTTCTTTGACCACTCTAAGTGATTTTATTTGGTTCTTTCAAAACTGCATCAGCTTAAAAACATGTTTTAAGAAAGCTTTTGTAAAAATACTTTATTTTGAGTCGTTTAAAACAATTTTAGAGGCTTCTCGCAAAAATCTTTAAGAGAAGAATCTTTATGCAGGAGAAAAGATAAAATGATTTTACCTAAGCATTTTGTTTAAAACATACAAAATGATCCATTTTCTTTGAATAAATAAAAGAGACAAACAGATTTATTTAACTATTGGAACCCAAATATATTTACCTTTTGGAATACCAAAATGTTTAATTTTACACTTATTTGAAGTGTGACCTTGTTTCATACAATAGAAGCATGCATTTGGAGTAGCTTTAGAATAAGATACATTATTAACATGACATGCTCTAGTTCCTTTTTCTACCCATATTCTTTTCTTTTTAGATTTACTCTTTTTCAAAGGAACTCTATGATTTACATTATTTTGAGCAAAAACCATTTCATTCTTCCTAAGATCATCAATTTCTTTTTCGGCTTTGTCAAGCAAATGGTTAAGAATATCTATGTCATATTCATGCTCTTTACAATTTGCACAAGCTAAGTCCTTATTCTCATCTAAGCATACAATTTTCGTATTAGCTACCTCCTTTTCTTCTAAACATGCAATTTTCAATTTTAAGGACTCATTTTCCTTTTCCGATTTTCTTAGATTCTTCTTTACTACTTTATATTCCTTTTTCATATCCATAAATGCAGTAAATAACTCATTATAAGCATTTTGTAATTCATCATGATCATTTTCTTCACAAGAGGATGAATCGGAATCACTAACCTCAACATCCGAAGAATTGTTGTTATTTGCCATCAAGCAAATGTTTGCTTCAATTTCTGAGTCGCTTGATTCTGAATTTGAATCACTGTCATCCCAAGCAATATATGCTTTCTTCTTGAATTGCTTTTTGCCCTTATGTTCATCATTTTTCTTGTTTGGGCATTCGGTCTTCATATGCCCTGCTTCACCACAACCAAAGCATTTTATATTAATCGGAAGAATTTTCTTTTACCTTTCCCTTACCTTTGAAAGGATGTCTTCCTTTTGCTTTCATCATCTTGGTGAACTTCTTTATAAAAAGACTCATCTCTTCTTCATCAATTTCGGAGTCTTCTTCTTCTTCTTTCTTATTTTTGCTTTTTGAAATCTCGGTCTTGAAAGCTAGGTTTTTCTTTTGATATTGATCCTCTTCCTCATTTAGTCTTCCAAGGTCAAGTTCATGCTCCCTAAGCTTTCCAAATAACGCCGCCATAGACATAATGGCAAGATTTTGTGACTCCGAGATGGCCGTCACCTTTGGTTGCCATTTCCTATCCGAGAGATTTCAAAATTTTAACATTTAATTCATCAACGTCAAAAATTTTACCTAGTCCGTGAGATGGTTCACGATATGAGTGAAACGTTTTTGTACGTCAAATATCGTTTCGCCTGGTTGCATCCGGAACATTTCGTACTCTTGAATTAGAGAATTTTTACGTGCTCTTTTGACGTCGTCAGTTCCTTCGTGGGTTACTCTAAGCATTTCCCACATTTCCTGTGCACTTTTACAAATAGAAATTCTGTAGAACTCATCAAGGGTTAGAGCAGATGAAATAATGTTTCTAGCCCTAACATCAAATTGTACTTTTCGACTTTCGTCTGCAGTCCATCTATCAAAAGGTTTAAGAACGTCAACACCGTTCTCTGTAATTTTAGGAACAAATGGACCGTTTAAAATTGCGTCCCAAACACCTCTATCAACAGAACTCTAAAAATATTTGCATACGTACTTTCCAAAAAGGATAATTTTGACCCGCAAAAAGTGGGGGTCTCGTTGATAGACGCACCTTCGGCAAAAGTTTGATTTTGTCCGGCCATTTTCGAAAATATTTGAATGACTATCAAAGCAAGCTCGATACCACTTGTTAGAATCGCGCAGCTGAATGTTCGCGTGGTCTGACAAAAACCAAGAGGGGGGGTGAATTGGTTACTTAATAAAAATTAGGTTTTCAAAATTTTCCCCAAATTTTACCGATTAAAAACTGCGTAAATGTAAATAGAGAAGAGTAGAGAAGATTACACAATAGGTTTATACTGGTTCGGATCAAAAGACCCTACGTCCAGTTGCTAATCACTCAAAAGAGGATTAACGCCGTCACTAAGAACAAAGTTGTTACAACACAAATTATAATGAAAAAGATAAAGTTAAAGATAAAACCTCTCTTGAAATCCACAAGAGATGATAAACAACTTTCCCCTGGAGACCGGCATAGCACACAATCCACTAAGAACTCCACTTAGTGATTCTTATCGCTTCTAGCCTCACACCAAGTTTCCAAAAGCCCCGAAGAACAGCTTTCCCCGGAGACGGCACAGCACTCAATCCACTAAGAACTCCACTTAGTGATTCTTATCGCTTCTAGCCTCACACCAGGTTTCCAAAAGCCCCGAAGAACAGCTTTCCCCGGAGACGGCACAACACTCAATCCACTAAGAACTCCACTTAGTGATTCTTATCGCTTCTAGCCTCACACCAGGTTCCGAAAGCCCCCTTTCCTTGCAACAAACAGTTCTCTGGCACTCACAGCACTTAACTTTTGTATGGAAAGAGTTGTTCTTTAGTTGTTCATTGTTTCTGAGTGCTAAAGCAGAGTTTAAGTAGGGAAATTAGGGTTTAGGAATTGAGGATTTCGAAACTAGGGTTCTTGGTAATTGGGTTTTCGAAAATAGGGTTAATTTGAAATTTAATTTGAAAAACAGACTGAAATAATCGATTATTTGGAGTAATAATCGATTAAAACAGAGCCAAATACTTCAGAACCCAACCCTCTCTGGAATAATCGATTATTTGGTGAAATAATCGATTATCTGTACTGGACAGTACAAAACAATCGATTCTTTTGCTCGTTTTAATCGATTAAAACAGTGAGTTTGTATAGAAAGTGTTTTCTCACTGCTTTTAATCGATTATTTACCTATATAATCGATTAAACCCGAGCCTGAATGATAAATTTGAGCTTTTTGAAGCTTCTAAGTTACAGACTATGTACCGGCTATCTTAGACTCTAAAAATACAGACTCAATCTTAAATAAATCAGAGTTATTACAATACAATTATCACCAATCTTCAATCTTCAATATTCTAAGTCTTTAGTTCTTGGATCATCATCAAAATCCATTCTTCATATTCATCAAGTGCAACATCAAGTCCTTGAATTGTCAACAATTGATTCAATTGATGCTTCATCAAACGACTTTTTAAAATAAGCTTAGTTTTTCTTTTGTCTGACATCTACACATGTAACAAAAAAAAACCAAAAATGTGTAAGCAAATTGCATATATTTAATAAGTAATAGTAATGAATTAAACAATAACATATTAATTGAAATGTTTGAAACAAAACAAATAATAATTTGATGGGAACATTATTAACTGTACTTATAATTATTAAATACTCACCGAAATGAAAATACAAAAAATCATTCATCATCATCATCATCGGCATTAACATCACTTTCTTCATCAAAATTATATGACTCATAAACATTCTGATCATCATCATCAGAGTTGTAATCATCATCAAATTCACTTTCCTCATCATACTCTTTTTCATTGATTTCTACATCTTCCACATTATATTCATTGTGTTCATTTTCATCAAGTAATTCATTCTCTACTAGCTCTTCATGTTCACCTTCATCGTCTCTTAATTGACCAAGTACTTCATCATTTGACACAAGTTGAGTATTAGAAAGACCATGTTGATATGCAACCTCTAGTGTATATTGATCATCAACCATACTTCTTGGTTTGGTTTTAATAACAACCCACCAATCTACCTTTTCCTTAACCTTTTCAGGATAAGGCATATAATATACTTGAATTGCATTTGATGCAAGTATGAAAGGATCATAATTCAAATACCTTCTACGATGATGAACCTCCACTATACCATATTCCTTGTGAATTCGTACACCACGATTCCTTTTAGAATCAAACCATTGGCAATTGAATACAACTAATTCTTTTGTTGGCTCTCCTATGTATTCAAGTTGCATAATCTCTTTGATGATACCATAATAATAGTTTTCTTCATTTTCAATATCATCCCCTTTAACACAAACTCCACAATTGACAGTTTTCTTTCCAATGCTCCATTCTTCCGTATGAAACTTGAAACCATTGACAAAATAAATAGGCCATGTAAAAACCTTTTTCGTGGACCCCATGCTAAGTCATGTAAAAATTGACTTTGAACCATATTGTTCCTATCATGAACCTAAACGAATGATAAATATAGTATGAATGAATAGGTCAATGTGAAAACATAAATTATTCTTATGATTGATTTACAAAATAATTTTAAAACTTACATATGTTTCAAACCATCTAGGAAAATCAGAAGCAATCTGAGCCTCAATTTCTCTTGGAGTGATGTTTGGATTCACTGCTTCTAGAAATTGTTCAAATATTCTAACATTTACACATAACATTGTGTTAGTGGTTTTATGCATGAAAAATGCATGCAAAAATGAATTGTCGTGCTTACTTGATTAATGGTTGAACTTCTTCACAATTAAGTAACACATGCAAATGTGCAGCTTCTAATTCTTTCTTATTTAAGTATCGACATGAAGATCTTCCACTAATGCGACCAGGATGATTAAAAATTGTTGATACACAATCCAATTGTACATTTTCACCTCCATTATCATTGCGACTGACTTTATTTCTCATTGTTTGCACATGAGTCTCAAATAATATGAACAAAAATGAGAAGTCTCTTGCACTAGATATGCCTCACATATTGAACCTTCCACACGTGCCTTGTTCTTAACCATTTTTTTTAACTTATTCAAGTACCTAATACAACACCATCACATTGTTATTATAATTTTAAATAAGACAAGAATGCATGTTCAAATTTGATAATTAAAAAGTAGTACCTCTCAAATGGATACATCCACCGATATTGAACAGGACCTCCTACTCTTGCTTCGTAAGGCAAATGAATAGGTAAGTGTTCCATTGAATTGAAGAATGCAGGTGGAAAGAATCGTTCCAATTTACATAATGTAATTGCAATGTTTTGTTCCATTAATAACAAATCATCCACTCGCAAAATAGTTGAACATAGATCTTTGAAGAATTTACTTAACTCAACAATTGGTTTCCAAATTTGATTTGACAGTGCACTAAAAGCAATAGGCATTAATTGCTCCATAAATATATGACAATCATGACTTTTCATTCCAATCATTTTTCCTTGCTCTATGTTTACACATCTTTGCAAATTTGAGGCATAACCATCAGGCATTCTCAACTCATTAATCCATTTATAGACAACACTTTTTTGCTCCTTAGATAAGACAAATTGTGCTTTAGGTTTTATAACTTTTCCATTAGGTAATTGTTGCAATTCTAACTCCTTTCTCCGACAATACTTTTTTACATCCATTCTTGCCTTCATATCATCTTTGGTCTTATCTTTCATATCCATTACTGTATTAAACACATTATCAAACACATTTTTCTCAATATGCATGACATCAAGATTATGCCTTAACATGTTGGAATTCCAATATGGTAACTCCCAAAAAATGCTTTGTTTTATCCAATTATGATATACACCACAACCATAACATGTAAATTGTACTTCCTTAGTTACTTTTGGAAAATAAGCAACTTGCTCCCACACATCATCCCCAGAAAATATCAATGGAGGTTGAGAATCTTCAATTCGATTCTTTAAAAATGCATTCTTATTTCTTCGATATGCATGATTCATAGGCAAAAATTGACGATGACAATCAAACCAAGAAAACTTCCGACCACTATCCAACCAAAAGCTCTTTGAATTATTCATACAATATGGGCAAGCCAATCTTCCAGCTGTACTCCAACCGGACAACATACCATATGCAGGAAAATCATTAACAAGTCCACATCAATGCAGCTTTCATCATAAAATTTTGTTTTTTGGAAATGTCATATGTCAACACACCTTCATTCCACAATATTTTTAACTCTTCTATCAAAGGTTGCAAATAGACATCTATTTTTTCCTTTGGATTTTTTGGCCCAGGAATAATTAAAGTTAAAAACATATAGGGGGTAGTCATGCACAATTGTGGTGGTAAATTGTAAGGAGTTACAATCACTGGCCAACAAGAATATGGTTTTCCTAATTGACCATATGGGGTGAAACCATCAGCACATAATCCTAATCTTACATTTCTTGGTTCAATTGCAAAATCAGGAAATGTCTTGTCAAAATGTTTCCATGCTTCTCCATCCGATGGATGACACAAATGTCCCTCCTTTCTCATATTTTCACAATGCCACCTCATATGCGGAGCAGAACTCATTGAAGCATATAATCTCTTATGCCTAGGAATGAGGGGTAAATAATGCATTCTCTTCACAGGGACTTTTTTATATTTACCTTTACCCACTTTTTTTGTCTTATAACGAGGTTTTTGACAAAACTTACATGTAGATAGTTGTTTATCTTCATCTCGAGTAGAACAACATACACCCATCAACACAACAATCAATTTTTTCTACTGATAAACCAAGTTTTGAAACCAATTTTAAGGTTCTATAGTAATCTTCCGGGATAAAATTATCTACAGGATGTGTCTCTTTCAAAAGAGCCAATGTTTGATTAAAACATCTTTGGGACATGTTTCCCTCCGATTTAATTGTCAACAATCTAACAACGAACAGATAATTCAAGTGTGATTAGTACATCCCGGCCACAATGGTTTTTGTGAAGCATGTAATAAATCATAAAACTTCTTTGCTTCAGTATTTGGAAACTGTTCATTTTCTTCATCCATATGACTCACAAACTCTACACCTAAAGCATCATGAATCATGTTCTCAAAGTCTTCTCTATCAACCTCGTGTGTATTATTAAATGAATTTGGATACATATTATTCACATCACACATATTTGGATCCATTTCTCCATGACATGTCCAATACCAATATTCAGGTATAAATCCCCGACGATAAAGATGTACTTGAACATCTTCAGAATCTAAAAAGTTCTTATTTTTGCATTTACTACATGGACATCTAATTTTTCCATTTGACATGTTTGCATGTTGAAGAGCAAATGATACAAATTCAGTCACACCATTTAAAAATGCATCAAGTATACCCCTTTCGACCAGGTAAAAGTCTATTATACATCCAATTACGATTCTCACGAACATCCATGTTCTGTCCTATGCCAACAAAGGACTTATTTTAATAAATAATATACCATATAATTATCCACAACATAATTACATTAAAATCTCTAAAACTAAATTTATAGGTCTTGCTAGAAGTTATACCTCTACCACTAAAACTGCCTGATGAGTACGAAGATATTGCTACCGTAGTTTCCAAATTGCAGCCCAACAAGAAAAGTCACCTATATGAAAAAACAAAACACATAAAGAACAAAATGGAAAAGAATCCATTAACCATTCTACGAGTGAAAGTACCAACCTTACTTCCCGATGGGGCACTCTTTTTTGGACGAAATGTCTTTTGGCTTCTACGTGGATCAAAGTTGATTACATGAGTAGTCATAGACAGAAACAAAACAAAATTATACTAGAAGAAATGAAAGAGAGATTAATCAAAACAAACAATCATTTTACTTGAAGAGAAATTTGCAGTTGCAGGGACAAATTTGCAGATTAGAGTAACTTGGATAATAATTGTTTCAACAAATTATCTATGCCTAATAAATACATACCGATTTGAATTTCGTGAATGTTTTGAAACAATTACTTTTCAAGGCAGATTTGAGGTCATCAGGTTAGGGTTCTAGTATGACATTTCCTGAGTTTTGGTTGGAACTGAGGTCGCCGGAGTTAGGTTCACCGAGGCTGGGGTTGAGGTTCGAAATCGCTTGGGTTGGATTTCAAGTCATCGGAGTTGGGTTTCAGGCGATGCCATCGAAGTTGGGTTTGGGCCTCGAGTTTGTCGACGTTGAGGCTGGGGTTGAGGTTCAAAGTCGCTTGGGTTGGATTTCAAGTCATCGGAGGTGAGTTAGGCTGGAGGATTGGGGATGGAGAGATGAAACCCTAGGTCGATTAACCTCGAATAAGAAGGGTGGGATTCAAAGCTTGGATCGATGCGGTGAATGTCATGAAAATTTGGGGCGATTAGAATCAGCCGCGAGATGAAAATTTGGGAGGCTATAATCAGTGAGGGAGTGAAATAATTAGATAATTAGATTAATTTAAAAAATTAAATTAAATAAAAGAGTGACTGAAATAGTAACTGATTTTTTTGTAACCGAAAATTCAGTTACTATTTCAGTTACTACACAAAAAATAATAATTTGGTTACTAATTCAGTCACTGATAGTAACTAAATTTTTCAGTCACTGATTTCGGTTACTATTTGGCATTTTTCTAGTAGTGATATCAAATGGATGTTAAAAATGCATTTTTGAATGGGTTTATCAAAGAAGAAGTATATGTGGAGCAACCCCCTGGATTTGAAGATTTTAAATATCCCAATCATATTTTTAAATTGTAGAAAGCCTTATATGGTTTAAAACAAGCACCTAGATCTTGGTATGAAAGATTAAGTAGTTTTCTAACTTCAAATGATTTTTCTAGAGGAAAAATTGATTCCACTTTGTTTATTAAGAAAGTAAAAGAACATATCTTTTTAGTTCAAGTATATGTTGATGATATCATTCTTGGATAAACTAATAATTCCTTGTGTGTAGAATTTGCTAAGATAATGCAGGGTGAATTTGAAATGTCAATGATGGGAGAATTAACATTCTTCCTTGGACTTCAAATTAAACAACTTAAGGATGGCATTTTTGTGTCTCAAACTAAATACTGCAAAGAGATTCTCAAGAAGTTTGGAATGGAAACTTCAAAGGAAGCTAACACACCCATGGGAACTTCATGCTATTTAGACAAGGATGAATCAGGTTTGGAAATTAATCAATCTATGTATAGAGGTATGATGGGTTCACTATTATACTTAACTGCAAGTAGACTTGATATTATGCATTCTGTTTGTGTGTGTGTTAGATTTCAAGCATGTCCAAAAGAATCTCACTTAACTGCAGTTAAATGAATTTTAAAATATTTAAAAGGAACTACAAGTTTTGGTTTATGGTATCCATCTGAAGCTTCTCCTAGTTTAATAGGTTATTCTGATGCTGATTATGGTGGATGTAAAATAGCTAGAAAGAGTACTAGTGGAACATGTCATTTGTTAGGATCATCATTAGTGTCTTGGCATTCTAAGAAACAAGCATGTGTTGCTTTATCCACTACTGAAGTTGAATATATTGCAGCTAGTAATTATTGTGCTCAAATTTTGTGGATGAAACAACAATTAGAAGACTATAGTATCTTTCTAAGTGATATTCCTTTGATGTGTGATAATACAAGTGTAATCAATCTTACTAAGAATCCAGTAATGCACTCTAGAACTAAGCATATAGAGATCAGACATCACTTCTTAAGAGATCATATTAGTAAAGGAAATTGTAAATTCGAATATGTTGATACAAAGAATCAATTAGCAGATATTTTTACTAAACCTCTTCCCAAGGATAGATTCTATGATCTTAGAAGAGACTTAGGAATATTAGAAATAGCCTAAATTCTACTTAACTAGGTTTGTAACTTAGAGGATAGATTTGATGCTCAATTCAATAGCGATAGTGAAGAGTTTTAATCTCTTCCTCATATATTCTTGTTTGTAATTACTTTAATTTATGGAATAAAATTGATATTTTTTCTTTGTTTGAGGGGGAGTTATCTTATAAATTATGCACTTATTGAAGGGGAGCTTTCATTTTTTTTTATCATAATCAAAATAGGGGGAGAAATTATTTAAAGCCTCTTATTCTTATTAAATTTAAGTATTATCTAGTATGTTTAATGTTTTTGTTAGATGTGACAGACAAAACAGGTTATTACAAAGGGCTTTAAAGGAAATTTTGATCATCATCAAAAAGGGGGAGATTGTTGAAACATACAAGGATATGAATGTTGAACATATATGGATATGAAGCTTGTAGATTTTGATGATGATTCAAGAACAAAGGTCTTAAAGATTTGAAGACTTGTAATATTATGTAATAACTCTGTTTTTATGTTTTTCAGTCTGTAATATTAGAGTCCAAGATAGTCAGCACATAGTCTACTTTTTAAAGGTTCTAAAAACTCATTTTTATCAAAAACATACTGGATTAATCGATTAAATGGCAGGATAATCGATTATTACAGAGAGAAAAACCATTTTCAGCATCTACTCTCTGGAATAATCGATTAAAGCCTTTGTTAATCGATTAACAGGGCTGTTAATCGATTAATTGCTCAGTTAATCAATTAAACTGATTGGTTTTGGGTTCCAGGTGAATTTGGCTCTGGAATAATTGATTAACACTCAAGATAATTGATTATTTCAGTCAGATATGTGTCTTGAACTTCAAAATTGGACCAAGTTTCGAAAACCCTATTCCCAATTCATCTGTTTTCGAAAATCCCCAAATTCCCAAACCCTAATCTTTCTACTTAAGGTTCTCTGCAAAGTGAACAAATAAGTAACATTATATGCTAATGTTGTGTCAAATAAAGCTACATTTAGCTTTGTGGACAATAAGTAACCATTTTGTGATTTACAATAGAATAAAAAATATAGTTTAGGACTTGAAGTGATACACGAAAACTTGGATTGAGAGTTTGGTAATCAAGAGAATATTATTATCAAAGGTAAAGAATGTTGCATTGTAAAATTTGTGGTTCAAGATGAGTTTGAAAACTTCTTTTTCATTGTCAAGATAAATGGATGGACTCTATTTGCATAAGAACCACATGTTGTAAAAGCTAATAGGATCACGAACAAACTTTATTTCTGAGGCGTGTATAATCACTACCCTTAATGACTTATGTGCGGTGTATTACGCAAGTCTCCCAAGATACAACAGGAACTTCTTGGAATTTCTGAGGATCTCAGAAACTAACAAGAAACTCTTAAAGGAGTAAATAAACCCAGCATAATCGTAGAACAGGAAGAAAATAGAGAAGAGAAGATGAGAGAGGTGTGTTTTGAAGAGTGTGAAGTGGTCTCTATTTGTAGGTGTGATTGGATCCAAAACCCTAACTACCTACGTTCTCTGTAACATTCTCTGTAACGTTCTTTGTAATGTTCTCTGTAACGTTTCTAAGTTTTGCAATACCCCTTATTTTAGAACAATCCCCCACATATTGCAAAACAAAAGAGATAAAGAATAAAAGAAGAAAATCCTAGATCTCATATAAGATATAATGCATCAGAGTTGGTATAACAAGCTATATGAACTAGTCTTAGACTGAAAACTTAACACACAGTGTAGTTGGTGTAGCAAGCTATATGAACCAAAACACTTAGTGTGTATTAGCGGTTTAACAATCACAATACCCCCCACAATTCTTGTTGTTATCGCTCTGTTGCGCTTACTAGGTCATGCGCGTGCCCAGTATTCATGAGTGCTCTAGAAATCTTGCAAAGATTCCATACAAGCGACCCCACTCGACACTCATATATGTGACTTCATCAAGTGTATGCTGCAAATCATACACCACCCGTAAGGGATATAAAATCATTAAAAACTTTTTTTTAGACTAAAATTCATACATCACATAGAATTTAAATTACAAAGTTTAACCTCTCAATGATGCAATATCTAGAACTTTCACATATACACCATAAGAATGGACATAATTTATTTTAATCAATTTTAGTGCTAGCAGAACTAACAAGTGGCTTGTTTTTACCCATATGAACCTTACTCATGGGATCTCCAATCACAAAGGTTGGATTACCATCATCTATTTGTTTGCAAGTGGCTTAAGTCCCTTTCCCCTCGATGTTTCTAAAATCATATTTCTCGCTAAGGGTTTTGTCAGAGGATCTGCTAGATTTTGTTCTGACTTCACATAGTCAATGGAAATTATTCCATTCTTTAGCAACTACTTCATTAAATTATGTCTCAATTGTATATGTCTATTTTTTCCACTGTAGTTCTTATTTTTAGCTATAGTTATTGTCGATTGGCAATCATAGTGAATTGATACAGACAGGATCAGTTTCATTCCTAATGGAATGTTTTCTAAGAAGTTTTATCAGCCATTTCGAGAGCAATAAATTCAGATTCCATTATTGATCTTGCAATAATTGTTTGCCTGACTGATGTCCATGTAATTGCACCACCCCCGAGTGTGAATACATAACCACTAGTGGATTTTGTCTCATTTGAATCAGAGATCTAGTTAGCATTATTGTACCCTTTTAGTATAGCAAAAAATCCACTATATTCAATGGCATAATCTATTGAACCTCTTAAGTATCTCATAAGTCTTGCAAGTTCATTCCAATGTTCTTTATTAGGACATTGAGTGTACCTACTCAGTCTACCTACTGCATAAGTAATGTCAGGTCTAGAAAAACTCATTAAATGCAGCAAGCTCCTAATTACTTGGGCATACTGAGGTTGAGAGATTGAGTCTCCTCTATTTTTCTTTAACTTAGAGTTAGCGTCATAAGGCATATTCACTGGTTTGACATTATAACGCCCAAACTTCCTAAGAAGTTTCTCAATGTATTATTCTTGGGATAGTAAAATACTATCACCCTTCCTTATGATTTTAACTCCCAAAATCACATTGGCTTCACCCATGTCTTTCAATTCAAATTTAGATCCCAGAAATAACTTAGTTCTAGAGACAATGTTAATGCATGTACCAAATATTAGCATGTCATCTACATATAAACATATAATGACACATTCACCACTCTCAAATTTAGAGTACACACATTTATCAACATCATTAGTTGAAAAGCCATTACAAAGTAGAACATTATCAAGTTTTTCATGGTACTGTTTGGTGCTTGTTTTAATCCATACAAAGATTTTAAAAGTTTGCACACCTTGTCCTCTAGACTAGGAATAACACACCCTTCAAGTTGAGTCATATAAATTTCCTTCTCTAATAACCAGCTTATGGATAGCTGCTAGAGCTAACAAAACGCTAATAGAGGAAATACTAGTCACAGGGGCAAAGGTGTCAAAATAACCAATATTGGATTTTTGAGTAAAACCCTTTGCTCCTAATCTTGCCTTATATTTATCTATGGATCCATCAAGATGATACTTTTTCTTAAAGATCCACTTACAACTAATAGGTTTTGTTCCTCTAGGCAAATCTACTAAAGTCCAAGTATTATTTTTCTTAATTGAATCAATTTCAGTCTTAATCACCTTATCCCAACGTATTGCATCAGGAGCCCTAATAGCCTCTAAAAACCTCATTGGGTCATTTTCAACTAGATAAGTACAGAAATCATCTCCAAAGGAAGTTTCCTTCCTTTGTCTTTTACTTCTCCTCAAATCCTCATATACTTTATCATTATTAATATTTATAGATTGTTTAGGTGGCTCACTAACTTTTAGAGGAAAAATATGTTCAAAGAACTCAACATTTTTTGTCTCCACTATAGTATTATGCTCAATTCATCACTTTTGAGGACAAGAAACCTATAAGCAACATTATGTTCTGCATAGCCTAAGAACATACAATCAGAAGTTTTATAGCCTATTTTATTTTTCTTAGGATTGGGTAACATTACCTTAGCTAGGCACCCCACACTCTTAGATATTTAAGATTAGGTTCATAACCTCTTCATAACTCGTAGGGAGTTTTACCAGTATTCTTATGTGGTATCCTATTTTATAAAAAACACACTGTAAGTAGAGCTTCTCCCCAAAGGTTATTAGGTGCACTAGAGCTAATAAGCATGGCATTCATCATTTCTTTTAGAGTTCTATTTTTTCTCTCAGGTGGGGTCACTGATCGATGTCGTACTCGGTCAAATAATTAAAACAAATAAATGTAGTACTAGGAAACTTTCCTAGGTCGTCTCCCAAAGACCACAAATTTCTATCAAAGTTTATCAATTTTTAAATTTCAAACAGTAACAAAAAAAGGGAGTTTTTCAAAATTAAAATATTAGATGAAACAGAACAAAAACAGATTATAAAAATGCGGATTAAAAACAGATTAAAATGTAATTGATTTTCTGATTCTAATGCAGCGTCACTTATCCTAGATTACAAAATTAATTCAAAATTAACCAACTAAGCAAAGATAAATCCCAAATTATATTCTAATCCAAAATTAATCAACTAAGCGAAGATTAATCTCAAATTAGCTTTAACCCTTGTTCCAATATGAAATTAACCAACTAAGCGAAGATTAATCCCAAATTTTCCTTAACCCTTATTCCAACATGAAATTAACCAACTAAGCGAAGATTAACCCCAAATTATCCTTATACAATTAAGCATTGCATACATCACATAATCTCGTATCTAACACAGAATTAAGCAAACTGTGATATAAGTTTCGGTTTATTAAGCATAAACAGATTATAATTCAATACTGAGATTAGAAGATGAAGAGTTAAGAGAACAAACAAAATGAAATTGAAGAACAAAACCTCAAAGATCTACTTGCATTCTTCTCAGAAAATCAATACAAAGATTTAGCTATCCATGGAAAGTTGAAAACACAATAGAAGAAACATAATTAAAATCGAAACAAGAATTTAAAAATAATGACAGAAGAGTAAACAAACTTGAGTATAAATTGCAGAAGATGAAAGGCGGAAGTGTGGTGGCTGCGTAGTCCTTGTGTGATGTGTGTTTTTCGTGTGATGTGTCTCTCTTATATAAATAACCCTAACCCTAATCTTAATCGAGGTTTGGGCTCAACTAGTCCATGAAACACATCATAAATTGGCTTCAGTGCAGGTCCATGAACTTCAAACACGTGCAGTATTTTCAATACTTATCCAAATTAAGCGATTTTGGTCTCCTTTGAAAGTCTTCTGAGCTAGCTTTAAAACGCCACTGTTTTTACTATTTTCGGAGCTCTAATGAATTAAGGAGACTTAAATTACTGAAGCATGTCCATTGGGCCGGCCTGGTGCGCTTGACCCGTTTTGGATAATTTATGTAAAATCCAATTTAGCTCCGAATTGAATGATTTTGGATCCTGTAGAAAGCTCAATGTGTCTAGTTTATAATTATTTTAGAATCATGTTATTTGGAGATCTGTAGAAAAAATGATAAATAAAACAATAAACTAATGTCAGTACCCGTATAAAATAAAATATGACATTTGACCCAATTTTTCAAGTCCAAAATTGCTTTAAACTGTCCTAAAATTAATTATGAGTAAAAATTAGATCAAATAGATTCAAATTAATTAAAATCTAAATTATTGGTCCAATGAAGCCCAATCAATGAAAATGCACTAATAATAGACAATTAAACACAATGCACCAATTAAGATAAGTATATAAAGATAAGAAAATGCGGGAAAATAATGACTCATCAAATTCCCCCACACTTAGCCTTTTGCACTCCCGGGCAAAATCAAGAAGCAAAGCAAGGAGTAATTCCAAAGACATCGAAGAGAGTGACATAACAAAAAGGAGCAAGAACAAGAAGACACACAAAACACAAACAAATTTACACAATCCTTAATGAATCCTGGGAAAAGAAAGGAGTAGACAACATCCAACACACAAAGAGTCAGAGGAACCAGATACTCATGGAAATCATCCAAGCATTTCAAAACCTGGCAAGAGGTCAATCAGGTCAAAAGGTGAATCAAAGTGACAAAACCTCACAAGATTGCACTATATCTCTCATGTGTCTAGGCTACTGTATACTCTCAAAATACTCAAGAAAAGCAAACAACAGATAAACTTGGCAAGCCTCTAAACTCAACACCCAACGCACATGCACAAAAAGATCAAAAGGTCTTTTTAGGTTGTAATGGGGGTAGGGACAAGGTAGAGGATATCATATGGGATAAGTAGTCGTGAACCAGGAGGAACTAGAGGAGCAATGGGGAATAAGTTAAAAATAAGCACAAGATGCATGCCCAAAAACCTCTAATATCAAACCTCCACTACTACCTTTACCTCAACCACAACTTTCTTTTTTTTTTTCTCTTTTTTATTTATTTATTTATTTATTTTATATATATATATATCTTTTTTTTTAACTACATGAAATACACTGAAAGGAAAACACAAAAACTATACAGCAGAGATAACCAATTAGCCAGTACATCATCAAATGAAATACAAAATGCACCCCCACACTTATTCAATAACTTATTCTCAAAACAATTCCAAAGCTCCAAAAATCCCTAAGGTTAAGGTAATCATGGTTTTTCACTTAAGTCTTTTAATGAGCTTCAAAAGAAATAAAGGGAAACATAGGCTCAAAGGGGCTATCAAAGGAATTAATTCAAGGTAGGCTCATTTGGCTAGAGGCTAATCTGAACAAAAATGCCTTAATCATCTCCAAACATGCATGTGAATCAAGAAGTATCAATCAGAGTCAAGTCAAGGCTACTGCACAAGCAATCAAGAGGCATAACACTCAAGAAAGAATAGGGAGTGGCTAAATTCCTCACAAAGGGTAAGATTGTCGCCTTCAATTCAACCTCTCAAACATCGTAACCAACTTGACAAGCAGAGAAAAACAGGGATTTCAATCCAAAAAGCATAAAGCAACTCCTATCTAAGAGTGAAGAAAGTACCCAAAACCTAAACAAAACCCAGAGATCCAAAAGAAACATGCAAATTGTACACAAAACACGAACCTGAAACACAAAGAAAACTAAAAATCCTAAACAAAGAAAACAAAGAACAGTCTCCCCCACACTTAAACTACAAATTGTCCCAATGTAGCATAACATCAAATCAAATCACCAATTGGACAAGTGCAGTAAAAGTAAAGAGAAGGAAAAAGAGAACTCCCTAATCATAGTGGGTCCCGGATCTATCTCCTCAGATGGTACAGGTGTTGAGGTCATCAAGTAGCAACTTTGTTCCGCTAAAACAAACAAAGCCTTCCTCATCATGGTGGTTCCTGGATCTATCTCCTCAGATGGATGTTTCATGGCATTTAGAATATTAAAGTGCACCACAATGTCATCAAATTCCATGGATAAGGTCCCTGCATGCACATCAATCTTGGTTCTTGCAGTCTTTAAAAATGGTCTTCCTAAAATGATGGGTGCAAAACCACGTGAAAATCCCTCGTCCATATCAAGAATGTAAAAATTAGTAGGGAAAATCAACTCACCAACCCTAACTAAGATATCCTCAATGAAACCTATAGGGTGGGTAACACTCTTGTTTGCCAACTGAATAACTATATTCGTAGGTTTGGATCCAAGAGAAAGAGATTTAAATATAGACAAAGGCATGACATTAATTGAAGCACCCAAATCAAGCATGACATTCTCAAATTTATTATTGCCAATAATACAAGGTATGCAGAATGTACCTGGGTCCTTACATTTCTCAGGAATGTAAGGAACAGATTTACCTATCAAAGCAGACACATTTCTGCCCATGTTGATTGTCTCACTGCCCTTCATCTTCCTCTTGTGGGTGCATAACTCCTTCAGGAATTTAGCATATATGGGAATTTGCTTGATGGCATCAAGCAGAGGTATGTTCACCTCAACTTTCCTGAAGGTCTCTAGAATCTCTTTATCAACCTCTTCCATCTTTTTGCTTGGAATTGCTTTGGGAGGGAATGGAAGAGGGATAGGAGGTTGTTGCAGGTCAGAACTAGGGCTGCAAGAAGGTCCATCTATATGCAATTTTAGGCTACCAACTAGTTGCTCAGGTGCAGGAACTGAGGTAGCTATAGATGAGGGTGGAGGTGTTGCAGTGGGCATGTCAATATGTTTTCCTGACCTCAATGTGATGGCACTCACATTCTTAGGATTAACCACAGTCTGTGCAGGGAGCTTGTCTGAATTTTGATTTTGCAATTGATTCACAGCAGTAGCTAGTTGACCAATCTGGTTGGTTAAACTCTGAATGGAGGCATCATTTTTCTGTTGGTACTGCATGTTCATCTCAGCCATTTGTTTGACCAATTGCTCTAATGAAGGTGAAGAAGGTTGAGGAGCTGGTGCTTCATTTTGCTGCCTCTGATATTGTTGTTGCATTGGTGGAGGCACATAAGGTCTGCTTGGACCAGCAGAATTCTGAAATGGTGGTGGTGGCAAAGGATTCTGCTGCTGTTGGTGCTGCTGATTGGACCATCTCAGATTTGGGTGATTCCTCCACCCTGGATTGTATCTATTGCTTGAGAGGTCAAAATTATGTTGTTGGTTCGGAGCCCTATTATTGAAAATGTTTGCTGCATAAGCTTGTGGAGCTCCAGAACCTGTAGACTCATGCAATAATTGGCAGCAATCAGTGGGATGCTCAATTGAAGTACAAATGCCACAAACCCTTGCAGGTGGTGCAGGTCTCTGATTTGCAGCAAGTTGGGAGACTAGGGTGGTGAGGGCATCAATCTTACTTTCTAGCTTCTTCTCCACTAAATCTGATGAACCCACATCATGTACACCTCTAAGGACTATGGCATCACTCCTCATGTTAAATTGCTGGGAATTGGATGTCATCTTCTCAATTAAATCTCTAGCAGCAGCAGGTGTCATGTCTCCTAAAGCTCCTCCACTAGCTGCATCTATCATACTCCTATCCATTGTGTTCATCCCCTCATAAAAGTACTGCAGCAGTAGCTGTTCTGATATTTGGTGGTGAGGGCAACTTGCACAAAGTCTCTTGAACCTCTCCCAATACTCGTATAAGCTCTCTCCCATTTGTTGCCTGATACCTGATATATCCTTCCTGATGGAAGTGGTCCTGGAAGCAGGGAAAAATTTCTCTAGAAAGACTCTCTTTAGATCATCCCAGTTCGTTATGGAACCAGGAGCTAAGTAGTACAACCAGTCTTTGGCAAGATCCTCCAAAGAGAAAGGAAAAGCCTTCAGGTATATGTGATCTTCAGGAACATTTTGTGGCTTCATGGTGGAGCAGACTATATGGAACTCCTTGAGATGCTTGTGTTGATCCTCACCTGCACGACCATGAAACTTGGGCAACAAATGGATTAGTCCAGTTTTAAGCACAAATGGTACATCCTCTTCAGGGTATTGGATACATAAATTTGCATAAGTGAAATCAGGTGCAGCCATCTCCCTGAGAGTCCTCTCACGAGGTCCAATAGGTTGATCACCCATGTTATTAGTTTGGAAATTATCAGAAGAAGGTATATTAGGTGCAGTACTCTCACTATGACTATCTAATGGTTTAGACTCAAGAGATGAATTCCTAGAATGTCTAACTAATCTATGAAAGGTTCTATCTATCTCGGGATCAAAAGGTCAGGATTGCTCCTAGTCATGCACTATATTCAACAATTCATGTATTTCCCAAGAGTTAAAAAAAAATTCCTAAAAAAAAATCAGTTGTTTACTGGAAAGACAACGGTAGACCATGAATAAGTACACCAGGTAGGTTCCCAGGAAAGAGAGGTGGGTCACTAATGGACAGGCTTAAGTACCAAATCTTTCCTAGCTAGAACCCTCCTAGACATGCACTCTCACACTACCAAGCTATATCCAGAGTTTCTTATGAGAATGGAAATTATAATTTTTTTTTAAATAAAGCTAGAAAAACAAATTAGAGATGAAATTGTTTTTTTTTTTGAATTATTATTTATATATATATTTTTTAATATTTATTTTTTTGTTATTTTGTTAATTTTTTTTTAACCAAAAAGAGTTTTAGAACACAGTGGGCTATCAAAATAGTATTAAGAGAAGTAAGAATTTTTACTTAAATAGAAAATCAAATAAAATATCCAAATAACAACAAATAAAATAAAATATTCAAATAACTGAAAATCAAATAAAATATTTAAATAACTAAAAATCAAATAAAATATCCAAATAACTGAAAATCAAATATTAAATAACTTAAAATCAAATAAAATATTTAAATAACTAAAAATCAAATAAAATATCCAAATAACAACAAATCAAATAAAATATTCAAATAACTAAAAATCAAATATTAAATAACTTAAAATCAAATAAAATATTCAAATAACTGGAAATCAAATAAAATATTAAAAACTAGCAATCAAATAAAATATTCAAATAACTGAAAATCAAATAAAATATTTAAATAACTAAAAATCAAATAAAATATCCAAATAACAACAAATCAAATAAAATATTCAAATAACAACAAATCAAATAAAATATTCAAATAACAGGAAATCAAATAAAATATTAAAAACTTGCAATCAAATAAAATATCCAAATAACAACAAATCAAATAAAATATTCAAATAACCGAAAATCAAATAAAATATTTAAATAACTGAAAATCAAATAAAATATCCAAATAACAACAAATCAAATAAAATATTCAAATAACAACAAATCAAATAAAATATTAAATAACTAACAATCAAATAAAATATTTAAATAACTGAAAATCAAATAAAATATTTAAATAAAAATAATGAAAACAGAAACAGTAAAATAAAAATTGCAAACCTAGACAAAAATCTTGGTCCCTGAGAACTGCACCAAATTTGATTGATGTCGTACTTGGTCAAATAATTAAAACAAATAAATGTAGTACTAGGAAGCTTTCCTAGGTCGTCTCCCAAAGACCACAAATTTCTATCAAAGTTTATCAATTTTTAAATTTCAAACAGTAACAAAAAAAGGGAGTTTTTCAAAATTAAAATATTAGATGAAACAGAACAAAAACAGATTATAAAAATGCGGATTAAAAACAGATTAAAATGTAATTGATTTTCTTATTCTAATGCAGCGTCACTTATCCTAGATTACGAAATTAATTCGAAATTAACCAACTAAGCGAAGATAAATCCCAAATTATATTCTAATCCAAAATTAATCAACTAAGCGAAGATTAATCTCAAATTAGCTTTAACCCTTGTTCCAATATGAAATTAACCAACTAAGCGAAGATTAATCCCAAATTTTCCTTAACCCTTATTCCAACATGAAATTAACCAACTAAGCGAAGATTAACCCCAAATTATCCTTATACAATTAAGCATTGCATACATCACATAATCTCGTATCTAACACGAAATTAAGCAAACTCGTGATATAAGTTTCGGTTTATTAAGCATAAACAGATTATAATTCAATACTGAGATTAGAAGATGAAGAGTTAAAAGAACAAACAAAATGAAATTGAAGAACAAAACCTCAAAGATCTACTTGCATTCTTCTCAGAAAATCAATACAAAGATTTAGCTATCCATGGAAAGTTGAAAACACAATAGAAGAAACATAATTAAAATCGAAACAAGAATTTAAAAATAATGACAGAAGAGAAAACAAACTTGAATATAAATTGCAGAAGATGAAAGGCGGAAGTGTGGTGGCTGCGTAGTCCTTGTGTGATGTGTGTTTTTCGTGTGATTTGCCTCTCTTATATAAATAACCCTAACCCTAATCTTAATCGAGGTTTGGGCTCAACTAGTCCATGAAACACACCATAAATTGGCTTCAGTGCAGGTCCATGAACTTCAAACACGTGCAGTATTTTCCATACTTATCCAAATTAAACGATTTTGGTCTGCATTGAAAGTCTTTTGAGCTAGCTTTAAAACGCCACTGTTTTTACTATTTTCGGAGCTCTAATGAATTTAGGAGACTTAAATTACTGAAGCATGTCCATTGGGCCGGCCTGGTGCGCTTGACCCGTTTTGGATAATTTATGTAAAATCCAATTTAGCTCCGAATTGAATGATTTTGGATCCTGTAGAAAGCTCAATGTGTTTAGTTTATAATTATTTTAGAATCATGTTATTTGGAGATCTGTAGAAAAAATGATAAATAAAACAATAAACTAATGTCAGTACCCGTATAAAATAAAATATGACATTTGACCCAATTTTTCAAGTCCAAAATTGCTTTAAACTGTCCTAAAATTAATAATGAGTAAAAATTAGATCAAATAGATTCAAATTAATTAAAATCTAAATTATTGGCTCAATGAAGCCCAATCAATGAAAATGCACTAATAATAGACAATTAAACACAATGCACCAATTAAGATAAGTATATAAAGATAAGAAAATGCGGGAAAATAATGACTCATCAGTCACTTCGTGAACAATACCTTTTTTAACACAATAATCATTAAATGCTATATATTCACCACCTCTATCCGACCTAATCCTTTTAATTTTCTTATTTAATTGATTTTATACTTCCGCTTTATAAGTTAAGAACATGTCAAACGCTTCATCCTTATGTTTGATTAAGTATATTTTGGTGTATCTAGAGTAGTCATCTATAAATGTCACAAAATAATTTTTACCACCTCTTGACGTGGTTTGTTTTAGATAAGCTAGATCAATATGAATTAATCTTAAATGTTTAGTTTGTCGTTCTACATATTGACAATTTTTCTTAGTTATTTTAGATTCTACACATATATCACATTTCTCAATTTTTTTATCATGAATATTAACTAATCCTAATTGTTGTAATTTCATAACATACGAAGAATTCACGTGTCCAAGTCTAGCATGTCACAGATCACATGAATCAATAATATAAGTAGAAGAACAAGATTAATTAACAACCTTAGAGATGTTAAGTAAAAAAAGATCTTGATCACAATATCCCTTCCATACAAACACATTATTTTTTGTCATAACAATCTTATCAGATTCGAATGACACTTTAACCCCAACTTTTCCCATACAGAGATTAAATTAGCTCTGATTAATGGCACATGTAGCACATCACTCAAGGCTAGAGTCTTTCCAGATGTGAACTTTAGAAGAACTTTTCCTTTTCTTAAGACAGGAGTTGTCCTGGAATCATCGAGATAAACATGTTCTTCTCTATCCTCACCCACACTAGTGTAAGAGGTAAAAGCACTTCTGTTTACACAAATGTGTCTAGTAGCACCAGAGTCTACAACCCATTTGCTCACATTTGTCACAAGGTTTATTTGGGAAACGACCGCAATAATTTTATCTCCTCCTTCGGCTAGATTTGCCTTAGGAGGATTTTCATTTCTCATTCTACGTCTACACTGAGGTGCATGATGACCTGACTTTTCACAGACAAAGTAATTTCCCTTCTTCTTGAAGGTGGGGTTGGATCCATTGGGACAAGAATTTTTAAAAATATTTTTCTTCTTATAATCAGGTTTTTTCTTGTACCTTTTTGGAGTTGGTTTGTCTTCTACCATATTTGTTTTAGTTGATAATGCCTTAGCCCTTGCAACAGCACACTCCTTTCAGTTGGTATCTTCGATGATGATGTGTGTGATCAGATATGCTAGGGACATCTGTTTATGTATATGCTTCAGTTGTTGTTTGTAGTTTGTCCAAGATTTCGGAAGCTTTTCGATTAGAAGTTGTAAGAATTAATGGTTGAGTTCAAGAGGGGGGTGAATTGAACTTATGAAAACTTTTTCAAAAAACACTCTTTCTTTTGGAAGAATGGTTAAACTTTATCCAATCTTTTGTTAGGCAGATTTGATTTTAAGCAAAGCAAGAATATAAGCAAGAATTGAAAAGAGATGAAAGCAGAAATTCAACACAAGAGTTTATACTGTTCACTCTTTCCTAGAGCTACGTTCAGTTCTTGACAAATCTGCCAAGTTCCACTAATTCCAAGTGAAAAATACAAACCAGTAGATATACACCAATCTACCCCAAGAACTATCTTACAACACCACAAGATAGACTCTTGAATTAACCACCCAGTAACCAAACCCAGTTACTGTAACCAGTGCAGATTCAAACCCAATCTACACAATTAACCTTTGTACAAGTATATGAAAAGAATAAACCTGGACTGCAACTTTAACAATATAGAAGTCCAGAAGCAATTTCCCCAACTCAGAACTTTCTCTCTTGATGAACTTTCAACAATCTTGATCTAAACGCCTTATGATATGAAAAGTTTTTTGAATGCACAGCGAAAGGCACTAATATGATAGCTCTAAGATTGCTTTCAAATGTTTTTCAAATTGTGTATTTCAAAAGACAAATCAAAACTGTATTTATAGAGTAAAAGAGAGAAGCCTGCTAGATTCAATCAATTAAAATGCCTTGGAGTCGCAGATGACCGATCAGAATAGTTTTATGACTGATCAGAACAAGATATGATCGATCAGAATTGAGTTGTGATCGATCAGAATCAGATATGATCGATCAGAATTGAGTTGTGATCGATCAGAATATTTTTCAATCGATTAAAATGTCGTTTCAATCGATTGATTTCATTTAAAACTAATTCAATCGGTTGTTTCGAGCTTTCAATGGATTAAATCAGTTTTAGCAAAAGATGATAGCTCTCTGTTTCAATTGATTAAAACTTATTTCAACAGATTGAAATCCTGTGATACCTTAGAATGAAAAATGATCTCTCTGTTTCAACAGATTGAACTTGATTTCAACAGATTAAATTTGCGAAACCTTTAATATGGAAAAATCATTAAGAACATTTTAACCTGTTGATTCCGCGATTCAATCAATTAAAATTTTGACAGCATATGAACATTTCCTGCTTTAAGTGATTTTAACAGATTGAAACTTCTTTTTAACAAATTGAAAAACTCAGTTTGTTCTTTTAATGCTTAAAGGTTGGTTTTTCATGCAGTGAAATAAGTTCAATGAGATGCATCATTTAAAGGCGCTTATCACAAGATCTATTGAACTATCAAGAGATTAAATTCTAAACCTATAACCTATCTATCTACACACCCACAAAATAAACTCTATAAACTCTATATGTCTTCATCAAATCCAACAAGTGCTTCAATCTCCCCCTATTTGATGGAGACAAATAACCACTGCACCTGCACAAAGAAATAACAGAACAGAGACATATATGATTTTGTGATGTGTGTGTAGTGTCAGTTATAAGCAAATACTTCTCCCCCTATTTGACTTCATCAAACAGTGTTTTAATTACAGTCCATAAGTACCACATAGGTACCAAAAAAAAAAGTGAACAAATGCATTAAAACAAAACTTCATTCATTACCATCCCAGGGACCCTGATTGAATTGGAGGTCTCCAATTCTGTTGAATATATCCTCCAGTTGATTATCAATGTGCTAAAATATGGCAATGGAGTCTTCATAGAGTCGATGCTGGCGAGCTTGCAGAGCAAATGTCATCTCCATGTGCCTCCTTTGATTTGTTTGTATTTCATTCATCTGATGCAGCATAGTCCGTTCGAATTGTGAAAGAGGCGTGCCACGGTCAGGTTGTGCCATGTAAGGAATAACTTCCAATGGAGACTGCTCTTCCATGACATCTTCCATAGGATCTGTTTGCCGTGCTTCACTCGGAGCACCAGTATTCACATCTTCTTCCTCTTCTTCTTCTTCTTCTTCTTCTTCTTCTTCTTCTTCTCTCCCAGCTTCTTCTTTCGAAATCCACTCACCATCAATCTTGATGAATCCCATTTTATGAAGGATGGAGTTGTTAACTTCATTTGTGGGGCGAATGGTTTCAGCCAATTCTCCTTCCAAGTCAACACCAAAATGAGTCAGAAATTTAGAGATCAAGATTACATAAGGAAACCTAAAATCACTTAGCCTTTTTGCTTTGATCATATGGTCCTTGATGACAAATACCCAGTTTACTCTGATTCTGTGATGGATACAGTACATCAGCACTAAATCTCCTTCATTTAGTACTGCATGATTGCTCCCCCTGAGAGTAAGCTGCCAGGCCACTATGAATGCAAGAATTCTTTCTTCAAGTTTCAACTTCCCAGTGTTGAAGGAACTAACAGAGTCACGCTTATTTCTCAAACACGAGCGAAAGTATTGAACTTTGTTGAATTCTTCCACATCAGAGGTATATCCTTTAGTGACTTTCACTCCTTCATCCTTGAGTCCAGCAACATCTTTCCAGACAGTGGGAGTAATCTCTATTTCCACTCCTTTAACTTGAGTTCTGAGTGTAGAGCCTTCAAATGACAGATTAGTGAAGAAAACTTTGATAAGGTCAGGATAAATTTTACCATTGAGCTCAAGGAACTTCTGAAGCTTCTGGTGTTGCAGCAGCTTCCGAACACCTCTGAATCCTTCAGCATCCAACCACGAGAATTTCAGAACCTTGGGAATATTAATTTGTTTCCTACTCATTTCGTGAATGAATAAGTCCATCTTTTCTTGGTTCCCATTGAACCAGGATTCAATCCGCCCTCCTCCTGAGGTTTCATGCACAACAGCTGAGGATTCGCCTTTGCTAAACTTCTTCCTCCCATATTTGGTGCGCTTGAACATTTTGTTTTGAGAGATGAACCGAAAAACAGAGAAGAGAGAATTTCAAAGAGAGAGTACAAGATTTTCGAATCACTATTGCATGTTAAAAGGAATGAGACCCTTCATCTACTTTGAATAGTCAATTTTGTCTTTTGTGAATTACTGCTGTTCTGCTCCATGCGTCAGGGATGGTAAAGGTAGAGAGAGAGAGTTGTTGTTATGATACTCGATTACCTTCACATCTGATTTCCAATCACAGTCATTCAGCTTTTATTGGATAACAATTACATTTAAGAGAGTAGCTGAAGTTGTTCCCAGTTGCAAAGACACTCATCCCAATCTGCAGTAGGTTATTAGAGGCAACGCATACACTACTAACCCTAGAAAAAAAATTAATCAATTGATTTTCCATAAAATCAATTGATTTTCAATTACTGATATAGATGCAGATCATCACAAGTAAAATAAATCGATTGAATCGAAGATTGAATCGATTAATTTGAAAAAGAAGAACATGCAGAGCATCAAAAGTGAATTAAATCGATAGAATCAAAGATTTAATCGATTGTTTTGTAAAAGAAAAACATGCAGGGCTACAGAGTTATTGAAATAAATCGATTAAAAGATTATTTAATTAATTAAACTGGTAATACATCATGAACAGAGATTGAGAATAAGAAAATCAACAGATTATTTTGCAATTTCAATCTGTTAAAAATCACAGTATCAAAATAAAGAATCAATTATTCAATGCTAGATATATCCAGAATTCCTAATTCAATTCTAAGCATATTAAGTCTATCTCTAGGGAGTGGTTTGGTGAACAAGTCAGCTAATTGTTTCTCAGTTTCAATGAATAAAATTTCACAATCACCCCTAGATACATGTTCTCTAATAAAGTGATGTCTAATTTCAATATGCTTAGTTCTAGAGTGTTGAATAGGATTCTTAGTTAGATTAATTGCACTAGTATTATCACAAACCAGACATACCGTGTTGAGAAATACTCCATAATCTTTCAATTGTTGTTTAAGGTAGATACTTTGAGCACAACAACTCCCAGCTGCTATGTATTCAGCTTCAGCAGTTGAAAGAGCTACACATGCTTGTTTTTTGCTGTGCCATGATATGAGACTGCTTCCAAGCAAATGGCATGTGCCAGAGGTACTTTTTCTATCCAATCTACATCCTGCAAAGTCAGAATCAAAAAATCAAACAAGTTTAAGAGATGCACCTTTAGGATACCATAGTCCAACATTAATGGTTCCTTTAAGGTACTTGAGAATCCTTTTAGCAGCGGTGAGATGAGATTCCTTTGGATTTGCCTGAAATCTAGCACAAAGGCAAACACTGAACATAATGTCAGGCCTACTAGTAATCAGATATAGAAGAGATCCAATCAAACCTCTATATTTAGTTTGATCAACTGATTTCCCTTTTTCATCTAAATCTAGACAGTAGTTAGTAGACATGGGTGTGGAGGATTCTTTGCAATTATGCATATCGAATTTCTTCAACAACTCATTACAGTATTTAGATTGATTTAGGAAAATACCATTCTTTAATTGCTTAACCTGGAGACCAAGGAAGAAATTCAATTCTCCCATCATAGACATCTCAAATTCACTTTGCATTTCCTTAACAAATTTATTACACATAACATTATTAGTAGAACCAAAAATGATATCATCAACATAAACCTGCACCAGAATAATGTCAGATCCAGATTTCTTAATGAATAAGGTTTTGTCAACTTCACCTCGTTTGTAGCCTTGATCAATTAAGAAATTACTTAGCCTCTCATACCATTGTCTAGGAGCTTGTTTTAGTCCATAAAGAGCCTTTTTCAACTTGTAGACATGGTCAGGAGGCTGAGCAACATAGACTTCTTCATTAATGAGTCCATTTAGAAAGGCACTCTTGACATCCATCTGGAGTAATCTGAAACCACTAATACAAGCATAAGCTAATAATATTCTAACAGCTTCAAGTCTAGCTACTGGTGCAAAGGTTTCATCAAAATCAATTCCTTCCTGTTGATTATATCATTTGGCTACCAACCTAGCTTTATTTCTAGTAATAATGTCGTGTTCATCTAATTTGTTTTTGAATACCCACTTAGTACCAATTACATTGATATCTTTGGATTTAGGAACTAATTCCCACACATTATTTCTTTCAAACTGATTAAGCTCATCATGCATGGCATTAACCCAATATTCATCATTTAATGCATCCTTAACAGTTTTAGGTTCAATTTATGAAATGAATGCCATATGATTACAGAATTGATTAAGAGAATGCCTAGTGGATACTCCCTTATTGATTTGTCCAATGACATTGTCTAGAGAAAGGTCTCTTGGAACAATCCATTCTTTAGGAAGCTCATCCAAGATATCTTCTTCCTGTTCTTCAGCAATTCTTTCTGGTGGATCAGCTTTTGTGGGATCAACTGACTGATCACCTTCTTCGACAATATGCTGATCTAAATCACTGGGATGTTTTAACTAATAAGAATTATCAGTTAAATCATCATCATCATCATCTGCAGTACCTGTTGTTTTATTCTGTAACACTCGAGAAGACTCATTAAAAACAACATGTACTGATTCTTCAACAGATTTTAGTCTTAAATTATAGACTCTATATGCATGACTATTAGAAGAATAGCCAAGAAAGATCCCTTTATCAGATTTTTCATCAAACTTGCCAATATTTTCTTTCCCATTGTTTAACACAAAACATGTACATCGAAAAACCCTGAAATAGTTTATGTTGGGTTTTCTTCCTTTGTAAAGTTCATATGGGGTTTTCTTAAGAATGGGTCTGATCAAAACTCTATTCAAAACATGACAAGCTGTGTTTACAGCATCTGCCCAAAAGTATTTAGGTAAGGCATTTTCACAAAGCATTGTTCTAGCCAGTTCCACAAGGGATCTGTTCTTTCTTTCCACAACACCATTCTGTTGAGGAGTTCTTGGAGCAGAAAAGTTGTGCTTTATGCCATACTTTTCACAGAATAGTTCAAACTTTTCATTTACAAATTCTCCACCATTGTCACTTTGAATAGAAGTAATGACATAACCTTTCTCATTATGTAGAACCTTGGCAAGCTTTTTAAAAGATTTGAAAGAATCATATTTGACTTTTAGAAATATAGTCCAAGTAAATCTGGAAAAATCATCAACAATTACCATGATATAGAGATTACCACCTAGGCTTTTATTTCTTGAAGGACCAACCAAATCCATGTGAAGCAGTTCCAAAGGTCTAGAAGTAGAAACAATGTTTTTGTTTGAAAAGGATTTTCTAGTTTGTTTACCTTTTAAACAAGCTTCACAGATTTTGTCTTTCAGAATTTGAAGCTTAGGTAGCCCAGAGACTAAATCTTTAGAAATCAGTTTGTCAAGATGATTAAGATGAATATGTGCAAGCTTTCTATGCCATAACCAAGATTCTTCTTCTTTAGTAAGAAGACAACTTTGAGATGAGATAGAATGCTTGATATCTAGCATGTAAATGTTATTTAATCTCTTACCTACCAACATTACCGTGTCATATTTTGGCTCACAGATTAGGCAGATTTCTGGTTTGAAGATAACCTTGTGACCTAGATCACATAATTGACTTATACTGATTAAGTTGTGCTTGAGACCTTCAACAAGAAGAACATTGTGAATAGTCACGGTTTCACCATCTCCTATATCTCCAGAACCTAAGATTCTTCCCTTGTTGTTGTCTCCATATGTCACGTGTCCTCCATTTTTCAATCTCAGTTTCTGGAATTTTGAAATATCACCTGTCATATGCCTTGAGCATCCACTATCCAAGTACCAAAGAGATTCTTGTTGTTGTTCCTGAAAAATCAAACATCAAGTATTTTGTACCCTTAATTACTTTGGGTCCTTAGTGGTCAAATTTTCTATTTCACATATTTTGGAACCCATCTCATTTTACCCTGTGGCACAAAGTGTTTTCTAATATGACAAAATTTTATAGTATGCCCTTTTTTCATACAATAATGACAAGATGAGAAAGGAGATGTTGTTGGTTTTCTAAAAGAAAAGAAATTCAAATATCTTTTAGTTTTAACCCCAACCTTAGGTTTGTACCCAATTCCAGTATGGTCAAAAACACAGTTTTGGGATCCAAGAAGTGTATCTAAGTTTTCTTTACCTTGAGTAAACTTAGACAGAGTTTTAATCAAATACTCAACCTTATTCTGCAAAGAGATACACTTTTCACACTTGTTGTTAGCAGCAGCATTACCAGCAGATGAATTATTGTAGATTATCTCAAGATGTTCCATATCTGTCTTACTTTCTAGTAACTCTCCTTCTAGAATTTTAACCATATTCTCTAACCAGTTATTTAGTCCTTTTAACCGATTATTTGTATGAGATAAATTTCTAGCTTCATTATGCATTTCATTGAAAGCATTTAATAATGTGTTGTAATTCATTTCATTTTCTGTGGGGGTTGAACTTACATGCGATGAAGAGGATTCACAGCCAGTCATTAAGCATAGATTCATTTCTTCACCTTCAGATACAGAACTAGAGGATGAATCATTGTCTTGCCAAGCTATGTAGGCCTTTTTTCCTTTGTACTTTAACTCTTTTTTGTTTTGATTCTTGGATTTTTCTGGACATTCACTCCTTATGTGTCCCTGCTTACCACAAGAATAACAAGTAAAAGTATTTTGAGTAGATTCAGTTCTTTTATCAGTGTACCTTTTAACCTGGCCAGTTCTGTTCTTCTTTTTAAGAAATTTCCCAAACTTCTTAACCAACAGAGTCAGATACTCAGATTCATCTTCTTCAGAATTACTACTTTCTTCAATTGTCTTGAGAACAATGTTTCTGCTTTTCTTTTCTGCATTTTCTTGTTCTCTAAACCTATTGATCTCTAACTCGTGTTCCCTTAGCTTACCAAACAATGATGCAGTAGTCATCTCAGTTAAGTCTCTTGATTCTGATACAGCTGTCACCTTTGGTTGCCAAGTTCTGTCCAGACATTTTAGAATCTTGATGTTTAACTCTTCCTTGTCAAATGTCTTGCCTAATCCAATTAGATGATTGACTATATGCGTGAATCTTTTCTGCACATCTGCAATGGTGTCACCTTGCTGCATTTTGAACAATTCATAATCCCTAATTAATTCATGCTTTCTTGCCCTTTTCACATCAGAGGTACCCTCATGAGTAACCTCTAGAATCTCCCACATTTCTTTGGCAGAGGCACATTGAAAAACCCTGAAAAACTCATCAAGATTTAAGGCAGAGGTAATAATATTCTTAGTAGTATAATCATATTGTACTTTCCTATTTTCTGCATCAGTTAATTCAGCCCAGTCTTTTTCAACAATTTTATCATCTACTGTATGAGTTGGTTTGAAAGGCCCATTAACAATTGTATCCCAAATACCCCTATTAAGAGATTCAATAAAGATTTTCATTCTAACCTTCCAGAAAGAATAATTCACACCAGCAAATAGAGCAGGCCTATTAATGGAGGCTCCTTCCGAAAAAGTCATCTTTCCCTCAGCCATTTAAACCTTTGGACCGAATTCTTGAGTAACTTACAAGAACCAGCTCTGGTACCAATTGTAAGAATTAATGGTTGAGTTCAAGAGGGGGGTGAATTGAACTTATGAAAACTTTTTCAAAAAACACTCTTTCTTTCGGAAGAATGGTTAAACTTTATCCAATCTTTTGTTAGGCAGATTTGATTTTAAGCAAAGCAAGAATATAAGCAAGAATTGAAAAGAGATGAAAGCAGAAATTCAACACAAGAGTTTATACTGGTTCACTCTTTCCCAGAGCTACGTCCAGTTCTTGACAAATCTGCCAAGTTCCACTAATTCCAAGTGAAAAATACAAACCAGTAGATATACACCAATCTACCCCAAGAACTATCTTACAACACCACAAGATAGACTCTTGAATTAACCACCCAGTAACCAAACCCAGTTACTGTAATCAGTACAGATTCAAACCCAATCTACATAATTAACCTTTGTACAAGTATATGAAAAGAATAAACCTGGACTGCAGCTTTAACAATATAGAAGTCCAGAAGCAATTTCCCCAACTCAGAACTTTCTCTCTTGATGAACTTTCAACAATCTTGATCTAAACGCCTTATGATATGAAAAGTTTTTTGAATGCACAGCGAAAGGCACTAATATGATAGCTCTAAGATTGCTTTCAAATGTTTTTCAAATTGTGTATTTCAAAAGACAAATCAAAACTGTATTTATAGAGTAAAAGAGAGAAGCCTGATAGATTCAATCAATTAAAATGCCTTGGAGTCACAGATGACTGATCAGAATAGTTTTATGACTGATCAGAACAAGATATGATCGATCAGAATTGAGTTGTGATCGATCAGAATCAGATGTGATCGATCAGAATTGAGTTGTGATCGATCAGAATATTTTTCAATCGATTAAAATGTCATTTCAATCGATTGATTTCATTTAAAACTAATTCAATCGGTTGTTTCGAGCTTTCAATGGATTAAATCAGTTTTAGCAAAAGATGATAGCTCTCTGTTTCAATTGATTAAAACTTATTTCAACAGATTGAAATCCTGTAATACCTTAGAATGAAAAATGATCTCTCTGTTTCAACAGATTGAACTTGATTTCAACAGATTAAATTTGCGAAACCTTTAATATGGAAAAATCATTAAGAACATTTTAACCTGTTGATTCCGCGATTCAATCAATTAAAATTTTGACAACATATGAACATTTCCTGCTTTAAGTGATTTTAACAGATTGAAACTTCTTTTTAACAAATTGAAAAACTCAGTTTGTTCTTTTAATGCTTAAAGGTTGGTTTTTCATGCAGTGAAATAAGTTCAATGAGATGCATCATTTAAAGGCGCTTATCACAAGATCTATTGAACTATCAAGAGATTAAATTCTAAACCTATAACCTATCTATCTACACACCCACAAAATAAACTCTATAAACTCTATATGTCTTCATCAAATCCAACAAGTGCTTCAGAAGTTCTGACACGAACTCATCAGGTAGGACTATGTTTTCTTCTTTAACATCTTCAAGTAGTTTATGGTACTTGTTGATCTGGATCTTAATATCCTTGTCTTCTAGCATCTCCCAGCGGTAGTAGTTTCCAATAACGAACCTTTGTCTCTCGACATCTTCGGCAGTGTATTTGAGAATCAATGAATCCCAAATATCTTTGGCTTCTTTATAGGAACAATACACATCGAACAAATCATTAGACAATGCACTAAGTAAGGTGTGTTGACATACCTTGTTCGAATGAACCCAATCTTCAGTTTGTTTAATAGGAGTACTGGAGTCAAGTTTGGTAGTTGTAAGAGCAGAAGCCACTCCATACATGTCTAAGAGAGTAGAAATACGTTCTTGCCAGCAACGGAAGTTTTACCCAGTGAAAACTTCAATTTTTGAAACATCAGGGAACGGTTTCGCAAATATAGTTTGAGTTTCAGAAATGTTGTTTATCTTTTCCGATGTGGAGTTGTTATTGGTATTCATACTGTCAATCATAACTCCTTAAGATTATTGTAAAAGCTGACAAAAACACGACTAAACTTTATTTCTGAGGCGTGTATAATCACTGCCCTTAAGGACTTATCCGCGGTGTATTGCACAAGTCCCCTGGGATATAACAGGAACTTCTCATAATTTTAGAGGATCTCAGAAACTAGCAAGAAACTCTTAAAGGAGTAAATAAACTTAGGATAATAATAAAACAGGAAGAAAACAGAGAAGAGAAGATGAGAGAGGTGTATTTTTAAGAGTGTGAAGTGGTCTCTATTTATAGGTATAGATTGAGCCCAAAACTCTAACTACCTATGTTCTCTGTAACGTTCTAAGTTTTGCAATACCCCTTATTTTACAACACCACATACAAGAGTTAGTTTATTTTCTTCCAAGGAAGAGACAGACAAGACGAAAATTTTACAAGAGGCAAGGGGGGAATGGGTACAAGGAAGAGATAGGGTGAAATTAGTACAAGAGAGAGATAGGATAAAAATGGGTACACAAGAGAAAGAAAGGAAAAAAAAAATTCAAGGTTTGTCTAGTAGCAACAAAGGGGAGAAGTTTAACTAGTTGGAACATGCACTTTGGAAAGAATCTCTCAAAGATTATCTAAAGGAACAAATTTACATGGAACTACTAGAGGACCTTATCAATATTGGATCAACTCAATTGATTTTGTAAATTGAAGTTGTATTTATATGAATTAAAACGATTTTCAAGATAGTTTGACTCTTACATGCTTAAAATTAACTAAAGATAAGTGGATTTGATTGTTGTATTTATGTGAGGAGCTTTATGATTATTCTTTCATTTTTCTATTATATTAAACTAAGATTGATGCCAATGAATTAAAAATAATGTTGGACAAGGAATTTGAGATGAAAAACTTTGAGTCCTATCCAAAAAAATTATAAGGATGAAGGTTCACCTAAACAAAAGTTGAAGAACATGATTCTCACAATAAGACAAAGTTATGGATAGGTTTCACACTACTAATGTTAAGTTAGTAAGTAGTCTCTCTCACATATTACTTCATATTATTTTCAAATTGATGTAGAAGTATAATTCATATCAAAACTTTCTTATGTTAGTAAATTTAGTTGATTAATAATGTTGTAGTTTACATTAAACCAAATATGTCAATATAAATCATGTTACAAGTTTATATCAAAATCAGGGACATAATATTCTAAATTAATAAAGTGAATCTTCATGTACCTTAAGAGTATGTTAGATTATAAAATCATGTTTGACAATTACGATCATTCAATATCTGAGTGTATGGATTCTAACAAAATTAGTGGTTCGAATTATAAGAAATTTACAATAAAGTATATCATTATAGTCAGGCCTACTTATTAAAATTTTATTATTTAATTAATTTTGACAATGTTAACCTCTAAAACATATAAGAATGATAATCTCATCCCATTTATTACAACAATTAGATGTAGTTATTATGATGTAAAAAAATAAATTGCTTTTCAATAATTACATATGCTTATTATTAATGTAATTTTTTAAAATTTGATTACTATTATATTAACATTAACTTAGAATAAAATTAACATATAAGTTAGTTTTTTTTTTAATCAGACCAGAAGATTTAATTTTAAGGTTTTGAGTTTGTTGGTGGGAAAAATCGATATATGAATCGAAAAGTGGGTAGAAGAAAATTCGATGATCATGTGTTGGGAAAAATCGAGAATCTGAATTGAAAATCGAAAGAAGAAATTTGATGACCATGTGTTGGGGAAAATCGAGAATTTGAATCGAATATCGAAAGAAGAAATTTAATGACCATGTGTTGGGGAAAATCGAGATATGAATCGAAAATGGATAGAAGAAATTCGATGACCTTGTGCTGGGAAAAATTGAGATATGAATCGAAGAGTGGATAAATCAAGATATAGATTGGAAAGTAGATAAATCGAGATATGAATCGAAAGAAGATAGAGGAAATTCGATGAACATGATTGGGAGTAAAAAATCGATAATAAGTATTGAGTGTGAAGTTAAGTTTGAGGGAAGTCAGAAGCAGTTCAAAGTACTCAATATCTGGAATCGAGATCGAAGGCAACAATTATCATGCACATGGGAACATGGGTAGCGGTTTCTAAACCATTCTTAGGTGGTCAGAAACAGTTTAAAGTACTCGATGGCTGAGGTTGAGATCGAGGGAGCAATTATCTCGCGCATGGGAACATGGGGTAGCGGTTTCTAAACCATTCTTAGTGGTCAGAAGCAGTTTGAGGTGCTCGATGCCTGGGGTTGAAATCGAGGGGAGCAGTTATCTCGTGCATGGGAACATGGGGTAGCGATTTCTAAACCGTTCTTAGGTGGTTATGTTGAAGAAGGCTATAAATAGTACGAAGCATGAAGAAGGAAGGGGAATTTCAGAGGTATCAGAAATATATTGTACAAGTCTACTAGAGAACGATGAATTATGGAGTTTCTGGCAATCTGGATTTCCAATTTTATCGACTTTTGTTACCACTTTCTTTACTTTCCCTGGTAATTTATCTATAATGCTTTTAAATTTATCTGTCTGTACTTTCCAGTTATTTCAATTCCTTGTCATCTACTCTTATGCAATTTAAGATTCTGCATTACTTTTCGTCTCGATATCTTTTAACGTTTTCTTTACTTTCCCTGGTAATTTATCTTTAATGCAATTTAAATTTATCTGTCTGTACTTTCCAGTTATTTCAATTCCTTGTCATCTACTCTTATGCAATTTAAGATTCTTCATTACTTTTCGTCTCGATATCTTTTAACGCTTTCTTTACTTTCTCGGTAATTTATCTACTTGCAAGTTAAATTTACTTTTCTATACTTTCCAGTTATTTCAATTACTTGGTCATTTACTATTGTGCAATTTAACATTATGTATTACTTTTTGCCTCAACATCTTTTTACTGCTTTCTTTACTTCTGCTGATTTTCATGTTCTCAAGTCTGGTAATTAAAAAATAAAAAAAAACTTTCGATTTCATTGATGTCTGTATGCTTTTTAATACGTTTTCTGTGTTTCGTACTTAAATTTATCGCTTCATACATTTTTTATTGAAAAACTGTTTAGTAGCCTAAATAAAAGAACTTACGGTGATTGAAATTTGGTTAGAACTTAGTCTTTAGGAAATCGAAACAAAACCAAAAATTTCACCAGAAACAAATTAGCACGCCAGGTAGGGGTAGTGTGTTAAACACACAAAATTTGGCTAGTTCAAAAAGTGTATGAGATTAAGGAGTGGATGAATAGTAAGAATGAATCAAAATCCACCAAATAGTCAGAGTAACAATGAGGTTCCTAATAGTCCAAATCCACCAAACACTGGGGTGCAAGTTCATAATGGAACTATGCCTGTTATATCGACAAATGTGAGTGCATCGATTCCAGTGAATAATGAACAAAGCCAAGGGACGTTAGCAAATACTCAATTAATAGGGTCTGGGACTATAATGTCAAACAGTATGCAAACTACGGGAAGTCCCGTAACAACATTTGCAGGTCCATATATGAGTGTAAGACTGCCTAGATTTACTTTTAGTAATATGAATGGGGCTGGTACTTCAGTACAACGAAGTATGCGACCTAACCTAGGAATGCCCCAAAACCTAGGAACAGTTCAAACCTTAGGAATGCCTCAAAATTTTTCCCCGAATTTAGGTATATCCCAAAATTTAGTAACACCTCAGAATCCAGGAAATGTGCAACGTTTAGGAACACAACAGATGTCTCCAATTCCAAACCAGGATAACAGAGCAAATCTAGATCATGGGAGATATGCATTCGATAGAGATTATCATCGATCTAATTTCGATGCTATCAAAAATGCTAGTGCTGGAATTTCCAGTACTGGAATTTCCAGTAATTCATTAGGGGTGTTTCGACAACAAATGGATGAAATTAATTTTGAGATGGTTAATGTGTTGTCACAACAGTTAACTACAGTATTAAACTCATTAATTCAAAACACTACTAGTAGTTTTGAGATATTAGTAGATCAAATGACACGTATCGGGGATGCATTGGCAATGCCTCGACAAACGAGGGTTGAGAATAATGCTAATCAGGACAATAACTAAAACATCAATGTTAATCCCCCTCATTTATTAAGGAGAAATCGAAATGTTGATCAATATTTGCATATGAGGAATGATGCTCACGGAAATTTAAATGGGGGGTTTCAAAATGTGTATAATCAGAATAAAATACATTACAATCACGTGTTGGGTCAAAGGACGAATCCCCAAGGAGTGGAATTAAGACCACTTAACCAACCATACTTTGTTTCTCCTTTTCTAAATACAATTCTCGAGACAGAATTACCTCGAGGATATAAAGTACCTAAGTTCACAAAATTTGCTAGAGAAATCGGTGAATCCACTATAGAGCATGTGGCACGATATCAAATCGAATGTGGAGATATAGCTATGAATGAGGAATTAAAAATGAAATAATTTCCTAGTTCATTAACAAAGAATGCCTTCACTTGGTTTACCACTTTGCCACCTAACTCGATATATAATTGGCTGTAGTTGGAAAGGAATTTTCATGAGCAATTTTTTAGGAGAGAAACTCAAGTAAGTCTCATCGACTTAATGAATATAAAAAGATATAATCATGAGAATATAGATGATTATTTGAATAGATTTAGACAAATGAAATCAAGATGTTTCACTCAGATTCCTGAATTTGAATTAGTTAGAATGGCCTCTACTGGTTTAGAATTCTCGATTAGAAAGAAGTTGGTTAATTTACCATTGAATGACATGGCTCAATTAGCAAATAAAGTAAGAGGAGTGGAACAAATCGAGTATGAGAAGGAAAGATATAAGAAATTTGAGAAACCTATAAAGAAAGATAAGGTGGCATACATAAATGAAATATACAAAGAGAATCCTAAGACAGAGGTAGAAAATGAAGATTTTATTGATGAGAAAGTAAACATAGCAGAGCTCAAAGTGGGAGCTCCATATATTTGTAAATTGTTACAGAAAAACGAGGTAAAAGACAAAATGACAAATCGAACATATACTTTCGATGTAACAAAAGCAGATAAAATCTTCGATATCTTATTGAAAGATAAACAGATTAAATTGAGTGATGATCATAAATTGCCTTCTTTAGATCAAAGAAATAGTCAAAAATATTGCAAATTTCATAATATTTATGGGCATTGGACTAATAATTGTAAACATTTCAGGAACACAATTCAAGATGCAATCGACCAAGGAAGGTTAAAATTTGAGGAGATGTCGATGAAAGTGGATACTAGTCCATTTGAAGTTCAGGTGGGCTATGTTGAGTCTCAGTCAGGCATTACTGAAGATGCCTGATTGGTAAATTCAGCCTTTATAGGTATGGTCGATGTTACTGAAGACGTTGATCCTAGACATGTCAAAATGGACATGTCAGAGGAAGACATAGAGTTTGATTTAAATGAGTTTGAGAAAGAATTCGAGAGAGATTTATCCCCAAACAGAGGATTCGCTCGTTGAATTTTTAACCAGAAAGAAAGAGAAGGATGAAGATGTGGCATTATGTCCACGATGTAGTGCGGTGTTTGACAGATCTGTTGCTAAAGCCTTCAGAGAGGAGCAAATCAAAAAAGTGGAGACACAGCTAAAGAATTACAATTTTAAAGGAAAACAAACGGTCTAGATGACAGTACAAGAAAATTAGCAATCTGTTGGTTCTTCTTCTAATAAGAATCAAATGCGATGGGTCAAGAAGGAGATATTTTCTCCTCGGGGAGGAAAAAGTAGACTTTAAAATAATAATGTGTTCGATAGACTTTCATGCAATGAAGGATCAAATACTGGATTCCCCACGTTCCAAAGGAGAATATTTCGAGGAAAGCCCTGGAAGAGGGGAAGGCTCCAACCTTACTGGGAAGGTTCAAGAATTATAAGAGCTTTGAAGAGCAGAATGTACCGACCAGGGGTCAGTATGTAAGAGATTTTGTCGACGGTAAGGATGAAAATAATAGGGATGGACAACAGATTGGAGTGATATCAATACTACCTGCAGAGTATGTTAATCAGTATGAGGAATTTCAAGAACAAAATGATGTTTATCGAGAGGATGATTTCTTTTCTGAGGAAATGAGACCAAAAGTGACTTGGGTGACGCAAGTGTCATGTGAATCTCCCCATAGAGACGTTGATTTTATTGATCCTCCATCAGAGGAAATGAGGTTTCATTTGAAACCCCTGATATTGAATATTGAGATACAAGGACAGAAGGTGAATAAAGTCCTTGTGGATGGTGGTGCGGCAGTAAACATATTGTCAATCACTATGTTAAAGAGGTTTGGTGTCGATTTGAAAGACTTAATCAAGCATAACATCTCGATTTCCGATTTCAGCGGGAAATCATCAAGTTTAGAAGGCATGATTGCCTTAGATGTGAAAGTGGGTACTTATTCGAGGCTTACTGTTTTTGTGGTAGTCCAATCGCATGCAAATTTCAATGCATTACTAGGCAGAGAATAGATCCATGGAGTTGGAGCAATGCCCTCCACTGCTCATCAGAAGTTATTTATGTGGAATCGAGATGGACATCTCGAATTGATTCAAGGAGACCAACACGAGTTCGTAACATTCATGTCTCAGGCTAGTCGGTCTCTCCAAAATTTGGCGCTCACTAAGCCATTTACCTTCGAGACTATCGAGGATTTTAATTCAAAAATGCATGAGGAACGATTTCTAGAAATGAATGAGAAAAAAGGTTTTATACTGGTTAAAGAGGGGGCCAGCCTCGAAGTGGCCGGTGAAAATGCATGAAGGTTATGAGGAGTTCTTGGCTCGATTAAGAAGATACAAAAATGAAAAAAGAGAGAGCCAAGAAAGTAGTAGTAATAGGATAGGAATAAATAAGTCGATATACTCGACAAAAGCAAATAATAGTGATCAAGTTGTACTTGATTGTATTTTTGATAATTCTCCTTTAGGTTTTGAAAGATCTGTCACATCTAATCACAAAAAAGTCGAGGCCCAAGATCCATTAGAAGAAATCAACTTGGGAAGTACAGAGAAAAGAAAACCTACTTATATTAGTAGGTATCTTGAAAAAGAAACGAAAAAAGATATGATTCTATTACTAGAAGAATATAATGACTACTTTGCTTGGGATTATGAAGAAATGCCTGGATTGGATCGAAGTCTAGTCGAGCATAGATTACCTATCATAGAAGGCAAGAAGCCAGTAAAACAAGCTCCGAGAAGATTTGCACCTGAGGTGATGGGTAAGATTAAAGAAGAAATCGAGAGACTTCTTAGCACGAAATTTATCAGAACTGTCAGGTATGTGGATTGGATTTCCAATATTGTTCCAATTATTAAAAAGAATTGGTAAAATGAGAGTATGCATTGATTATCGAGATTTAAATTTAGCAACTCCTAAAGACGAATATCCTATGCCAGTAGCTGATATGTTAATAGATGCGGTAGCTGGTAATGAAATTTTGAGTCTCTTAGATGGATATTCAGGATATAATCAAATTTTTGTTGCCCAAAACGATATAGTTAAAACAGCTTTTCGATGCCCGGGGCATTAAGTACTTATGAATGGATAGTGATGTCATTTGGATTGAAAAACGCCGGAGCGACATATCAAAGAGTAATGAATTTAATTTTTCATGATTTGATTAATGATTTCATGCAGTTTTATATAGATGATATTGTTGTTGCCTCAAAGAAAAAACATGAACATTTAGATAATTTAAGAAAATATTTTGAAAGAATGAGGAAATACGGTTTAAAAATGAATCCTTTAAAATGTGCCTTTGGTGTGTCTGCTAGTGAGTTTTTAGGATTCATAGTACATGGAAAAGGGATCGAGATTGATAAAAACAAAGCAAAAGAAATATTAGACATTTCTGCCCCAAAGAATAAAAAGCAGTTGCAATCATTGTTAGGTAAAATAAATTACTTAAGACGCTTTATTTCTAATCTGGCTGGTAAGACTTATGTTTTTTTGTCTTTGTTAAAGTTGAAAAAGGAAGCAGATTTCAAATGGGAGGAAGAACATCAGAAAGCCTTTGAGCAGATTAAATTGACTTTGACGAATCCTCCGATTTTGATACCAGTAATGAGGAACAAGCCATTGAAATTGTATGTATCAGCATCAAATCGAGCCATAGCCAGTCTACTAGCATAAGAGGATCAAAATGGTGTAGAATGTGTTGTTTATTATCTTAGTAGAATATTAAATGATGCTGAAACTTGATACAGTGATATCGAAAAGTTAGGACTATGTTTGTATTTCTCTTGTACGAAACTCAAGTATTTGATGAAACCCCATGATGTGATGGTTTATTCCAAAAATAATATTTTGAAGTTTCTTTTATCGAAACCTATTATGCATAATCGAATAGGTAAGTGGGTTTTAGCTTTGACAGAGTTTTCATTGTCATTTGATTCTTTGAAATCGATAAAAGGCCAAGTTATTGTTGATTTTATGGTAGACCATACGATTGACCTGATTGATAATTTATTTATTGAAATAAGTAAATGGATAATATATTTCGATGGATCGAGTACATCGAACAAGTTAGGGGTAGGAATTCTTATTATTTCTCCAAGTAATATCCCGACCAAATTATTATTTGAAATTAAACCCACTTGCTCGAATAATGAAGCTGAATATGAAGCTTTGGTTGCGAGTCTCGAGACTTTGATTAAGTTAAAAGCTCGACATGTAGTTGTAAGGGGTGATTCACAATTAGTGATCAAACAAGTATGAAAAGAATACAAATGTATTAATACCAATTTGTTCAAATACTAAGAAAAAGTAATTACTTTGAGTAAAATGTTTGATGACATAACGTTCGAATATGTTCCTCGAGAATTTAATCGAGAAGCCAATGATTTAGCACAAATAGCATCTAAGTATAAAATTTCTCTTAAAAATTTACAAATGATGATTCAAATCAAAGAGAAATTACCCCAAGAAAGGGAAATTTTACAAATTAATAACTTAGATGATCAGGATTGGAGAAAATTGATTATGGATTATTTGCAAAATCCAAACGGGAGAATCAATAAGAAAATAAAATATCGAGCAGTAAAATATGTGTTGTTCAATGATGAATTGTATAAAAGAGGCATTGATGGAGCACTGCTTAGATGTTTAGGAAATGATGATGCTTATTTAGCAATGGCGGAAGTACATAATGGAATATGTGGTGCACATATGGTAGGTCAAAAAATGAGATGGATGTTAATTCGACAAGGATACTATTGGCCTTCGATTTTAAAAGATTGTATCGAATATGCTAAGTCTTGTGAAGAGTGTCAGAAGTTTAGTCCTATAAAACAAGTCCCTGCTAGTGAACTTCACTTTGTTATCAAACCTTGGCCTTTCAGAGGTTGGGCAATCGATTTAATTGGTCAAATTTTTCCACAGTCATCGAGAGGACATAGATATATAATAGTAGTTGTCGATTAATTTTCAAAATGGGTAGAAGCAATCCCGTTAAAAGATGTCGATCAACAAGATGTGATTGATTTCATTGAAGAATATATTGTTTATCGATTTGGAATACCACAGTCTATTACTACTGATAGAGGGACAATTTTTACTGGTAAGAAGATGGTTAAATATGCTGAATCGAGGAATATTCAATTATTAGCATCGACTCCATATTATGCTCAGGCTAATGGACAGATTGAAGCAATTAATAAAATAATTATTGGTTTAATCAAGAAACATGTCGGTAATAAACCAAAGACTTGGCATGAAACGTTATTACAGATTTTATGGGCCTATCAAAATTCACCGAAAGATTCCCTACAAAATACTCCATATAAGTTAGTCTATGGGCATGATGCGGTTTTACCCATCGAAATCAATATTGAGTCAACTCGAATACAAAAACAAAATGATTTGCCTAGCTGCGATTATTGGAATTTGATGTATGACGAGTTAAATGAACTTGATAAGATAAGATTGCAAGCGTTAAATAATATTATTCTACAAAAAGGTCAAATTGCTCGAGTTTATAACAAGAAAGTTCGACAGAAAATATTTAGAGAAGGTGATTTAGTTTGAAAAACGATTTTGCTGATGGATAAGAAGTCTAAAAGTTATGGCAAATGGTCACCAAATTGGGAAGGGCCTTTTGAAATTGTTAAAGTATTATCGAGTAATGCTTATTCGATTATTGATTGGCATAGTAAAGAAAAAGTACTATCGATAAATGGGAAGTACTTAAAAGATTATAAATCTTGAATAAGGGAAATAAACATTCACAATTGATTAAAGTATAATGTGTTACAAAACTTGATATTAAAGATCGGAACTGATCAAAATCTATCAATAATTGAGTCCAAGAAGACAGATTCGAGTTTTCTTCGGGAGTCGTCTTGTTCTTTGAGTTGTTGAAGACTTTTTCTTCGATCTCACCTTTAGTATTCGCTGCTACTTCAGCATCGAAGCTCATTGGGAGATTGTCATCGGGGAATGAATCGATAGCAGTAAGGATTTCTTCGATGTCACGGGCGGTTGAGATGAATGGCTTGAGGGAGTGACATCATCTTCAGACAACAGAATATCGAGAATCGAAAATGGATCTTCTTCAAATAGCAGTTCGATATTTTGATAAGTCTTCAGGAATATGATCATTCTATTGAGGCAATGTGTTTCTGGTGAAAATTTTGGTCGTTTTCGATTTCTTAGAGACTTAGTGTTCTAACCAAATTTCAACCACGTAGATTCTTTTTATTTAGGCTAGCAAACAGTTTTCAATCAAAACATGTATGAAAATCGAAAATGTCATAGTATCGAGAAACGCTAACAATGCAACCTAGCATGCAAATTGACAATCGAAAGTACTCTTTTTGTATTTTTTATATTAAAAGACTCGAAAAGATGAAATTTAATAGAAAAGAAAGCAGTAAAAAGGTGTCGAGACAAAAAGTAATGCAGAATATTAAATTGCAGAGAAATGTAAATGCGGAAATCTCAAAATTGCATAAAGTGCAAATGGAAATGAATTGAAATTGCAAAATGTAAATAACAGGAAATCGAAATTGTAGAAGTGTAAATAACAGGAAATCAAAATTGCAGAAATGTAAATAGCGGGAAATTGAAATTGCAGAAATGTAAATGGCAAGGAACTTAAACGCAAAATCTTAACTTGCATAAAGGTAAATGACAAGGAATTGAAAGAAAAGAATCTTAAAGTTGATAAATGTAAATGACTGAACGAACGTAAATTGCATGAAAGTAAATTACATGAAAGTAAATTACCAGGGAAAGTAAAGAAAGCGATAAAGACAATCAATGAAAATGGAAATCCAGATCGCCAGAAACTTCATGATTCGTCGTTTCTCCGGTAGACTTTTCACTTATGTTTCTGTAGTCTCTGCCAATTTCCTGTTTTCCTTCAAACTTCGCTCTATTTATAGAGTATCTTTCAGGTAACCTCCTAAGAGTAGTTAAAAAAACCGTTACCACGTTCCATGTGCACGTCCCTTAATTTTTACCTTAGCCTACAGTTTAGAAAACCGCTTCCACGTTCCATGTGCGCTTTAACCATTCCTCGATTTCTAACTTAGCCATGATTTGGAAAGCCGCTTCCCATATTCCATGTGCATGGTAACCGTTCCCCTCGATCTCGATTCCAGATATCGAGTACTTTGAATTGCTTCTGATTTCCATTAACCTTAACCTTACACTCAATACCTTTCATCGATTTTTACTTCCCTATGATCATCAAATTTCCTGTTTTCTTTCGATTCTCGATTCCAATTCTCGATTTTCTTCAGTTATAGCCATCGAATCCTCTTCTTTCGATTCTCGATTCCCATTCTCGATTTCAATTCTCGATCGATGTTTTCATATTAATACATGGTCATCGAATGTTTTCCAACCATCTTTTCGATTTATCAATATTTCAACTAACATACGATCCTCGATTTCCTTCCATCCGCTTTTCGATCCATATATCGATTTTTCCCACCAACAAAATGAAGTCAAAGTTTGTTCGATAGATGGTGTTTCTTCTTGGACTGAGGGAGATATTAGTTAATTCGACAGGGAATGTTTAGGAGTGTTTTAGGTAAGGGTAGTATGATAGTTTCGATATCGAAATTTCTTTGTCTGTGGGTTTTAAAGAAATTAAGTTTAAGAGGGTTGTAATATTCTCGATAAAAGTTTTTGAATCGAGATACTTGAAGATAGTGGGAGTATTTACTTTTCTTGGTTTTTGACTTATTGTGCACAAGGAGTCGATTTTCGATTGGATTATATCAAAGTCAGAATGACTTCTTGGAAAATTATCAATTTGGAAGAATGGTGAAGCTTGACTTAAACCAAATTGCCTTGAGAGAAGCTGAGGGTAGTTGAGACAAGTAATATTAATGAGGGGAATGGTTTAAATTGACATGTGATAATAAAAACAGCTTTGTATGGCTTTAGAACATTTAAAGAGTTGAGGTAGACACTTTTTTAAAGAATACAAACTTTGCACAAATGTTTTTATTAGAGAATTTAAAGAATACAAACTTTGAGGTAGACAAATGATTCCTTTATGAATTAATCGATTATTTCACTGTAGTATACATTAGAGAATTTAGTTTCTTCCATTACTGTCATGAATAGCGGCAAGACAATCATGAATAATGCCAAATGAGTTTCGGACATGTCTAAATTCGAGTAGTCTGTTATGGAACCTCCAATTTCCTTTCCTTGGCACAAGTTTTCATGATTAGCAAAGGCTGAACAAATCTTTGAATTGGAAACTAGACTAGTGACATAATGTGGGAAAGTTATTGTTGTTATCCATGGATGGAAAGGCTTTTTCATGGCAGCAACATTGCATGCATCAACCCAGTTTCAAGAATAAATCTTGGGAACAAATATCACAAGATATGTCATATCGATTTGATGATCGTGCTTTTGAGGATATTGTTGAATTATCAAGATTACAACAAGAGGAAGATTTGGGAGAATATTTGGAAGTTTATTTTTTTTTGCTCATGTAGTTATATCTGAGTCAATGACATTAAGTTTTTCTTTGTTAGGTATGAAAACTAAAACTAGAAAAATCTGTGAGAATTCATAAACCACAGTCTCTGCAAGAAGGTATGCATCTTGCAAGACTTCAAAAGGGAATTTTAAAAGTTTTCGAAAATAAATTGCTGCAAACAAGAGTCCAATTCGGAAACATAAACAAGGTCAACTCCGGTTAATTTGTAGCAGAGTCATTCTACAACCAGTTTGAAGCTTTAGGTGTTTGTTTCAGCAACTACCGATTCGAAAGGTTATGTGCATAAGTTGAAATGTAAAGTTTGGGGTAAGCCCAACGCTATCTTCTTTGCCCAGGAAGAAATTGAGGCCGATGTAGTGTAAGACATGGACTTTGAGGAAGAACAAACTATATTTTGGCAACAACATAGACATGATTCAAGCTGCAGATGTCTTCATTTCTCTTAATACCTTACATGGAATGCTGGGTGGTAATACATTGCAAATCAAAGGAATTATCAAGAAGTAGACTGTCCCTTTTCTTATGGACTCTGGGAGTACACATAATTTCATTAGGGTCAAGTTGTTGGAACTGAAGACATAGTTTATCAAAGATTTTTCAGTAATGGTTACTTCTGATAATAAGTTGTTGATTACTAGGAAGTGCAAACAGATAACTTGGAGATTCAATGAACACACGTTTACATTAAATTTCTTGGTATTACCTAGAAATACATTAGGAATAATCTTTGGGCATGCATTGGTTCTAGACTCTTGGTGAAATTCATTGGAATTTGTTTTAATCATCAAGGTCACGAAGTGATACTGTAAGGAGACAAATCTGAGACAGAAATTCAAGAATTGAATGGAAAGCTAAAATTGGCACAGGGTATGTGTGTTTATTGGCAGTACAGGGATCAATTTTATACTGATGATCTGGCATCCCTAACAACAAACCAACAAGAGGATCCTTCAATAATTCTAAAGGCGTTTCAGATGTTATTGTGGAACCAAGGCAACTAGGATGATTGAGTTTTTTTTTGGACAGAAAGGGTCCATTCTTATCTTTTTTTTTTCTCTCTTTACGTCATATTTCTTTTACTTCTAAAATCTCTTTTATGGACTGTAATATTAACTGGTTATTAACCAGAAACAATATTTTTAGCTGTGATTAATATAATGTAGGTTTTAAGTCGAATTAGGAAACCTATATAGAATTTTACATAGATCCCTGATATTTTTAGCTGATAAAGAAAAATGAATTTAATCAACTAAAACTAGTTTACATAAGTTGAATTAGCTAAATAAGATTCTATTCAGATTTTGATGGATCTATTGGTTAAAAGTTAATCGATGTAGTTGATATTATTGTAAAACACTTTACTAAATGATCGGTTTTACAAAATTTGCACTGGATTAGGCATGACAAATACATCAAACATTACTAAGATTTCAAAACTGGCCATTTTAATCGATACAAACAAACTTTAAATCGATTAAAAGAAATTATACAATATTTTTCTTTACTGTTTTAATCGATTAAAAGTCGAATTAATCGATTAAATGCACTTATGTTTCAAACTTTCGAAGTCTTTCACTATTTTAATCGATTAAACCTTTATTTCAATCGATTAAAATCATTAAACAAGAACTTTTTAATCGATTTTGTCCTGTTTTTAATTGATTTTTATTCTGAAAAGAAAAATTAAAGGCTTTAGTTAATGGTTGTTCTTGTAACATGCTACTAAAGCGTGATTCTCTTATCTTTACACGTGTTAATTGTATTCATTACAAATATGTTAATGAAGATAAGTTTGAATCAACTTTGATTGATCTTTACATGAGTAAGATATCGTATTCATTTTTTTTCAATTTTCAAGATCTCAAACTTATTACATACCTTTGCATTGTTTCTCTTCTGATCCCTATTTTTTATGAAGTCAAAAGGGGAGAATAGTTGCTTTAGTTGCTTTACTTTTGATCAAAAATAATTCTTTATTTAGGAAACAACAATTTAGGGGGAGAAATAGGAAAATAATTCATTTCTTTATTACTCACTAATCTGTTTTATCAAGTGACTTCTTTTGTAGAGTTATTTTTCAAAGTGGTGTTTGTCTTCATCAAATAGGGGGAGACTGAAAGTGATGAAGATCTTATTGAAATACTCTGGCAAAGATTCTGTTGATTTGATGAAGTCAAAGATAAAGTCAAAGTCAACTTTGTAGCGGTCAACAGTCACTTAGATAAAAGAATAGAGGGATTAGTGTGTCCGCTGCTATGCTTAGGTATAATCACTTTTATCTTTTCTGCTGCATGAGGTTTCTTCACTTAAAAGATTTTGCAAAATGCCTCTAAAAACGTTTAAGCAGTTAAAAACAAAGTATTTTAACAAAATCTTTTTTAAACAAGTTTTTAACTGATATAATTTCGAAATAACCGGTTGTTTTCATTAAAGAAAGTTTTGAAAACCTTCTGTCAGTGTTTTAACTGATAAAGCTTCGAAATAACCGATTAAAATCACTTAATATGTTAAGAGAAGTGTTTTTGCAGTATTTTAATCGATACAACTTGGTTTTAATCGATTAAATCCACTTAACATTCAGGATGATCGATCAAAATGCAATTATGACCAATCAGAATCAGATATAATCGATCAGAATTGAGTTATGACCGATCAGAATCAGATATGATCGATCAGAATTGAGTTATGACCGATCAGAGATTTTTCAATCGATTAAAACACGTTTCAATCGATTAAAACAACTTAGAAAATTTCTACACAACGTTTTAATCGATTAAAACTTATTTTTATGAGTTAAAATCACTTTGAAAATTTCACAATAAAGTTTTGCGAGTATATTAATCGATTGAAACATGAAACAATCGATTAAATCAAATTAGAAGATTTTTTATAAAGAGTTTTAATTGATACAAACGTTGTCAGTATCAGCTTAAAACAAATCTGTTAAATAATCAAGAACGCTTTAATGGATTAAAAGAAGTTTTAACAGATTAAAGCCGCACTTTTAACAGATTAAAAGATTTTTTAACAGATTAATTAAACCAGATGAGTTTTGAAAATCTTCTATAAAAACAGTTTGGCTTGAACATTTTTAACACAACATTGAACATCAATCTTTAGCAATCAAGCAAGCAAACTTTAGCACTCTTTCAAGAAAGATTCGCGCCAGTTTTTGTGAAGTTCTTTGAAATTCTTTCTTGAGGCAAATTGCTTTCTTTTGAAGAAGAAACACACTTGCAGATTGCATAAAAGCTGGTTTGAGCATTCTAGTTTCTTCTTTTCATTTCTTTACATTCTTTTTGTATTGTTTGGTGCCTGGAATTGTGGGCACTGGTTTCTATGCATGCTGGAATTTGGTTGTAGAGGTTGTCAAGAACTGGAATTTGGTTCTTGGTGAAAGGTTAGGTGTTGGTGCCTGGAATTGTGGGCACTTGGTTTCTCTCTGATTGGAATTTGGTTGTAGAGGTTGTCAAGAACTGAAATTTGGTTCTTGGTGAAAGGTTAGGTGCGAGAACCGGAATTGTGGTTCTTGTGGTAGATTAAGTGTAAGATTATAATCTGTAAAACATTTGATCTAGTGGAACCCAGCTGGAATTTGGCCGGAGACTGGATGTAGCCCTGGTATTGGGTGAAACAGTATAAACACCGGTGATATCTTTCTAAACCTTTCTCCTCTTTTAATTCTGTTGCTGCGTTTACCTTTGATTGCTTGCTTTGTGATTCAAGAATAGATTTGAAATCTTATTTTTACACATAGATAATCTGTTATTTGAGAAAATCTTTTAAAGATCAATTCACCCCCCCCTCTTGATCTAAAACTACTTTTCTAACAGTTTCTAGCAATCTGGATTTCCACTTTTATCGACTTTTGTTACTGTTTTCTTTTTTTTCCCTGGTAATTTATCTTTAATGCAATTTAAATTTATCTGTCTGTATTTTCCAGTTATTTCAATTCCTTGTCATCTACTCTTATGCAATTTAAGATTCTGCATTACTTTTCATCTCGATATCTTTTAACGCTTGCTTTACTTTCCCGGGTAATTTATCTTTAATGCAATTTAAATTTATCTGTATGTACTTTCCAGTTATTTCAATTCCTTGTCATCTACTCTTATGCAATTTAAGATTCTACATTACTTTTCGTCTCAATATCTTTTAACGCTTTCTTTACTTTCTCGGTAATTTATCTACTTGCAAGTTAAATTTACTTTTCTGTACTTTCCAGTTATTTCAATTACATGGTCATTTACTCTTGTGTAATTTAACATTATGTATTACTTTTTGCCTTAACATCTTTTTACTTGCTTTCTTTACTTTTGTCGATTTTCATGTTCTCAAGTTTGGTAATTAAAAAAAAAAAGAACTTTCAATTTCATTGATGTTTGTATGGTTTTTAATACGTTTTCAGTGTTTCGTACTTAAATTTATCACTTTATACATTTTTTATTGAAAAAATGTTTGCTAACCTAAATAAAAAGAACTTACGATAATTAAAATTTGGTTATAACTTAATCTTTAGAAAATCGAAACAAAACAAAAAATTTCACCTGAAAACGAGTTATAAAAAAATATCACACAAATTTGACTTTAGCATTTAAATTAAACAATTTAAAAGTATTGTACTATAAAAAGAATTTTAAAGAAAAATAATTCGATCAATAATTTATTTTTTCTTTTCTTACTTGTTTGAAGCATAAATAATTTTGTGTTGTTGAAAACAAAATACTTGATTATTTTCCTTAAATTATTTCTTTCTAATATTTAAAATTTTTTTCCAAACATAATTTTATTTGAACTATTATCATTTTTATTTTTATATTGTGAATTAAAAAAAATTCAATTTTTACCTGTTGATGAAAAAAAATAAGATTACAACTTTATTATAAAATAATAAGTTGTTGAAATATTTTTTATAGATTTTTTACATTAAATTTAAATATGAAGAAACAATAATGATTTTTTATAAATGACATTTTTATGAGATCAATATAATTATAACATTTACTTAATTGAAAAATTAACACAATCTATAAACTCAAAATATATTAATAGAAATAAGTTATAACATTATTTATATTCACGCATAATTATAATTATATATCACATTTTTAAAGTGACATCACAAAATAAAAGTTTTAATTATTAAGTACGAAGAAAAATATGCTAACTAAATATTTTCTATAAAAAGCTTGACAATTATATAATTAATTTTCATAAAAAAAATACATATCATATTTAAACAATTGTTTTATGATAAATCATTTATAGAAAACTATAAATGATTAAAAAATAACCCCTAAAGAAATTTGAATATGTTAAACTATTCTTTAATATTTGCACAATTTTGTGTATATTCACGTGTACATAAACTCTTTTTTATATTTAATAAAAATAATTAATGTCGTTGTAAAAAATAAAGTTTTTAAGTATTGATAAAAGACCAATTAATTGCCAATTTAAATAAATCATTCTACACAATAAAAATCTTTTAAATTATTGAATAATAAATAGGTGGTTATTAAGAAAGAATCCGATATTAATTATTACAAAATCTGAAATGGTTCCATTTATTCACTGAGGTGAGTCACAACACTTTACATCATGTGCATTCAGCATATACTTATACAAACCGAGTCATTTAAAAAAAAAATTAAAAACAAACACGTTAGATACATCAAAATAAGCGCGCGAACCCGCGAACCCCTCCCGCGCAGTGTTCTTATATTTACCTCTATCATCGTTCAATCTCACTCCCTCTCTATCAACTATGCAGTTCACTGCGGCTCTCCCACCCGACCATGGCGGAGATGCCGCCGCTGATGGTAAGCGTGGCAAGAAGCGCGGCAGTTACAACTGCGGTCGCTGCGGCCTCCCGAAAAAAGGTCACAACTGCACCGGCAAGACTCCCATATCTGCTTCGGCGACTCCTGCCCCTCCCGAGTCGTCTCTCTCTGTCGCATCCGCCCCTTCATCAGCCGCCTCAGGCCTCCGACATCCGGCCTCCAACCTCCGTCGTGCCCTGTCGTTTGACGATCTCGATGAACGTGGTTCTGGGTTCGATCGGTCTGAACCGGAGGAAAGAGAGGATGCAGATTTCTTTTCTGAGACCGATCCGGATCTGGATCTGGACGCAAAATCGTGCGGACTGCCGGCGAATCTTCTGTGGGATGTGATGAAGAGACTGCCGCCGGCAGGACTGCTGTCCGCTGCCAAGGTGTGTCGGGGATGGAGGGAGACGGCGAAGAGACTGTGGAAAGCGGCCGAGGAGTTGAAACTTAGGGTTCCTGCTAACGTTCCGGTCTGGTTTGTCGCCTCGATGTTGCAGAAATGCCCTGGGATTGTGAGGCTCTCGCTTAGGATGGAGAGGTAGGGCCTAGATCTGCGATGCCGTTTTGATTGAAGAACGGGGAATAGATATGATAGGAATTGTTCAAAAATTGTTCTGGTACTTTGAAAAAAATTTAAAACCTAGATAATAATATTTGATAAACATGGAACTAAGAGAATCTGTAAATCAAGGTCGATCTTTCAAAATTGAAATCCGAATCTTAGATAGTTTGGCAACAGGCGCTTGCTGGGATAGCATGGGCACAAAAAGTAAAAGAAAATGAATGGATTGAATTTTAAAATGGGATCGAGTTGCAATCCCTACTTACTAATATGCAGTGATTTCTTCTTTTATGAATCTAACCCGTTTGTTGTTGTGTTGCAGTGATTTTGATTCAACTATGCTGGCTTGTGTTGCTTTCTCTTGTCCTAATCTTGAATGTATGGAGATCTCCACATTCAATGGGGCAACCATTCGAATCAATGGGTATCACTCGTTCTTATCTTTTTAATTTTTGAACATTTTTTCTCTGTTTATGTGGAGAATAAATTTTTCTTGTTCTGAGTTTGGCATTGTCTTAAGGGGTGACGGGTAAATGTTGGTTATTTTTACACTATCTCATTGTATGGTAGTCTTGATTAAAGCTTTCACACATTTCAGAAGTTAGTTTTCGTTCTCTCTATTTTGATAATATTGGTAAAATATGAATATTTCTCATGTGTCATGGTCCCAAATAATAATCTCTTGAAGATTAGTTGGATGTCTTTGTTTTCTGATCTCTGTTTAATCTCTTTATTTGATACTTATATGCTACTAGACATTACATATACATGTTTAACTAAAGAATACCACTACCTTTTGCTTTTTTATCTGACAATCCGATTATGAAAACGCAGGGATGAATTATGTCGGTTTGTTGCTGATAAAAAAAGCCTCAAAAGCCTCAAGATGAAAGGTTGTTCTAACCTGGGGGGTTTTGTCCTATGTTCTTCTAGTCTCTCTACCCTCTGGCTATCAGATTTGCACTCTCTCTCAAAGATGGTGATTTTTGCCTTTTCTTTCTTTCTTTCTCTTATGTTATTAAATGCGATGATCAATAACTACGTTTATATGTTGGTGAGTTTGCATTATATGTGAACTATAGTTGCTAACATGCCTTAAATTGTAGGTATTTAATTGTCCCCAATTGAGAGAGATTTCCTTGGAGTTTTCTTGCCAAGAAAATGACACTACAGATCTCACAACTATGATTGAATGTTTGGGAAGAAGTTGCCCGATAATGCAAAACATACATATAGCTTCAGAACGGCTATCACACTCTGCTGTGCTTGCTCTTGCAGCTGCTCAGTTGAGGTTTGTCATTTGATCTTGGCATCTTGATCTTCATTTTTTCAGTTAACATTGACAATATGTTTTCATGTTGAAATTTCTTCCCTTGAAATGAAAGTTTGCAATCTACAATGCTTTGAACTTTGTATCCGTAATTGCCAGTGTCATGATATCTGGGGGAATGAACAAAACATTTTTCATGAACAAACAGGATCATTTCCAATTTTCTGCTGCTCTCTAAAATTGGTGTTCTCAAGAAAGGACATGAAACAAATAACATGTAGTCTACAATATTAGAATGTATACACTGTCACAGGACACTCAAATTATCAGGCAACAATCAAATCATGATTCAATTCCCGACTTCAATATTTATATCTGAAGTCCCGCGGGGATGCCTTTTATAAAATCAGTGAGAATGCCATTTGTGTTTATATTTTATTAGAGTTAATGATTGCTTTAACTTCCACTTGATTAAATGGGCTTATTGAAGTTTTGTTTCAATACAATTAAGGGGGCTGCGAATGCTTTCTCTTGTTCTTGGGTCTGAAATCACTGATGCATCTGTTGCGGCAATTGCCTCAAGCTATCCAAATCTTGAGTTGCTTGATCTTAGTGGGTATGTATCTGAACCCATTCTTATTGTAATCAAGTTCTATTGGAGTATTGAAATTCAGTAAATCTACGCAAAGAAATACCGTACACAGATAATGGAAAATATAATAAGCAGTTTATTTCAAGAATGTATATTTTTTCTTAATTTCCTTGTTTAACTCTTGAAAATTGTGTGTATAATGGATAAATTTTTGTCACAGATCTGGTGTTAGTGACAGTGGCATTAGTATGATTTGCAATGTGTTCCCTGATACTTTGACAAGACTCCTTCTTGCTCTCTGCCCCAACGTGACTTCAAGTAATTTTCTATTATATATTCAATTACTCAACTTTCATGCTAGCTTGGCTTTCTGCTTCCTAATATGCTGTTATCTGATTCAGGTGGTATTCAGTTCGCTACATTTCAGTTGCCGCTCCTTGAAATTATGGACTGTGGAATGACCATATGTGATCCTAATTATCAAAATTCAGCCGCTGAAGAAAATAACTGCAAATTACAAAAAACATCTGGCTCTAATGTACACCTTATAAACCAAAAACTAATAATCAAACATAGCCGGTTAAGGAAACTCAGTTTATGGGGCTGCACTGGCTTAGATGTGAGTTTAACTAGACTAAAGATCTTTATGTTATATAATTTTTCCAATGCTTCTAATCTTTGTATCTCGTTTTCAATGAATATGCAGGCCCTATACTTAAACTGCCCACAACTCGTTGATCTGAATCTAAATTCTTGTACAAATTTGCATCCAGGTAGTTAGGCTCCTCCTGTTCTTCAGTAATTATCATGTGAAAATATAATTAAATTCATCACATTAAGAGTTACTCTACAATAGTAATATTTGATTTATTTCGTTTGAACATAACTGGTTCAGGAAGACTGTTGCTCCAGTGCCCCACTTTGGCAAATGTGCATGCATCAGGTTGTCAGGATATGTTAATAGGGACCATACAAAGTCAGGTAACTAAGTATTCTTCAGATAATTTCTTCCGTAACAAATTAAAGTGCTTTATGACGAGAGCTTCATAAATTGATGTTGGATCTGAGGAACTAGACTGTGTCAAAAATGTGTAGCTTGTGACTAATTATATTATTTACTCTGGACATAATTGGATTGAGATCATTCCATACTTCGGTTCTGATATAGAATATACTTATTTTGTATTCAGGTTCGTGATGCCTCTTCTGCTGCTGTGGAAAACCGTTCACCTTCTAAACGTCTCCCTGATGGCTCGAAAAGGGTTCGGGTTCCACATTTACTCAGCGAGGAGGTAATGTGACATGTTCTACTTTGGCTTGTGTGGAAAAAATTAAAATCTACTAGGAAGCTAGTGCACGAATAATACAAAAGGTTCACATTTTTTTCAAGTGAATTGGTGTTTGTTTCAACCCCTTCTGAAAAGAATTTTTTGATTTAGAATTAGTATAGCTTTCTTAACTCTAGGTATGTTTTGAATTCTTGCACCTTAATGTTATTTTCAACTATTCTGTCTTTTTGCAGCCCCCTGAACCTGAAAAAAAACGGAGGAGAATCGAGAGACAGCCTTGTAATGTGCTTCTGAGCTGATAATTGTATTCCCTTCAACTGATTCTCTAATGTATACATGTGCGATGTGTTATTTAAATTCTAGATGCATTATGCATCCCTAGTTATAGAACAGGATATAGCTTTTCATTAGTCTCTCAAGTTGCCCCCGTAGAACTGTCTTCATATCAGACAGATGTTCATGTTTAACATATTGTTGTATGATATTTGCACGACTGTCTCATTTTTATAATAAAATTAAATACTATTTTTTAGGAGGTTTTTCAAGTCACTCATTGGTGCTGTATGGCGCGATAGCCTACAAGTCTTTTACAGACATGCTCGACTTAATTTAATCATTAAATCTGGCTTTTTGCAGTATTTGGAGCGATTTCTTAGTTCTTTTTTCATACAAGAATTATTTTTTTTAAAATAATAAATTCAGTTTTCTATCTAATGTCTCGGTTTTTCATAAAAATGAACAAAATCTTACAAGTGATCTTTTATTATTGTAAATAATGAAAATAAGTCTTAACAGTCTAAAAAATAATTAGTAGATTATTTACATTGAAGTCACTTCCCTACTTAAAGATCAATGTAACTAATAATTTGGAATGAATATTGCTGTTTTATATTGTGCTTTTTTGAAAGCCATTCTCAACTTTCAGGTATCTTGGAAGGATTGAGGGGTTCTCAACAGTTGATGGTTTATTGAAATTCCAAATTTGAATAACTCTAAAGTAGTTAGCCTATGAATGTTTGATAGAATTTGTTATTTGGAATATTAGTGTTTTGATAGGTCATATAATGATTTAGAGTCTTTGAAGTTAGAAAAAGATTCAAAATTATGTTTTCAAAAAACCAAAGGAGTGAGAGACAATTTAGACTTTGATTCATAAGGGAAGATTGAAAATATTTTTCAAATAGTTATTGGAAGATACAGGAGGGATTGTTTAAAGCGTTTCACTAGAAAAGGTTTTTGTATGGAGGAAACTAAATCACGATGTTGCATAACAGACAAGACAAACTTGATAAAAGGTCATATTTCTTAATCATAATGTTTTAAAACTGGATCAGTTTAGAATATTGGAATTTAGAGGTTTAAAATTTTAATAGATCCAGCAAGAGGTAAATAAAATAATATCTTTATAATTTAATAAATTCTTTAGAATAATAATTTTTAAAAAATAATAAAAATTGTTATCATAATCACTAGAGTTACCATAAATATTACAAGCATAAAATGCATTATTTTGAAAATTAGACCTTATGAGTTGATTCAACTGGTGTAATCGAAAATCCATCTAGAAATAGATATGATATTTTTAGATAATTGAATTTTAGCTAAATTGGGCAAAGTAAAAAAGTGGTACAAAATCAATTAAATGGAGAAAATGGATTAGGTATTTTGGTTAAATCAGTTTTGTTAAAAAAGAAAAAAAAATAAAAGGTCAATTTTTTTAATATAATTTTTTTATAAAAAATATAATATATTTTAGTTTTTATTTTTTATTTTTATCTCATATTATTTACATCAACTCTAAATAATAATTATTTTATCATATTTTCATATTATTTTAATAATATCCATCATATACTTTTTAATATATTTTATATTTATAAAATTTATTATATAATTATCATATTATAAATATATTTTTTATTAATAATCGATTAAATGATCAGTTCAATTTTTAAAATATTAATAAAATATATTAAAGGGTAAAAGATAAATAATAATTAAAATAAAATGAAAATATAATAAAATAATTATTATTTAAAATTATTATATTTTATAAAAAATTATATTTTGATATTCAATTTTTTTTTATTAAAATTGATTCTGCTTACAAAATTTTAATTTTATATCTATTTAATTATTTAAAAAATTAATATTTACTCTAATTTCTTATTAAAACGATTGAATTGTAATTTTCAAAGTCGTCAATAATATCATTTCATATTATTAATATTTATTTTAAGAAACATGAATGTAATTTTAGAATTATAGTAATTTTCTTTCAATAAAGAATTTTGGTAATTTCAATCACAAACCACATACAAAAGTACTGGTACTTACGGTACACACGTTTAGAGTAGCAATTTACAATAAAATTGTTTTAATGTTCTTAAAGGAATTGTTTAGTCGGCAGGCGCTGGCATACACGTTGATATTGCTTTTTTTTTTTTTTTATTCATGGTGGTAAAGGATTTAATTTTCTAAGATTTCTTGGAAGTTTTTTCTCCTTGAGTTCGGTTGTTTATGTACCTTTTAGTATTTTTTTTTAATATTTCTTAGACTAGGGTTAAGAGCTTGGACTGAGGCTCATATTCTGTTTATTGTACTTTTTAATAAATATAATGTATCAGTGTCTTTGATCATTGAATCAAACCCTAAATAAGTTTTTTCAAGTTGGTATCAGAGCAGGTAAGATCTTGCTCTGATTTCCGGTCGCCTTTGTCAGCTTCGGTCGTCGTTAGCCGCCGTTGTCACCGTCAGCCATCGTCTCCATTTGGACCGGCGAAGGAAGGGTTTTGCTTGCTTTGAGGAGCGCGACCTACCCTTGCAAGTTGCTCTTTCGTCAGCTACTCCACGCGTTGTCACACGCGGTCATCCCGATGAGCCCTCTTAGGGGCGTGTGTCCCACGCATCGCCTTCTAGTGGCTGGAATCAAGGCCGATCATCCCTATTCGACTCGTCGACGTTCTCTGAGTCCAATGATGCCCTTAGTTTCCTGGTTTGAGAACTGTGTGTGAAAGGTCCCGTGGGTAACCCTATTCATTAGCTTTATTCATCTTATCTGGTTCAGAAGGCCTCATCCTCTACCTTCACCTTTTCTACTACTCCCACCATAACTAGTGCTAGACTCATTGGAAAAATTCCTTATCCTAATTTGCTTCAGTTGAGCTGTGGTTTCTCAGTCCAAGGCATCACGACCATTTGGAGAATGATGTAGACTCTATTTCTGTTGCATAAAGATCTCAGTGGGAGAAAATAGACTTCCAACTTTGTGCAATATTATGGTAGTCTATGGAACCGAATGTTGTTGAGCATCTTAGGTCATTCAAAACTTGTTTTTCTTTTTGGAAAAAGGCTCAAGAAACTTTTGCTAATGATATTCAATGTCTCTTTGATGCAACTAAAGAGTGACGTCACTTAAGTAGACCAATCACGACATGATGGCTCCCATTCCAAAAACTAGGGCTGTTGTGGAAGAATTAAAAAGGCTTCTTGTTGCAAATACCTTAGAGGAGTTAAACACCAAACTCGATAAGCTATATATAGTTCTAATTTTAAGATGTTTGTATTCTGACTTTGATCACGTGTGTGATCAAATCCTAATTGGTGATCATGTTCCATCAATGGATAATCTTGTCACTAGGTTGATTCGGGTTTCTAATCACATGGTTGATGAGAATCAGTTGAAGATTGTTGAATCTTCTACTATGGTTGCCCCTCCGGGTCGAGGGAGAGGACACAATAATCGAGGTGAATGTGGTAGTTCGAAAGTTCATCCTCAATGCACCTATTGTAAGAGGATGAGACACACGCAGGAAAATTGTTATTCCTTGCATGACTTTCCTTATAAAACGACCCATGCATCTAAATAAAAAAAACCATATATGAAGATTTCTGATGAGGAGTATTAGGAGTTTTTTAAGTTCAAATATGAAAAGTTAAATAGAGTGAAGAAATAAAGAAGAAAAGAGGAAGAGAAGAGAAGTATGGTGGTGGTGGAGTGTTGTCACTAGGGGATGACCCACCCTAGATAAGTGGTGGTTACCGCTACTTGAACCAAGGTTCAAGATAAGACACTTAAAGAGATGGAACACTCTAAGAAACCTCACAAACTTGTCATAAATGTTCAACCTAATTACATGAGAAGAAGCCTTCTATTTATAGGCTTTTGGGGGAGGGACCTAGATGGAATTACAAAAAGGAGACACAAGCTTAACTTAAACTTAAAGGCTAGAGTCCCCATGGTCCAAATATATTAAATTTGTCCTAGCCCACCAAAAATACTTCTAAGGGTGTGGAGAACATGAAAAAAAGAGGTGTGCTTCCTTTTGGGTTGGCCCAAGCCAATCATACTCGCAAGCCAAACTTCTTCCTCTCCAAAAAGGGGTGTAGGACATGAAAAAGGAGTGCCCTACACCTTTGGGCAGCCCATGCAACCATCCTATATGTCTGAACCTTCTTTCCCACCAAAAAGAGGTGGTGGTCTTCAAAAAGGAGGTGTATAAAGTGGTCCTACAAAAAAATGCGAAAATGAGTCTCTAAAATTTAAGAAAATAAATGCTAAGAAAATTCAAAGTGGAGGGTGAGAAAGAGATCTCCCTTTTAGTCATACTCCTAGTGATCCTCCAAGGAACGACCTCTTCGGTCTTCGGGGCATCTAGGTACTCATCATCCTCCCCGCCTTGGAGAGAATTCGTCCACAAATTTTCAAAACCTTTTTATTCCCCTTATCTTTCTTTTCTATCTTCTCTTTTTTTTCTTTTTTGCACTTTTTTTGTTGTTTTCCATTCATCTTCTTTGATTCTGATTTGTTTATATCTGCTCTGCAGATCAATTTTGGAAAACACAGAAGCTCCATGTAACTCATCTAGTAAGTCATCCAACCTAGGGATTGGGTACCTATACTATTATTGATTGCTCTACAACCCATGCACATCCACCAACTCCTATCCTTTTTGAGGACGAGAATTACCGACATTACACAGAGACTCATGCTATCTTGAACCCAATCCTTAACTTTTAATTCTTCGACTTGCCTTTGGATCTCTGTAAACTCTTTTGGGTTTGCCCTATAAGCCGACCGGTTAGGAATGGATGAATCAGATAAGAAGTCTATTTGATGTTTGATCCCCCTTAGAGGTCAAAGCCCATTAGGAGGTTCTTGAAAAACATCCTGAAATTCATCCAATACTAACTCTAGACTCTTGGACAAACTTGAACATTGTTCATGAAATACAGGAGAAGAACCTAAAGGAGGATATGCTAAGAGTATGGGTTTATGACCTAATAGTAGCTTCCTAATCCCCTTGTGGGAGATCATGATGCCCTTCGCCTTGGAGGTTGACCCCTTATCTTTTTTTTTTCTATTTTTTTCATTTTCTTCTTTTCTCTTTTTTTGCAGTTTTTCTTTGTCCTTACAAACTTCTTGAGGGGAAAGGGGTTTCAAAGTGATCTTGCGCCCGTGGAAGTTAAAAGAAAACTTGTTGGAATAACCATCATGAAAGGTTTGTTTATCAAATTGCCACGACCTACCAAGTAACATATGGGACGCTTCCATTGGCACAACATCACAAAGAACCTCATCCTTATAGTTTCCAATTGCAAAGCTAATGAGGACTTGTTTACTAACAGTTATCTCGCCTTCCTCACTAAGCCAGGAAAGCTTGTATGGCTTGGCATGAGGAGTAGTGGGCAAACCAAGCTTGTCTACTACCCTCGTGCTAACCACATTCACACAACTTCCCCCATCGATGATGAGCGAACACAATTTGTCATTAATAAGGCAATGGTGTGTGAAAAATGTTTTTTCTTTGAGTATTGCCAAGATCCTTCTGGACTTGACCCAACATCCGCCTTACTATTAATAAATCGCCTTCACAAGATGTGATCTCATCATCGCTTGAGGAAGAGTGTTCAGAGGAGTTCTCTTTAGAGGAGGAATGTTCACTCTTGACATCTTCATTTGCACTCAAAATCATAGTCCTTTTGGTAGGACAGTTTGAAGCAATGTGCCCATACCCAAGACATTTGAAACATTTTATGGAACTAGTCCTTTGAGGCATGAAGGTGTTAGGAGTGGTGTTCCTTGAAGAGTTTCCCTTAGGGGGTGGCTCTTGGAGTGACTTGAAAGGGTTCTTATATGTTTTTCCCTACTCTTGCCCTTCCAAGAAGAACTATAGTAGTCATTATTTGAATAACTCCTCCTTGCCCCATCCTTTCTTTTCAACTGAGCTTCAATTTTTAAGGCAAGGTGTAAAACATTTTCAATAGAGGAGTATTCATACAATTCTACTAAGTCTTGGATGTCTCTTCGCAAACCACTAACAAACCTAGCTACCTTAGACTCATTGGTGTTAGAATCGC
>OY731404.1:49591551-49819051 GCA_963425845.1 Sphenostylis stenocarpa
TTAAAAGAAAATTTTGATCATCATCAAAAAGGGGAGATTGTTGAACATACAAGGACTTGATGTTGAACTTACATGGACATGAAGCTTGTTGATTTTGATAATGATTCACTAACAAAGAACAGAGAGAAAAACCATTTTCTGTACCAGCTCTCTGTAATAATCAATTAACACTCCTATTAATCGATTAACAGGCCTGTTAATCGATTAACAGGGCAAATAATCGATTAAACAGTGCGTTGAGGATTCCTGTTGATTTTGGCTCTGTAATAATCGATTAATACTTGAGATAATCGATTATTTCAGTCAGATTTTCATTTTGAACTTCAAATTAAATCTATTTTCGAAAACCCTAGTCCCAATACACCAAGTTTCAAAAATCCCCAATTCCCAAACCCTAATTCATCTACTTAAGGTTCTCTAAGGCTCTCAGAAAATTGAACAACCTTTTTCAAACAAAAGTTGAGAGCTATGATTGCCAGAGAACTGTTTGTTGGAGGAAAAAACGGCTTTTGGAACCTGGTGTGGGCTAGAAGCGATAAGAATCACTAAGTGGAGTTCTTGGTGGATTGTGTGTTGTGTCGTCTCTAGGGAAAACTGTTCTTCATCTCTTGTGTGACTTAAGAGAGGTGTTTTCGTTACTCTATCTTTTCCATTGTTATCTGTTTGTAAAAACTTGATTATAGTGATAGCGTTAATCCTCTATTTGAGTGATTAGCAACTGGATGTAGGGTCTTTTGATCCGAACCAGTATAAATCTTCTATGTAAGACTCTATCCTTATTCTATTTACGTTTACACAATTTTTTAATCGGTAAAATTTGGGGAAAATTTTTAAAACGTAATTTATTTTAAGAAACCAATTCACCCCTCCTCTTGGTTTTTGTCCGTTCACGCAAATATTCCGCTGCGCGATTCTAACAAAAGGCGTTGTAACGTCACATTTTAAACGCGAAAATGGAAGCCAGAACCATCGCATCGCTCTGACCGCCTCTTTTGACGGGGGCGACAGATGGCGACTCCACTGGGGAAGCCTTTAGAGTTGATCCCATTTAGTGATGGGCCAGCTTAATAAATAAACTTAGAAATTTCACTTTTACCCTACCTTGTCTTATAACATGTTTATTTGCTTGGATTTAATAACTGTTGTTTGCTTATTTTATGCAATTGTTTGAAATTCAAACTATACACAAATCCTTGCACACAACAGTTCCCCCTATACCCGGGGGCAACTGAGAAATCCATAGGGAGTGGGTGGCAGGTACGGTTTGCCGTAGTGAGGGCCATGAGCCCACCGGTATGATCGGAAACCACCACTCAAGGTGATAACCTTCCTCTTTTGGCATAAAGACCGACTATGGCCTTAGTGTTAAGCATGGTCGGAAGGCTGGAGAGTGGGGACCCTATAATGGAGGCACCTTGGGGGCCTAAGCCTTGGTGAGAACAGTTCGAACCTACCTTTGCCAATACACTTTTCTGCAGGAAAACCCTACCTTGTAATTGAAACATCATCTTACCCGATCGCGGATGAGTGAATTGCGTGTGCATTTGTTTGTTGCATTTGATTGCATAGCATAACCAAACAACAGATAAAAATGAAAAAACCACAAAAATATTTTCGCAATAAACACCCTTATCTCAGACCGTCTACCTTTTAGCTAGCCTGGTTTCAGGTTTTTTATAAGCTAAGTAGCCACGCAGTCCGATAGAAGAGATAAGGGACGCTAAAATTATTCTTTCTCAATAAGCCATTTCATCTCGGACAGTCTGCCTTTTAGCTAGCCTGGTTTCAGGTTCTTTGTAAGCTAAGTAGCTACGCAGTCCGATAGAAGAGATAAAAGGCTATAAAATAAAACAAAAAAATCAAATAAAAATGGGACCTTGTTCACAAACATTAAATTCATAAAACATCCATATAGGTAGTTTATTTTTGAAAAAAAATATACACAAATACTATCATGCATCAGGTAGGAATAAAACATGATAATAGAAAAAAACAAACACTCGCATGCATACCTACAATAAACATCATGTTCATAAGCATGCATTTTGGTTTTTAGAAAATGGAGGGGACTAGTAGACAATTGAAGAAAGTAGACATTCCCCAATACCGTGCTGATAAATTGGAATGGCTTTGCGCGTTGATGCCACCAGAGGTCCGCTCCGACTTCGAATGCTATTTGTGTGGGGTATCACACATTTCTATGCCTCTAGTCACATGGGGATGTTCCCTGACCCTTTGAGAAGCTTCTCCAAAATCCCTCTCCACCGATGCACGACCATGGAGTGGAAGGTTGAGTTAGAACAATGGGACGTTAGCCGTTTATCTTGGGTATGCCCTTGGTTCCGACCCGGTCCAGTCCTCATCAGATGTGGGGATTATCCGAGCATACCGTTAATAGGACTTAGGGGTTGCATAGCCTATTCACCAAGAGTGGCTAGGAGACAACTCATGAGGACCCAAACTGCAATATCAAGGGAAGAGCTCGGAGGGCTATGTTTCTTTGGAGACCCATGCACTGTTGCTAATTCACTTGCTGTATGAAGAGAATGGGAGAAACCAGTCTTCATGGGAGATAGAGAGCTAGGAAAAGCTTGAGTAGCTGCCTCCAGTGACTACGAGTAGTGGAGAAGAAATAGAGGGATGTCACAACCATCCGCCTCACCTATTGCGCTTTCAAACAGTGAAGAGCTACAAACCCAAGTCCATGCCTTGACTCGGAGGATAGAAATCATGGGAGCCCAGATGAGGGCCCTTGAAGAAAGAGAGCAAGAATATATCCTCACCATAGACGGTCTACAGAGGAAATGCAAGAAGAAGGATCAGGAGATAGAACACCTCAAGGATCAGTGTGCTAATTCTAATGAGCAAGTTATCCAAGCATCCAAAACTGCCAGAATCAGCTCGGATAACCAACTTCAAGAAATAACCGCCAAATCAGCACGCCTTGAGGCCGAATGTGCAAAACATGCTCAAACAATCAAGGAATACAAGACCTCACAAGGACTCGGTCTGAAATACGCTAAGAGCGGGAGGCTAACCAGAGGCTCAACAAAAGCCTCACTGAGCTACGCTGTAAAGAAAGAGATGGATTAGCTCAGTATGGTCAAGTACTACGAGAAAAAGACTGAGCTCTTGCAAAACTCGACGAGTTACAAGCCTTGGTCGTCCATCAAGAGGCGCAGATCAAAGAGGCTCAAAAGTACAGCGAAGATATGAGCCAGGTGGTCCAAAAGCAAACTGAAGCACTCGCTCGTCACGTTTGGGAAGCTGAAAGAGAATTACATAGAGATCAAGACCCTCCTATGGGTTTCTTTAGGCTTTTCCGTTTCTGTCAAAAGTTGCTTCGTAGTGTGCAGTAGGGGAATGTACACTTTCTACGAATAAATAAAATTTGTTTTCAACAGTTGTCTACTTGCATGCATTCCATTCATTTGCATATTTAATTTCCCCTCCTTCACTTTTAATAAATAAGATAATAAAAAGGAAGGATTAACTGATACGCCTTCCAATCAGAAGAATGGAGAGAAAGCCACTTTTAATCAAGCTCTTCCCAACGGTTGATTCACCACAAGAGGGTAATAAGCCTCGGTCGTTGGTTCTCAAAGTCAATAAGGAAGAGGGGGCAAGGACGCCTGTGTGGCTATTTGTGCCTCGTCCTTTCCCCTACAAATCAAATAAACCTGTATCGTGGAGATATGGGGAATCTTCACCAATAAAGGAGGATATCTCCAATATAGCTGGCATTGGGGGCATGACCACAAGTGGAAGGATATACTCCCCCAAGGAGTTGCAAGAGGATGCCCCTAATAATAAAGGGAAAAATAAACAAACCGAAGAAAGAGAAAGTAAAGAATCCAAAGGAGGAGACTGATGAAGTACTCCAGTTCATAAGGCAAAATGAGTATTCCATTATCGACTAGCTCAATCATACACCTGCAAAGATAACTCTGTTATCTCTAATGATGAGTTCGAAATTGCATAGAAACGCCTTGATGAAGGTTTTGAGCAAAGCACATGTACCTCATAATATATCCCAAGAAAAAGTTGAGAGGATCGTCGGTCACATTACGGCTAGCGATCACCTCACCTTCACAGATGAAGAATGACGTGTGAGGGTACATCGAGAGTATCAGGTGGGATTTCCTCCTCCAGTCTCCCCCCACCCACATATACACACAAGCCGTAATGGAGTTTCTCGCCTCCATTATGATGATTGAGCTCCCCACGATGATCTCAGGCATCCCTCGGGTCAAAATGGTCTTGTACTTCATGAACGGGTCCTACTGAACAACGACGTTAGACGAATTCATCGTCTCCATAGGCTTCGTCCAGCCCGAGGATGTCCTAAACCCGGAGTATCGCGGGGCCATCTGTGAGCGGCCATCTACCCTCACAGCCGGTGAGATGTGGGAAGATCTCACCGGAGCACGAGTTCTGCCAACCCTACTGAAGGGGTCTGCTCTTATCCCCGCCCTCCGCATTTGCCACAAGCTATAGGCGGGAACCATCCATGGGTGGAAGGAAAGTCAGGGAAAGGTCACCCACCCTGACCTCTTCGCCCTGCACTGCATGCTCCATGGGCGTTGGTGCAATCTCGACTACTTTTTCATGAAGGTCCTCAAAGATTTCGGGAGCCGTCCTGTTGGAGCCATCCTCATGGGTCCCTTCATCACCCCACTGACCGAGAAGTGGGGGTGCCGCGACGGAGAGAAGATCCCCTCCGATCTCCGACCCAAAAACATCAGCGGGTCCATGCTCGTCAGCATGGGGATGGGGACCCAGATGGCCTTTCACCCTACGCTCGTCATGACCCTAGATCTCCAAGATTTAGTGGCGATGCAGGACATCCTGACGCCCCCGGAATTCCAGCAGCAACAGCAACAACAACAACAGCGGCAGCAGGAACAACAGTACGAGGACGACTTCACTGGCATTAACCGCAATATCTACGATATGGCCAGCAGTTGGAACAGATGTCCCTAAGACAAAATGTCTTTGAGACATAGTTGGAGACCTTCGGCCAAATGCAGGAGGGGATGAGACAAGACCTGGCACTGATCCGGCAAGACCAGCTTAGCTCAATCTGGAGCCAGGAGGAATTTCAAAGGCATATGTATCTACAATTTCCCCCTCCTGAATCATCTCCTGGCTCAAGTTCACCGTCGTCTTAGGGACATTATAAAAAAAATCATTGTACAAAAATATTATCATAATATGAATACATTTTTTAGTAAATCTATTTGCTTTTACTCTCTCTTTTTGAAAAAGTCAGCGTAACAAAAGAGACTAAAAAATAAAGAGACTTACGCTTAGTCCCAAAAAAGCCAAAATCTAAAGTCACGAGAAAAAAGATAAACCGCGGAAAAAGGCAGGATTAAATCCGAAATGTTAGCCAAGGAAAACTGGCAAGACGACTTTATTAACCAAAAATCCCCGACAACCAACAAAGTCAGATGACAAATATCAAAAGAACAAAACAAAACATTTCGAGCAACCAACAAGGTGGACGACTATCAGAAAAGTCATAAATCACAATAGCCCCGACACACTAGAGAACTCTACCAGGAGAAAAGACTCATCATCTGGCGCATGATCGTAATTAGTAAGCCGCCACCACAGCCAAAGGGTAAGCTACCGTATCAAAGGAGCATCCTGAGGCTCCTAACCTGATGAGGGTTCGTACTCATCAACCAAGTGGTCAACTACCACATCAAAGGAGCATCCTAAGGTTTCTCACTCAGCGCATGATCGAAATCAGTAAGCCGCCACCACTGCTGAAGGGTCAGCTACCGCATCGAAGGAGCATCCTGAGGCACCTAACCTGATCAGGGTTCATACTCATCAACCAAGGGGCCAGCTACCGCATCAAAGGAGCATCTGAAAGGAAAATCTTCATCAGCTGAAGGGTCAGCTACCGCATCAAAGGAGCATCCTGAAGCCTCACCAAAATATCATCCGACGGGTCAGCCTCCGCAGCAAGGAAGCATCCTAAAGACAGTACCAGACTACATTCATCATCCCGAGGGTCAGCTACCGCATCAAAGGAGCATCCAAAGGATAGCCGGACAAGAGGGTTAACTCCTTTACCCGTCAATCAACCTTATGGCACGAAAGCCCATAGTCAACTGGTCGAGTAAAGGGGGGGCAGTTGTAGACCCCAAATCTTGTCCGATTTCAAAAATAAAGAGCAGAAGACCTCCAATTCGAGGATGGCCAAGGCCTAAAAGGTCCCTAGGATAGACTAATAGGCCCCATATTAGAGTAGGAAGGTTTTTTGTACGAAAAAAATAAGGAATTCCACCTGAAGGATCGAGACTGTCGTGTCGCTTAGCGAGACCGCCTTCCCGTTTGGCGAGACGGCCATCTCGCCATTTGACAAATCGATACCGCCATCCCGATTGGCGAGACGACCGTCTCGCCATTTTCCAAAGTCGAGACCGCCGTCCCGTTTGGCGAGACAGCGGTCTCGACCTGACAGGCACGAATTCCTATAAAAGGAGAGTGCTCTCTGTTAGAATCGCGCAGCGGAATGTTCGCGTGGTCGGACAAAAACCAAGAGGGGGGTGAATGTGTTTCTTAACAAAAATTAGGTTTTCAAAATTTTCCCCAAATTTTACCGATTAAAAATTGTGTAAATGTAAATAGAGAAAGAGACAAAGTCTTACACAGGAGATTTATATTGGTTCGGATCAAAAGACCCTACGTCCAGTTGCTAATCACTCAAACAGAGGATTAACGCTGTCACTATAATCACAATTGTTACAAACAGATTACAATTGAACAATACAAAGTAAAGAAAACACCTCTCTTGAAATCCACAAGAGATGAAGAACAGCTTTCCCTAGAGACGGCACAGCACACAATCCACTAAGAACTCCACTTAGTGATTCTTATCGCTTCTAGCCCACACCAGGTTCCAAAAGCCCCTTTTTCTTGCAACAAACAGTTCTCTGGCACTCACAGCACTTAACTTTTGTATGAAAAAGGTTGTTCTTATTTTCTGACTGCCAAGGAGAAGCTTAAGTAGAGAAATTAGGGTTTTGAAATTGGGATTTTCGAAACTAGGGTTCTTGGAAATAAGGTTTTCGAAAATAGGGTTGATTTGAAGTTAAAATTCGAAATCTGACTGAAATAATCGATTAAATCAAGAGTTAATCGATTATTACAGAGCTAAAATCAACAGAACCCCAAAACTCTCTGTTTTAATTGATTAAAAGCCTTGTTAATCGATTAACAGGCCTGTTAATCGATTAACAGGTGTGTTAATCGATTAAACCAGTGAGCAGATATAGAAAATGGTTTTTCTCACTGTTTTAATCGATTATTTCACCATTTAATCGATTAAAGCCGAGGCACTTTGATAAAATTGAGCTTTTTGAAGCTTCTAAGGTGCAGACTATATACCGGCTATCTCAAACTCTAATATTACAAAATCAATCTAATCAAAACAGAGTTATTACACTACAAAACAAGTCTTCAACTCTTTAAGTCTTGTGTTCTTGAATCATCATCAAAATCAACAAGCTTCATGTCCATCAAGTCTAACATCAAGTCCTTGAATGTTCAACAATCTCCCCCTTTTTGATGATGATCAAAATTATCTTTTAAAGCCTTGTAATAACCTGTTTTATCTGTCATACTAACAAACACATTAAACATACCAGATAATATTTAAAAACAATAATATTAGGCTTTAAATATTTCTCCCCCTATTTTGATTATAATCAAAAATAATTCTTCTAAGGCAAACATAAGAGCTCCCCCTTAAAATATGCATAACTTAGAGAAAACTCCCCCTCAATCATAGCAAAAATAGAACATCACATTTTATTTCAGAGATAAGCATTCATTACAATATAAGAGAAAAATTACAAATTTTAAAATTCTTCACTATCATCACTATGAAAGTGTGCATTGTAACCCCCTTTACAGATTACATTTATTAATTCTAATTTATTATCTAAGTTAGTAATATTTTCAATATTCATAGAAGGTTAATAGAAAATATACTAAGTGAACAATTAATTTAGGTAAGGTTTTATATTAAATCAAGCAACAAGTTCTAGTACAAAGTTTTCAAAATATTACAAGTCATAAAGTTATACTTATATGTTATACAATTCCCATCCTAAGCTCGGATTTTTGCATCCGACATCTATCTCTTGAATTATGTATTCCCGCATCATACGTCACCAACATCTGGAATTGAAATATTTATGGGGTTAGACATTTAATTTTATCCACAACAAATAAAGCAAACATTCATACGATAAAATCAACCAATGAAAAATTCCTTCTAATAAATATACAACCGTATATAATTTAATTTAAAAATTAATTATGAGAAACAAATAAATAAATCATGGAATCATAATAGAGAATATCGTACAAATCATGAATAATTTACAATTTTATCATGCAATATGTTTATGATATGCACATGTGACTCCAAACGTAAAACTTTAAAATCATGCTTTTGACTCAAAATAAAAAATTATTTTTGACTCAGTGCTCCATGGAGACTCATTTGAGTGTCTAGTGAAACCAGAGCTTAACATCACCCCGTCCGATGATTCGGCAATGTCCCACTAAACGCGAACAAGTAGACAAGTAGTCGAGTGTCGGTGCACCCTGCAGGCTACCACGACACGTAATCAAATAAAGACTCGGCCACTTATGGAATTGCCCATGCCCAAACACTCCCTAGACCAGAGGTCCATCCCCATAGACCAGAGGTCCCGTCTTACCTATTCTACTCCCCCATTTACTATCGTAGATTCTCGTAGCTCAATTTTTAATAATTCATTCTCTGTCTCATTTGGCCAGCCATTTTCATAGTCATATTTCACTACCAGCATACTCTTGATAGTAAATTGACTCACAGTAAAATGTAAAAATTCTGTTTTACACATCATTATTCCTACCAACCGTCCTTGGTAGCAACTTAAGAGAAATTTCCAAATACTTTTCTCGTAAAAACTTTTCTGTGACTTCCAGAAAACATTTCATGCACTATGTTTATGTCTCGTATGAAACAAAACAATCTATCATCAATTAAATACTTAAAAACATCTCCTTCATATATTCAAAATTTTAATTACAATTCATAGTTGTTTTAAGCAAGACAAATTTTATTAATAATTTATTTCATAGGGTTCAGTGTTTTGTCCATATCTTGAGTTCTAGACCTCATTTTAAGATGATTCCAATTGTGTTGGAAAGATAACATAATAATCTATAACTTTGATGAAGGCACTATCCTCAAATTCTAACGTTTATTGAGTCGTTTTCCTAGTAAACAAAGAGGGGTAATATACTGTTTGACTTTATCTCGATTTTACCCTTGATCTTTTGCAAAAATTCCCACCTAGTCCTTTCTTCTTCCTTCTCTCGCTCAAGCGAATACACCGGTCGCTTGAGCGAGATGGAACCCGAGAGTCCCCTTTTGTTTGAAGACTTCGTCGCTCAAGCGAGTACATCGGTCGCTTGAGCGAGTAATGACCCGAGAGTACCCTTTGCTTGAAGCTTTCGTCGCTCGAGCGAGTACACTTGTCGCTTGAGCGAGACATGACCCTTAGTCCCCTTTGTTTGAAGCTTTCGTCGCTCGAGCGAGTACACTTGTCGCTTGAGCGAGACATGACCGTTAGTCCCCTTTGTTTGAAGCTTTCGTCGCTCGAGCGAGTACACTTGTCGCTTGAGCGAGACATGACCGTTAGTCGCTCAAGCGATGTAATTATCGCTTGAGCGATAAAGAACCCGAGAATCCCAAATTTTCCAGGTATCCTCGCTCAAGCGACATATTTTTCGCTTGAGCGAGTTTTGCAGCATTTTCATCGGCTCGCCATTTTCGAAATCCAAGTTTCAAATTTCTCAGTTTCAATCACTCAAATTTGTTCCAAATCAAAATTAAACCATAAATATGTTCAATTTAAGTTAAAAACAACAATTTTATTATATAATTCATCCTTAATTGAAAGAAATTCAACAATATTTCAATCTTTGCAATTGATGAATAGTAATCTCCAATTACGTACATTCGTATGAATAAAACTAAACGTCTAACCCATACCCGATTCCTCAATATCTTATTACTCTCCTAATTTTGTATGCTCCTCCTTTCCTCCTTTCTCTCTCGGCTTATTCTTCAAGTTGGTCGTGAATTGTGTTGGTGTATGTTTCCAGTTTCCTCCTATTTATAAACTTACTCACCGACTTAATTCTTTCTAGGATTTTCTTCGCTGTCTTTATTCTTCACCGCCTTAATTTAATTCTCGATTCTTCACCGACTTAATTCAAATGTATTTAGGCCACTACCGACCTTCTGTTTCTCTCTTTTTTTTTTTTTTTAATATTTATTTACTCATTTATTTAATTTTTATTATTAAGAATTATTATTAAATTATTATTTGACACAATATTAACCTTGGATTTTATTTTATAATTTTCTTAAGACAAAATTACTATAAAAATCATGTTTTATTTTTATAATAACTCTACATAATATTCTGGTACATATTTATAACTTACAAAATTTATTTATATAATTGATTACAAAATTTAGGATATTACAATTCTCCCTACTAAATAAAATTTCGTCCTCGAAATTTGTAATACATTCTATGTGAATAGATAAGGGTATTCACTTCTCATTTTCTCTTCCAAGTTCCCATGTAGCGTCGCCTCTAACATCATCCCGGATAACCTTAACTAGTGGAATATCTTTTCCTCTTAGATGCTTAATCCTTCTTTGTTCTATCTTAACAGGACTTGGTTCAAAGGTGAGGTTTTCCTTCACCTGTACTTGATCAAGTTCTAGGACATGTGTTGGATCCGAAATGTACTTTCTTAATTGTGACACATGGAATACATCATGAAGATTTGAGAGAAAAGGTGGTAAGGCTATCTGGTATGCAACATTTCCAACCCGTTTTGTAATTTGATAAGGCCCAATATATTTAGGGGAAAGTTTCTTAGATTTAATAGCTCGCCAATTCCCGTAATAGGTGTAACTTTCAAAAATACATGATCTCCTTCTTGAAATTCTAAAGGTTTCCTTCTCCTATCAAGCATAACTTTTCTCGTCGACTTTGAGCAGCTTCTCATCTTATCTTGAATTATTTTTACCTTATTCGTTGTTTGTTGGATTATATCTCGGTCCTATTAATAAATTTTCACCGTCCCGATACCAAACTAAAGGTGTCCTACACTTACGCCCATAAAGTGCTTCATAAGGGGCCATACCTATACTAGAGTGATAACTATTATTATATGTAAATTCTACTAGGGGTAAAATTTCATCCCAACTAGATTTTTCTTCTAATACACAAGCCCTTAAAAGATCTTCTAATGACTGGATGGTTCTTTCAGCCCGCCCATCGCTTGAGGATGATAGGCCGAACCGAGATGCAATTTACTTCCTAAAGCTTTTTGGAATTCTTTCCATAATCTAGATACAAATCTGGGATCTCTATCTCGAAACTATACTAGTTGGTACACCATGTAGTCTAACAATTTCTTTGATATATAATAATGCTAATTTATCTAAAGAGTACTTAATATTAATGGGAATGAAATGAGCAGTTTTTGTTAATCTATCCACAATCACCCAAATAGAATTGAAATTTCTAGAAGTTTTGGGTAAACCCATCACAAAATCCATGGATACACTATCCCATTTCCAAACTGGAATTTCTAATGGTTGTAACATGCCAGAGGGTTTTTGATGTTCTATTTTAATTTTCTGACATGTTAAGCAACTGGCAACATATTCTCGCTACGTCCTTCTTCATTCCAGGCCACCAAAACATTTCTTTCAAATCCTTATACATTTTAGTAATTCCAGGATGTATACTTAATTTACTTTTATGTCCTTCTTCTAAAATTAAGTCCTTAATTTCTTTATTATCTGGCACACATACTCTATGTTTAAATCTTAATATATCATCCATTCCTAGATTAAAATCTCCAGCTTTATCAGATCCCTATTAATTTTTTCTTTTCTAATATAAACTCATCATCTCCTTGTTTGTCTCTTATTTTATATAAGAACTCATTATTAATAGAAATCATTCCTAATTGTATTCTATCATTTTCGCTAATAGTGTATAAATTTAAATCTCTAAATTGTTCTATCAATTCCATCTCTTTAATCATCATAGTTGAAACATGAACAGTTTTCCTACTTAAGGCATCAGCCTACTACATTCGCTTTTCCTGGATGATAAAATAACTCGAAATCATAATCTTTTATAAATTCCATCCATCTTCTTTGTCTCATATTCAACTCTTTTTGATCAAATAAATATTTCAAACTCTTATGATCACTATATACATCAAATTTAGATCCATATAAATAATGTCTCCAAATTTTTAAAGCAAACACTATGGCTGCTAATTCCAAGTCATGGGCAGGATAATTCATTTCGTGCGGTCTTAATTGTCTAGAGGCATATGCCACCACTCTCTTATTTTGCATTAACACACAACCCAATCCTTGATATGATGCATCACAATATACTTCATATGGCTCTATAGGATCCGGCAATATCAATATTGGGGAAGTTGTCAATTTGTGTTTTAACTCTTGGAAACTACGTTCACACCTCTCACTCCAAATGAAAGGCTGATTTTTCCTTGTTAGTTGTGTCAAAGGTCCAGCTATTTTTGAAAATCCTTCTATGAATCTTCGATAATATCCTCGCCAAGCCTAAAAAGCTTCTAATCTCAGTCACATTTTTAGGTTGTTCCCATTGTAATACAGCTTCCACTTTTGAAGGATCAACACTTATGCCTTCTTTAGAAATTACATGACCTAGAAATTTTACTTTTTCCAACCAAAATTCACACTTGGACAATTTTGCATACAATTGTTTATCTTTTAAAATTTTTAATACCGTTCTAAGATGATTTTTATGTTCTTCTTTGTCTTTTGAGTATATCAAGATATCATCAATAAATACTACTACAAATTTATCTAAGTAAGATCTAAACACTCTATTCATGTAATCCATAAAAATTGCAGGAGCATTAGTTACCCCGAAAGGCATAACTTGATATTCATAATGTCCATACCTAGTTCTCAATGCAGCTTTCGGATATCTTCTTTTCTAACCCTTATTTGATGGTACCCTGATCTCAAATCTATTTTAGAAAATATAGTAGCACCCCTAAGTTGGTCCATTAAGTCATCTATCCGAGGTAAGGGATATTTATTCTTTACTGTGACTTTATTTAATTGTCTATAATCTACACATAGTCTTGAACTCCCATCTTTCTTTTTAACTAATAAAACAGAGCTCCCCATGGTGATACACTAGGTCGAATAAACTGTTTTTCCAACAACTCTTCTAATTGTTTCTTAAGTTCAGCAAGTTCTAAGGGTGACATCCTATAAGGTTGCATTGAAATAGGTCTAGCTCCAGGAATTAATTCAATACTAAATTCTATTTCTCTTTCGGGAGGTAGACCGGAACGCCATCTGGAAATACTTCGGATACTCATTTACTATTGCTATAGAGTCTAAGGAAACCTTATCTTCCTTGCCTTCTATAGAGGATACCATGTATTTTTGAATTTCATGTTTAAATGAAATCTCTTTTGGTTTGGCAGTGTTTAAATCTAGAAACATCAAGGTCGTGAAGAATTAAGGTCTTAGAGGCACAGTCTATTAGTATATGGTTATGAGATAGCCAATCCATTCCTAGAATAACATCTAAGTTATGTAAGGGCAAACAAATAAGGTTTACAATAAAGTCTTTATTTTGAATGGTCAGTACACAGCTGAGACATATTCTAGAAGTAAGGGTTGGTTCAGCGGTAGGCACAGTACACAAGCAAATCATAAGGCAAAGGTGTCACAACTAAGTTCAGATCCTTGACACATTCATTAGAAATAAATGAATGAGTGGCACCTGAATCAAATAGTACAGCTTAAGGACTTACCTCCCATTTTACCTTCACCCCGTATAAGATCTTCAGATTTAGAGGCTTCGCACCACTCAAGGTGAAGACTCTTCCACTAGTTACAGTGTTTCTGGAATCCTATCCTTTGTTCTCTAGCTACCGATGTTTTGTTTTGAGGACAATCTCGAGCCAAATGTCCTGGTTTGCCACACACAAAGCACACTTGGCTTGGTAAGGAACAATCTTTGGTTAAATGTCCTTTCCCACATTTCCAAGCATTTCGCAGTTGATTGCCGAAAGGGTCTATTACTTGCTTTACTAGATTCAGCCCCTCTATATCCTTTGAACCGTCGAGGTACAGTGTTTGCTATAGGGCTTTTGATATTGATTGGTTTTGCTCTTCCGTATTGGCCCTCCTCTAAACATACCACTTTTATTTCCAATGTCCTTGTTTCTATGAGTCCTGTCCATATCTTCTATCACTTTACATCTATCCATCAACTCGGAAATGATTTAATGCCCAATGGAGTAACTCGCCCTTCGAATCTCATATCGGAGCCCTTCTTCAAATTTCTTGCATTTCCATTCTTCATCTCGAAGTGAGTTGTAAATATCTGGAATATTTTGCCAAGGATTCAAATCGGCAAGATATTCTGAAATTGTCATACTTCCTTGATAAAGTTTATTGAATTCCACCTCCTTTGCGTTCCTTGCACCGGTGGGAAAATATTTCTCTAAAAACATGGTTTTAAATAATTCCCAAGTAACTTTTTCTCCTTTATTTTCCAACATTTTCAAACTTGCCTTCCACCATATCTTCGCATCACCTTGTAGTTGGAAACTAGCATGAGATACTTTCCGTTCATCCGGACATTCCATAGCTACAAAAATATCATCTAAGGTCTCGAATCCACTCTTCAACCTTCTCAGGATCATATTCTCCTTTAAAATATGGCGGATCATTTTTCTTGAAGCTCGGCTAAAGTTGTTTTATCTACAAGTGGCATGATGTCGGGGCAAAGCTCGGCTGAGTCAATGCAAGCAACCATTTCCCTTATGGCTTGTGCCACATCGACCATAGGATCACGTCGAGGTGGCATTTCGACCTACAGCTTTATTTCACTAAGTTAACGCCTGGTGATAGAAATTATTCCTATCTTATATTTAAAATTTTTCTATACAAACAACATTTTCCTACTCAACTTGTACTCACAAGCCCTAAAGATGCATAACCATGAGCTCGATACCACTAATGTAACCCCCTTTACAGTATTACATTTATTAATTCTAATTTATTATCTAAGTTAGTAATATTTTCAATATTCATAGAAGGTTAATAGAAAATATACTAAGTGAACAATTAATTTAGGTAAGGTTTTATATTAAATCAAGCAACAAGTTCTAGTACAAAGTTTTCAAAATATTACAAGTCATAAAGTTATACTTATATGTTATACAATTCCCATCCTAAGCTCTGGATTTTTGCATCTGACATCTATCTCTTGAATTATGTATTCCCGCATCATACGTCACCAACATCCGGAATTGAAATATTTATGGGGTTAGACATTTAATTTTATCCACAACAAATAAAGCAAACATTCATACGATAAAATCAACCAATGAAAAATTCCTTCTAATAAATATACAACCGTATATAATTTAATTTAAAAATTAATTATGAGAAACAAATAAATAAATCATGGAATCATAATAGAGAATATCGTACAAATCATGAATAATTTACAATTTTATCATGCAATATGTTTATGATATGCACATGTGACTCCAAACGTAAAACTTTAAAATCATGCTTTTGACTCAAAATAAAAAATTATTTTTGACTCAGTGCTCCATGGAGACTCATTTGAGTGTCTAGTGAAACCAGAGCTTAACATCACCCCGTCCGATGATTCGGCAATGTCCCACTAAACGCGAACAAGTAGACAGTAGTCAGAGTGTCAGTGCACCCAGCAGCTACCACGGCACGTAATCAAATAAAGACTCGGCCACTTATGGAATTGCCCATGCCCAAACACTCCCTAGACCAGAGGTCCATCCCCATAGACCGGAGGTCCCGTCTTACCTATTCTACTCCCCCATTTACTATCGGAGATTCTGGTAGCTCAATTTTTAATAATTCATTCTCTGTCTCATTTGGCCAGCCATTTTCATAGTCATATTTCACTACCAGATACTCTTGATAGTAAATTGACTCACAGAAAATGTAAAAATTCTGTTTTACACATCATTATTCCTACCAACCGTCCTTGGTAGCAACTTAAGAGAAATTTCCAAATACTTTTCTCGTAAAAACTTTTCTCGTGACTTCCAGAAAACATTTCATGCACTATGTTTATGTCTCGTATGAAACAAAACAATCTATCATCAATTAAATACTTAAAAACATCTCCTTCATATATTCAAAATTTTAATTACAATTCATAGTTGTTTTAAGCAAGACAAATTTTATTAATAATTTATTTCATAGGGTTCAGTGTTTTGTCCATATCTTGAGTTCTAGACCTCATTTTAAGATGATTCCAATTGTGTTGGAAAGATAACATAATAATCTATAACTTTGATGAAGGCACTATCCTCAAATTCTAACGTTTATTGAGTCGTTTTCCTAGTAAACAAAGAGGGGTAATATACTGTTTGACTTTATCTCGATTTTACCCTTGATCTTTTGCAAAAATTCCCACCTAGTCCTTTCTTCTTCCTTCTCTCGCTCAAGCGAATACACCGGTCGTTTGAGCGAGATGGAACCCGAGAGTCCCCTTTTGTTTGAAGACTTCGTCGCTCAAGCGAGTACATCGGTCGCTTGAGCGAGTAATGACCCGAGAGTCCCCTTTGTTTGAAGCTTTCGTCGCTCGAGCGAGTACACTTGTCGCTTGAGCGAGACATGACCCTTAGTCCCCTTTGTTTGAAGCTTTCGTCGCTCGAGCGAGTACACTTGTCGCTTGAGCGAGACATGACCGTTAGTCCCCTTTGTTTGAAGCTTTCGTCGCTCGAGCGAGTACACTTGTCGCTTGAGCGAGACATGACCGTTAGTCGCTCAAGCGATGTAATTATCGCTTGAGCGATAAAGAACCCGAGAATCCCAAATTTTCCAGGTATCCTCGCTCAAGCGACATATTTTTCGCTTGAGCGAGTTTTGCGCATTTTCATCGCTTCGCCATTTTCGAAATCCAAGTTTCAAATTTCTCAGCTTCAATCACTCAAATTTGTTCCAAATCAAAATTAAACCATAAATATGTTCAATTTAAGTTAAAAACAACAATTTTATTATATAATTCATCCTTAATTGAAAGAAATTCAACAATATTTCAATCTTTGCAATTGATGAATAGTAATCTCCAATTACGTACATTCGTATGAATAAAACTAAACGTCTAACCCATACCCGATTCCTCAATATCTTATTACTCTCCTAATTTTGTATGCTCCTCCTTTCCTCCTTTCTCTCTCGGTTTATTCTTCAAGTTGGTCGTGAATTGTGTTGGTGTATGTTTCCAGCTTCCTCCTATTTATAAACTTACTCACCGACTTAATTCTTTCTAGGATTTTCTTCGCTGTCTTTATTCTTCACCGCCTTAATTTAATTCTCGATTCTTCACCGACTTAATTCAAATGTATTTAGGCCACTACCGACCTTCTGTTTCTCTCTTTTTTTTTTTTTTTAATATTTATTTACTCATTTATTTAATTTTTTATTATTAAGAATTATTATTAAATTATTATTTGACACAATATTAACCTTGGATTTTATTTTATAATTTTCTTAAGACAAAATTACTATAAAAATCATGTTTTATTTTTATAATAACTCTACATAATATTCGGTACATATTTATAACTTACAAAATTTATTTATATAATTGATTACAAAATTTAGGATATTACATGCATCAAATCTATTTTCTAAACGGCACACTTTATCATCTACATCAGAAATATGGCGAATTATTTCCTCATGCCGTACTCCAGAAAGAGTGAAGAATGACTGCATTCTCTGATTCATGTCAGATAACATGTCTTCCATGGATTGTCGGGTTTCATGATGAGTAGAGGAAGTTCCAACACTTTGGATTTGATCAGAGGGAAGCTCAGCAGCAGGAGGCATATCTTCATCAGAATCTTCATTTTCGTCACCTTCATTTGGAACATCATCCTTATGAACATAAATATCATTGACGCGCACCATTTGTAGTTGGATTAATGTGTTGTCTAACATACGATTCAAGTTATTTGTCCTTACAACTTGTTCACCTTCGACATTTACTCCTTTGTATTCAAGGATGCGAGAGACAAGGAGAGCATATGGAATTTTGAAGGTGGGATGACGTTTGGTTTTTAACATTGTCATGGTGACAAGAATGCCCCAGTCTAAAGGCTTATTATTCATTGTGGCATGAATAATACGAAGATCAATTGAAGAACATTGAGCATGATTTGTAGCCCGAGGACATAGAATCCAGACAAGTAGATGTAAAATCATGTGTTCCTCCTTTTTCAAAGGTCCAGCAAGAAGGAGACGCCCAATCTCCATGGAGGGATTTCGCAAAAAAGAACGATAAGCTAAGAACCTGTCAAAATCATCTAACTCACCATACACATTAATAGCATCTTCTCTAATAGGAAAGTGGGCAACGTTTTCCCAAATATCATCATCAAGAATAATTGTTACTCCCTTTACTCTAGAGGTAGCAATTTGATCTCTAAATTTGAACTTAGAGTAAAATACCCTAACTAAGTCAGGATAAAACGTACCTTGCATTTGGATGAAAGGGAGAACTCCTTGAATTTCAAGAAGGTTTGGAAAGTTGAATCCCCTACTGATGAACTATTCACCAATAAGGAACTTAGGAGAAATAATAGCACGTTCCTTCCAATAGGACAGAAATTCATGTCAGTCATCTACATCAGAGATCCATCCTTCTACAGAATTAGGACGGGGATGAGATGGGGGTGCAGATCTTCTTCTAGTGGGGATTTTTGTACGAGAAGAGGAGGCCATTGAAGGATTAGAAGAGTAACAAGAAGATTTAAGAAGCTAAGTGTAGATAGAAGAAGACAAGATTGCTAGAATAGGGCAATATTGATAGAATGAGGCAAGAAAGCTTGAATTCAAGAGATAGGAGTGAGTAGAAGTGAAATGGAGGTTCCTATTTATAGCTAAGCAACTCCAACGGACATATGAAAGTGTATAGGGTGCAAAAGATCCGCTGGCAATGGCTAGGAAGCCAAACTTGCCAGGTTTAATCGATTAAAATTCAAATTAATCGATTAAACCAGTATCAGAAACATTTAATCGATTAAATTGTGCAGTTAATCGATTAATTTTGTGTTTAATCGATTAATGGGCGAATTAATCGATTAATCCAGAGAGGAATGTCATGTTTTGGGTGTTTTAGATGCAAATAATCGATTATAACTCCAATTAATCGATTATTCCAGAGAGTACATCAAATTTTTGAGGTTTTTACACATGATAAACTATGAACATCCTACACAATGAATTATAACATCACAACCATCCAAAAATTGTCTAATTAAGCAGAATTTAAGTTATTTCTAATATCCCTAAGTCTCTTCTAAGTTCATAAAATCTATCCTTGGGTAGAGGCTTAGTAAATATATCTGCTAATTGATGCTTTGTATCAACGTACTCTATTTTACAGTTTCCTTTACTGATATGATCTCTCAAAAAGTGATGTCTAATTTCTATATGCTTAGTTCTGGAGTGCATTACTGGATTCTTAGTAAGATTAATGGCACTCGTATTATCACACATTAAAGGTATGTCATTCAGAAATATACTATAATCTTCTAACTGTTGTTTCATCCATAGAATTTGAGCACAACAACTACCAGCTGCAATATATTCAGCTTCAGTGGTAGATAAAGCTACACATGCCTATTTCTTAGAATGCCAAGATACTAAGGATGAACCTAACAAATGACATGTCCCACTAGTGCTCTTTCTATCAATTTTGCATCCACCATAATCAACATCAGAATATCCTATTAAACTAGTACAAGCATCAGATGGATACCATAAACAAAAACCAGTAGTTCCTTTTAAATATTTTAAAATATGTTTTACTGCAATTAGGTGAGATTCTTTTGGACAAGCCTGAAATCTAGCACACACACAAACAGAATGCATAATATCAGGTCTACTAGCAGTTAAGTATAACAGTGAACCTATCATACCTCTATACATAGATTGATTAACTTCCAAACCTGATTCATCCTTGTCTAGATAGCATGAAGTTCCCATGGGTGTGTTAGCTTCCTTTGAGGTGTCCATTCCAAACTTTTTAAGGATCTCTTTGCAATATTTGGATTGAGAGATGAAAATGCCATCTTTAAGTTTCTTGATTTGTAGTCCAAGGAAGAATGTCAATTCTCCCATCATAGACATTTCAAACTCTCCCTGCATTATCTTAGCAAATTCTACACATAACGAATTATCAGTTGATCCAAAAATAATATCATCAACATATACCTGGACCAATAAGATATGTTCTTTAACTTTCTTTATAAACAGAGTAGAATCTATTTTTCCTCTAGAAAAATCATTTGATGTTAGGAAACTACTTAGCCTTTCATACCAAGATCTAGGAGCTTGTTTCAACCCATATAATGCTTTCTTTAGTTTAAAAACATGATTAGGATAACTACAATCTTCAAATCCAGGGGGTTGCTCCACATAAACTTCTTCTTTAATAAAGCCATTCAAAAATGCACTCTTAACATCCATTTGATATAATTTAAATTTCATTAAAGATGCATAAGCAAGAAGTAGGCGTATAGCCTCTAACCTGGCAACAAGAGCATAAGTTTCATCATAGTCTATACCTTCCTCCTGACAATAGCCTTTGGCAACAAGTCTGGCTTTATTCTTTGTTATATTTCCATCTTCATCAAGTTTATTTCTAAACACCCATTTGGTTCCAATAACTTGATGTGATTCTTCCCTTGGGATTAATTCCCAGACTTGATTCCTTTCAAATTGGTTAAGTTCTTCTTACATAGCAATGCACCACTGTTCATCTTTAAGTGCTTCCTCCACATTTTTGGGTTCAATCTGAGACACAAAAGCTACAGACATACAGAAATTAGTCATATTTCTTGTTCTTACCCCTTTTGAAATATCACCAATGATATTGTCCATTGAGAGTCCTCTTGGTGATTGCCATTCTTTTGCTAATTCAGGTGTTTGAGAAGGCTCATTTTCTTCCAAATACAATTCATCAAGAGCCTCTCTTATATATTCATCATCACCTGCAAGTTCTTTATTTGACTCAAGAGGATTTCCCCCAAGGTCTACAATTTCATCAAATGTAACATGAATAGATTCTTCTATATTTAAGGTTCTTCTATTAAACACCCTGTAAGCCTTACTAGTTAATGAATAACCCAAGAAAATGCCCTCATCGGCTTTAGAGTCAAATTTTCCTAAGTTATCCTTTCCATTATTTAACACAAAACACTTACATCCAAAAATTTTCAAATGAGCAACATTAGGCTTTCTACCATTAAACAATTCATAAGGAGTAGATTTAATAATTGACCTAATGAGCATTCTATTCAAAACATAACATGCAGTACTAACCGCATCAGCCCAAAAATATTTAGGAACATTAGATTCATTTAACATAGTTCTAGCAAGTTCCTCTAATGACCTATTTTTCCTTTCAACTACACCATTTTGTTGGGGAGTCCTAGGAGCAGAAAAGTTATGTAATATTCCATTTTCTTCACAATAACTTTCAAACTTTTCATTTTGAAACTCACCACCATGGTCACTTCTTAAAACTTTAATTCTTAAGTCTTTCTCATTTTGAATTTGTTTTGCAAATTTTCTAAAGACTTTAAAGGCTTCACTTTTCATAGTTAGGAAAAATGTCCAAGTATACCTAGAGTAATCATCAACAATCACAAGGCCATAATAATTTCCACCAAAGCTCTTTATCCTAGAAGGTCCAAATAAATCTAAATGTAATAATTCTAGGGGTTTTGAAGTGGAAATGACATTCTTTGATTTAAATGATGATTTTACTTGTTTACCTTTTTTGACATGCATCACACAATCTATCTTTTTCAAATTTTAATTTAGGCAAACCAATAACTAAGTCTTTTGAAATCAATTTGTTCAAATGATGCATATTTATATGAGCTGCTCTCTTATGCCATAACCAAGGGTTCTCTTCCTTAGCAACTAAACATGTTATACTAGAATCATGTAAACAATCCAAATCAATCAAGTATATGTTGTTATGCCTAATGCCTTTTAATTCTATATTTTCGGAATCTATCAAATGTATGGTGCAAAATTTACTTTCAAAAATTACCTTAAATCCTTTGTCACATAGTTGACTTATGCTTAGGAGATTATGCTTTAGTCCATCAACAAGAAGCACATCCTTAATCTCCAAAGTATTTGCACCACCTATGTTTCCAATTCCAAGAATCTTCCCTTTGTTGTTGTCACCATAAGTTACATATCCTTGTTCCTTAACTTTGAAACTCACAAATTTTGATTTATCACCGGTCATATGCTTTGAGCATCCACTATCAAGATACCACATAGACTTCTTAGATTTGGAAGTTTCCTACAAAACAAGAACATAGTAAACTTAGGTCCCCATAACTTTGGGTCCTTGGGGTTAGAGACAAATAAATTATTTGACAATAGGAACCGAAATATATTTACCTTTAGGAACACCAAAATGTTTAATTTTACATTTATTTGAAGTGTGACCTTGTTTCATGCAATAAAAACATGCTTTTGATGTAGCTTTAGAATAAGATGCATTACTTACAAAACATGCTCTAGTTCCTTTTTCTACCCATACTCTTTTATTTTTCCTTTTAGACTTTTTCAAAGGAACTTGTTGATTTACACTAATTTGAGCAAACACCATTTCATGCTTCTTAAGATCATCTATTTCCTTTTCGGCTTTGTCTAGCAAATGGTTAAGAATATCTATATCATATTCATGCTCTTTACAATTTGCACATGCCATGTTCTTATCATTATCCTCATCTAAACATACAATTTTCGTATTTAGTAACTCCTTTTCTTCTAAACATGTGATTTTCATTTTTAAAGAGTCAATTTCCTTTTCGGATCTACTTAGATTCTTCTTTACAACTTTATATTCATTTTTCAAATTCTTGAAGGCACTAAATAGTTCATTGTAAGCATTTTGCAGTTCATCATGGTCATTATCATCATCACTAGAAGATGAGTCGGAATCACTTACCTCAAAATCCGAAGATATGTTGTCATTTGCCATTAAGAAAATATTTGCTTCTACTTCCGAGTCACTTGATTCCGAACTTGAATCACTGTTGTCCCAAGCAATATAGGTTTTCTTCTTGAAGACCTTTTTGTCTTTGTTTTCATCGTTTTTCTTGTTTGGGCATTCGGTCTTTACATGCCCTGCTTCACCACAACCATAACATTTTATATTTACGGAAGTACTTTCTGTTACCTTTCCCTTACCTTTGAAAGGATGCCTTCCTTTAGCTTTCATGAATTTGGTGAACTTCTTAATCATGAGACTCAATTCTTCTTCATCGTTCTCCAAGTCTTCTTCTTCCTTTTTATTTTTACCTTTGGAAATTTCGGTTTTGAAGGCTAGGTTCTTCTTTTGGTATTGACCTTCTTCCTCATTTAGCCTTCCAAGTTCAAGCTCATGCTCTCTAAGCTTTCCAAAGAGCGCCGCCATAGACATTGTGGAAAGATTTTGTGACTCCGAGATGGTCGTCACCTTAGGTTGCCATTTCCTATCCAAAGATTTTAAGATTTTAAAATTTAATTCATCAACGTCAAAAATTTTACCTAATCCGGTGAGATGGTTCACAATATGAGTGAAACTTTTTTGAATGTCAAATATCGTTTCGCCTTGTTGCATCCGAAACATCTCGTATTCTTGGATTAGAGAATTTTTCCTTGCTCTTTTAACATCGTCAGTACCTTCGTGGGTCACTCTTAGCATTTCCCACATTTCCTGAGCACTTTTACACACAGAAATCCTGTAAAACTCATCAAGGGTTAGAGTAGATGAAATTATATTTCTAGCCCTAACGTCAAATTGTGCTTTTCTGTTTTCTTCTACAGTCCATCTAGAAAAAGGTTTGGGAACTTCAACACTGTTCTCAGTAACTTTAGGAACAAATGGACCGTTTAAAACAGCGTCCCACACGCCTCTATCAACAGACTCTAAAAATATTTGCATTCTTACTTTCCAGAAAGGATAATTTTGACCCGCAAAAAGTGGGGGTCTGTTGATAGACGCACCTTCGGCAAAAGTTTGATTTTGTCCGGCCATGTTCGTGTGGTCGGACAAAAACCAAGAGGGGGGGTGAATTGGTTTCTTAACAAAAATTAGGTTTTCAAAAATTTCCCCAAATTTTACTGATTAAAAATTGTGTAAATGTAAATAGAGAAAGAGATAGAGTCTTACACAAGAGATTTATACTGGTTCGGATCAAAAGACCCTACGTCCAGTTGCTAATCACTCAAACAGAGGATTAATGTTGTCACTATAATCACAGTTGTTACAAAAAGATTACAATTGAACAAGACAAAGTAAAGAGAACACCTCTCTTGAAATCCACAAGAGATGAAGAACAACTTTCCCTAGAGACGGCACAACACACAATCCACTAAGAACTCCACTTAGTGATTCTTATCGCTTCTAGCCCACACCAGGTTCCAAAAGCCCCTTTTTCTTGCAACAAACAGTTCTCTGGCACTCACAGCACTTAACTTTTGTATGAAAAAGGTTGTTCTTATTTTCTGAGTGCCAAGGAGAAGCTTAAGTAGAGAAATTAGGGTTTTGGAATTGGGATTTTCGAAACTAGGGTTCTTGGAAATAAGGTTTTCGAAAATAGGGTTGATTTGAAGTCTGAAATAATCGATTAAATCAAGAGTTAATCGATTATTATAGAGCCAAAATCAACAGAACCCCAAAACTCTCTGTTTTAATCGATTAAAAGCCTTGTTAATCGATTAACAGGCCTGTTAATCGATTAACAGATGTGTTAATCGATTAAACTAGTGAGCAGATATAGAAAATGGTTGTTCTCACTGTTTTAATCGATTATTTCACCATTTAATCGATTAAAGCCGAGGCACTTTGATAAAATTGAGCTTTTTGAAGCTTCTAAGGTGCAGACTATATACCGGCTATCTCAAACTCTAATATTACAGACTCAATCTAATCAAAACAGAGTTATTACACTACAAAACAAGTCTTCAACTCTTTAAGTCTTGTGTTCTTGAATCATCATCAAAATCAACAAGCTTCATGTCCATCAAGTCTAACATCAAGTCCTTGAATGTTCAACACTCTCCTCTTCTTTTCACAGAATTCTTCAACTTTTCCTTCTATCATTTCTTCAAACTCTTCTCCTAGAGTCCCTCCGAAGCATTTCCAGAGTTTTCTAAGTTTTCTTAGAGAGTTTTTATTTTTGCGTTACGAGAAAGAGCGACCGACATTGTAGAGCGAAGGACTGCCAAAAAGCGTCCTATTTTAAGAGAATTAATCAAGAAAGCTTGCTCCAGAGGTTTCTTCACTTTCTCTCTCTCTTTTACTGCCCTTTTATTTATATTTATCTGTATATTAGCTACTAGGGCCATGTAGTCATTATTTTCTTAATTCCGCAAATAAAAGGGTAAAAGTGTCATTTTAAAGTTTATTTATGAAATAACTGGCCTATCATAGGGAACCCGAAAGGGGCGTCGTGGGGGTGCTAATACCTTCCCCACACGTAACTAACTCCCTTACCCAACTCTGGTTATAATGGCCAAAGTTGGTTTTCTTAAAAACCAATGCCTTCTTTTTTTCTTTTTCTGATGTTTTTGGTAAAAACATCAGTGGCGACTCCATAAGAACCCTCTTCGAAAAACCTTGCTTTTAGGTCCAGCTCGGTTATCGGACAACCTAAAAGCTCCCTTTCGAAAACCTTGCTCTTAGGTCCAACCCTGTTATCAGACAACCTAAAGACGTTGTAACGTCACATTTTAAACGCGAAAACGAAAGTCGGAACCATCGCGTCGCTCCGACTGCCTCTTTTGACGGCAACGACAATGGCAAGACAAGGTGAAGGTTTCTCTGACCCATAAAGATATAGAAGTGTAGACCCCAAATCTTGCCCCGCCTCATAATAAAGACCAGAAGACCTCCTTTTTGAAGATGGATGAAGCCTAAGAAGCCATTAGGAGAGACTATTAGGCCCCATATTAGAATAGGAGGGTTTTTCTGCATGAAAATAAGGATTTTCGCCTTTTAGGGTCGAGACCGCCGTCTCGGATTCGGGACCGCCGTCTCGCCTTGCGAAAGTGGCGAGACCGTCGTCTCGTTTGGCGAGACGGCCGTCTCGCCATTTCTGCAAGGCAAGACGGCCGTCTCGAATGGCAAGACGGCGGTCTCGACCTTGTCAGACGAGACGGTCCTCTCGACCTGACAGGCGCGAATCCCTATAAATAGCTGTGCCATTCCCTTCATTTCACACAGTTCTTCCATTCTCTCTCTAGTCACCTCCTCAAATTCTCTTTCTAGAACCCCTCCGAAGCATTTCCGGAGTTTCTAAGAGCTTTTTTAGAGTTTTTATAGCGTTTTCGAGAGATTCCGGCGCTGTAAAGAGTGAAGGGCTGCCAAAAAGCACCCTAGTTTTCAAGAAATTAATAGAAAGCTTGCCTCAGAGGTTTTAACACACTCTCTCTCTCCTTTACCGCTTTATTTTTAAATTATGCAATAGATATTAGGGCCATGTAGTCATAATTTTAAATTCCGCAAATAAAGGGTAAAAACGTATTTTCACCGGTTTATTTATTCAAAGTAGTTGGCCTATCATAGGGAACCCGAAAGGGACGTCGTAAGGGAACTAACACTTCCCTTACACGTAACTAACTCCCTTACCCAACTCTGGTTCTAATGACCAAAGTTGGTTTTTCGAAAACCAACGCCTTTTTACTCCTTTTCCGATGTTTCCGGTAAAAATATCGGTGGCGACTCCAAAAAGAACCTTTCAAAATTTGTTCTTGGGTTAGCCCGGTTATCGGACAATCCAAGAGCGCCTTTTCGAAAACCTCGCCCCTAGGTTCAGCCCGGTTATCGGACAACCTAAAGGCGTTGAAACCACACCAATAAAAACACGAAAATTGGAAAGTTCGAACAATCGCGTCGCTCCGACTGCCTCGTTTTAATAGCGGCGACAGATGGCGACTTCACTGGGGAAGCCTAGAGAGTTGATCCCATTTAGTGATGGGCTAGCCTAAAGTAAATAAACCAAGAAAATTACGCTTTTACCCTACCTTGTATTATAACATGCTTTAATGCTTGGCTTTAATATTTGTTGCTTGTTTATACTTACGCAATTGTTTGAAATACAAACTGTACACAAACCCTTGCACACTACAGTTCCCTCTATACCCGGGGGCAAGTGAGAAATCCATAGGGAGTGGGTGGCAGGTACGGTTCGCTGTAGTGATGGCCTTGTGCCCACCAGTGTGATCGGAAACCACCACTCAAGGTGATAACCTTCCTCTTTTGGCACAAAGACTGACTATGGCCTTAGTGCTAAGCATGGTCGGAAGGCTGGAGAGTGGGGACCCTATAATGGGGGCACCTTGGGGGCCTTAGACTTGGTGAGAACAGTTAGAACCTACCTTCGCCAATGCACTTTTCTGTAGGAAAACACTACCTCGTGATTAAAACGACTTCTCGCCTGTTCGTGGATGATCAAATTGTGTGCGCGTTTGTTTGTTGCATTTGTTTGTTGCATAACATAACCAAACAACAGAAAAATCACAAAAAAAATATATTTTTTGCAATAAACACCCTTATCTCGGACAGTCTGCCTTTTAGCTAGCCTGGTTTCAGGTTCTTTGTAAGCTAACTAGCCACGCAGTCCGATAGAAGAGATAAGGGACGTTAACTATTCTTTCGCATAAAGCCATTTTTTATCTCGAATAGTCTGCCTTTTAGCTAGCCTAGTTTCAAGTTCTTTGCAAGCTAAGTAGCCACGTAGTCCGACAGAAGAGATAAAAGGCTATAAAATAAAAATCAAATAAAAAAAATCCGATTCCAAAACAATAAATGGGACCTTGTTCAAAAATATTACCCTCATATAGGTAGTTTATTTTTCAAAAAAAAAATACGCAAATATCATACAAAACATGATAAATAGAAAATAAACACTCACATTCATTCAATAAGCATCATTTTCATAAAACATGCATTTTGGTTTTAGAAAATGGAGGGGACTAGTAGACAATTGAAGAAGGTGGACATTCCCCGATACCATACGGAGAAATTGGAACGGCTTTGCGCAATAATGCCACCAGAGGTCTGCTCCGACTTCGAAAAATCCTATGGACAGATTCTAGACCTGCTGAAGATCTATGTTGATCAAGTTTTTGTCAGGGTATTAGTTCACTTCTGGAACTTCAGTCTACGCTGCTTCGAATTTCCGCAGTTTGATATGGTGCCCACCTTGGAGGAGTACAAAATCATGCTGAAATGGCCCAAATCAGTCGGGGTCCATATCCGCCACGGGGCATATACTCCTGCAGCACAAGTCGCTACCATCATTCAACTACCATTTCGGCAGACCACCCTGATAGGAAAAGGAAAATCCAGGGTTGGAAAGTCTCAATGTTAGAAGACCATCTGTCCGATTTGGCTGAAAGGACAGAATGAGTCGCTTTTAACAAAACCCTGGCCTTAATCATATTCGGAACGATCTTGTTTCCCTTCCACCTTGACACAGTAGATCAAGCTGTCATGGACGCCTTCTTCGCCTGGGACGTGAACTCGAAGAGTCCCTTGCCTGCAATTCTTGCCGACACCTTGCTCTCGGTGGAATTCTGCCGCCAGAAGCAAGGAAAAACACTTCATTGCTGCTCTTCACTACTCTTTGTGTGGGGCATTACACATTTTTACGCCTCTAGTCACATGGGGATGTTCCCCGATCCTTTGAGGAGCTTCCCCAAAATCCCTCTCCAACGACGCTTAACCTCAGAGTGGAAGGATGAGTTGGAACAATGGGACGCCAACAATTTATCCTGGGCTTGCCCTTGGCTTCGACCCAGTCCAGTCCTCATCAGATGTGGAGACTATCCGAACGTACCCTTGATAGGACTCAGGGGTTGCATAGCCTACTCACCTAGAGTAGCTATGAGGCAGCTCATGAGGACTCAAACTACAATTTCTCGAGGGGAACTCAGAGGATTGTGTTTCTTCGGAGACCCATGCACAATCTCCAACTCACTAGCCGTGAGAAAAGCATGGGAGAAACCAGTTTTTATGGGAGATAGAGAGCTAGGAAAAGCTCGAGTGGCTATCTCCAGTGACTATGAGGTGTGGAGAAAAAGAAGAGGGATGTCTCAGCCATCCACCTCACTCGTTACAAACGCCAATAGTGAAGAGCTGCAAGCTCAAGTCGATGCCTTGACCCAGAGGATAGAAATCATGGGAGCCCAGATGAGGGCCCTTGAAGAAAGAGAGCAAGAATCTATCCTCACCATTGATGGTCTGCAAAGGCAATGCAAGAAAAAGGATCATGAAATAGAGCACCTCAAGGACCAGTGTGCTGACTCTAATGAGCAAGCTATCCGAGCATCCAAAGCTGCCAGAACCGGCTCGAATAGCCAACTTCAGGAAATAACTACCAAATCGGCACGCCTTGAGGCCGAATCAGCAAAACAGGCTCAGACGATCAAGGATTTGTTGCAAGACCTCACCAAGACTCGGTCAGAAATACGCCAAGAGCGGGAGGCCAATCGGAGACTCAACAAAAGTCTCACTGAGCTACGCTGCAAAGAGAGAGACGGGCTAGCTCAGTATGGCCAAGTACTACAAGAAAAGGACCGAGCCCTTGCAAAACTCGATGAACTGCAAGCCTTGGTCGTCCATCAAGAGGCGAAGATTAAAGAGGCTCAAAAGTACAGTGAAGATATGAGCCAGGCAGTCCAGAAGCAAAGCGAAGCACTTGCTCGTCACGTCCGGGAAGCCGAAAGGGAATTACATAGAGACCAAGACCCGCCTGTGGGTTTCTTTAGGCTTTTCCGCTTCTGTCAAAAGTTGTTTCGTAGTATGGAGTAGGGGAATGTACACCTTCCAACGGATAAATGAAATTTTTCTTTATTCAACAATTGTCTACTTGCATGCATATCATTCATCTGCATATTTAATTTCCCCTCCTTCACTCTTAATAAATAAGATAATAAAAAGGAAGGATTAACTAACACGTCTTCCAAATCAGAAGAATGGAGAGAAAACCACTCTTAATCAAGCTTTCCCCAACAGTTGACTCGTCACGAGAGGAAAATAAGCCTCGACCGTTGGTCCTCAAAAATAAGGAAGAGGGGGCAAGGACACCAGTGCGACTATTTATGCCACATCCTTTCCCCTACGAGTCAAATAAAGTTGTACCATGGAGATATGGGGAATCTTCACCAATAAAAGAGGATATCACATATATAGCCGGCATTGGGGGCATGACTAGAAGTGGAAGAGTCTACTCCCCCAAGGACTCACAAGAAGATGTCCCTAAAAATAAAGGAAAAAATAAAATACCGAAGAAAAAGAAAATAAGGAATCCAAGGAGGAAACAAAATAATTACTCCAGTTTATAATATATTCCATTATAGACCAGCTCAATCACACACATGCAAAGATAACATTGTTATCTCTAATGATGAGCTCAGAACCGCACAAAAACGCCCTGCTGAAGGTCTTGAGCGAAGCGCATGTACCTCACTCCATATCCCAAGAAAAGGTTGAGAGGATCGTCGGTCACATTATGGCAAGCGATCACCTCACCTTCACAGAGGAAGAACTTCCCCTCGAGGGATCGAACCACAACAAGCCCTTGCATATCTCAATCAAGTGCAAGGAGTACTTCATCGCCAAAGTTCTTGTGGATAATGGGTCATCCTTGAACGTGATGCCCAAGTGCACACTAGACAAGTTGACTATCCAAGGAACCCGTCTGCGCCCAAACAGCACTATCGTTCGAGCCTTCGACGGATCAAAACGAGAAGTAGTGGGAGAAGTTAATTTGCCAATTCAAGTTGGACCCACTATCTTCAACGTTGATTTCCACATAATGGATATTACTCTAGCATATAGTTGTCTCCTTGGCAGGCCTTGGATTCATGACGCCAAGGCAGTACCTTCAACGCTCCACCAGAAAGTTAAGTTCATAGTGGACGACAAATTGGTCACGCTCCAAGCAGAAGATTATATCCTGATCAGTGGACTGTCCACCCAACCTTATGTGGATGCGGTGGAAGAGGCCCTTGAAGCATCTTTTCAAGCGCTCGAAATTGCCAGTATAGAAAGACTTCCCAAAAACACAAAGGTAGCCCGCATGATGATGAAGCATGGTTACCATCCTGGCCAAGGATTGGGGGCAGATTCCCAAGGCATGAGAGAACCCCCAGAATTCCAAGATAATCCTTTCAAGCATGGCCTAGGATATGACCCTACTAAGGGCCGGGCAGAAAGAGGAAAAGGGAAGTCTCCTCTCCGCATACTCAAGAAAATTTTCCGAAGCAGAGGGGTGCAAGCATCAAGAGCTACCCTAGTCATTAGGAGATCTTTTTCTTCATTTAAGGGATGTAAACCCCATGATTGTTAGAGACTATCCCCCGGGGCTAGCCCGACCCCCGGGCATTTTAGGGCACATATTCCTTTATTAATTAATAAAGAATACTTCTTACTATCTGCTTCTCTTCTTGCTATTTCATGACTAGACCTCACAATAACCTTGTCTAAGTAAGCAAAAAAAAAAAAAAGAAGAAGAAAAGAAGAATAAAAAGCACATCCAAATAACCCAAAATTCGCCATTGCCATTACAGTCAAACTAGTTGATTAGAGGCACCAAACAAGGCTTTACCTCACCATAAAGAAAGTCATGCTTCGCCAATATTGTAAAAAAAATATATATACACAAAAAAAACCATAGAAGCCAAAGGCCAAAAAAGAAAAGGGCAGAATACCTAGTAGGAAACCCACAAAGGGGGCTATGCAAAAGATAGGGTCAACCCGGTAGGATACCCAAACAAAAATAAAGGGTAGCCTAGGCAAAAGTTAGGGTTACAAAATAAGGTCCGCTAGGATTCCCTAAAAATACTAAAAGAATGAACCTAGACAAAAGATAGGGCCAAAACACAATATCCTAGTGCGAAAACCCGAAGGGCGATCTAGGGAGATCAACTAGCTATACAAAGCAATGGAAATAAAACTAAGGCGCAAATACAAAAAAGGGAAACGCTTGCTTAGACAAAAAGCTTAAACACCTAAGCCTAACCCTAGCCAACCATTCTTACAAAAACCTTTTTCTAAATAAAATTAACATTCTAAAACATAAGCCCTTGAATTTACCTCTTTACTTCTTTTCTCTTGACCCTCATAACAATATTCTAATAATTAATTTGGGAATATGGAGGCGTATAGTCAACAAGAGGATTGAAAACCCCTGAAGTGAAGAAAAAGGGACATTAACATGGCAAAGAACGCTCTACAAAAAGAGAAGGAAAGAAAAAGGAAAAACAAGTTATCCTTCGATCACAAGAAGTCTGGCATAGTACAACCAAACACGAAAACGCAAATCAGAGGACATTCAACGCTATAAGACACGTTAGTTAAGTCCTTCCGAAAACTAATTAAAATAAGCACTATAGGACATCAAACATGAAAACATTGCATGCATAAAATGTTTTTGAACCAGGTCCTATTGCTTTAAAAAAAAAAAAAAAACAACTTTAAATCGAGACGGTCGTCCGGCATTTCTAGACCGCCGTCTCAGTCTCCAGAAAATCGGGACCGCCAGCTCGACCAACGAGACCGCCGTCTCGACTTGGCCAAAAACGAGACCGCCATCCCGCTTGGCGAGCCGGCCGTCTCGCTTAAGGCCAAAGTCGAGACCGCCGTCTCGAGGTCCTAGACGGCTGTCTCGACTTGTGCAAAATCAAGACCGCCGTCTCGACTGCCCAGACGGCGGTCCCGAATCTGATTTTTCCCCTATAAATAGGGGAGGGGTCTTGGGGGTTCCTCACAACTCCTCTGCACTCCAACTCTTTGATCTCTCACTCCCAAGTACTTTACCATCAAAATGTATCGTGGAAGCCAGACCAGGAAGAGAAGAGGTTCTGCTGGCCCTAGCAGTTCCTCAGCACCTGTCCCTCAGGACCCCACTCAGCTCTCGCCGGCGCACCAGGCTCGTCTTGAGCACGTTAGGGGGTACACATGGCACCCCATGCTCAAGTTAGACTTCGGCATCCTCGCCGAATTTGGGTGGGAGGACGACGTCCGGGCCCACATTGACAGCATTGGATGGGGCTTCCTCCTACAGTCTCCACCCACCCATGTGTACCCTCAGGCGGTACTGGAGTTTCTTGCCTCCATCTCCTACGCCGAGACTCCCGCCATGATCCCAGACCTGTCACCAACAAAAATGGTGACATACTTTATGGGTGGGATGTACCGGACCACCACTCTAGACGAATTCAACGTGTCCATCGGATTCGTCCAGCCTGGGGACGTGCTAACCCGGAAATACCAGGAGGCCATCTGCGCGCGCCCCACCAACCTCACTGCCGGCGAGATGTGGGAGGAGCTCACCAGGGCACCCACTTTGCCCACGCTAATGAAGGGCTCAGCACTCCCCCCGCCCCTCCGCATTTGCCACAAGCTGCTGGCGGGGACCATCCACGGGAGGAAGGAAAGCCAGGGAAAGGTAACACTCCCCGACCTCTTCGTCCTTTACTGCATGAGCCAGAGGCGCCGATGCAACCCTGGCTATTTCTTCCTGAAGGCCCTCAAGGACTTCAGGAGCAGGCCAGTGGGAGCCGTCCTCATGGCCCCCCTCATCACTCCCCGGCGAGAAATGGGGGTGCAGTGGCCGGAAGAACCGGCCTCCGACCTACGACCCGAGTCCATCAACGGGTCGATCCTGGTCAGCATGGGGATGCTGCTGCGCGACGGGACCCAACTGATCCTCCACCCATCGCTGGATTTCACTTTGGATCTCCAGGAAATCGTGGCAATGCGCGATCTCCCGACACCTCCCGAGTTCCAACAACAACAGTAGCAACAACAACAACAGCAGCAGTACACAGACGACTTTACTGGCGTAAACCGTAACATCTACGATCTGCGCCAGCAATTTGATCAGATGTCTATGAGGCAAGAACAGATGTCTCTAAGACAGGAGGCCTTCGACACAAGGCTGGAGACGATATACCAATATCAGGAGGGAATGAGGCAAGACTGGACAACATTCCAGCAAGAATACCGCGATGAAGTCCGGGATCAAGCAGAATTCCGGAGGCATATGTACCGGCAATTTCCCTCCTACGGATCATCTCCAGACGAGAGCCCACCTTCTTAGGGATAGTGCTCATAGAATAGGACTGCTGTAATAAAATCTTTTATAAATAAAATTTTATTCCATGCATCTTTTTGTTATCCCTTCCAAAAGTCAGCGTAACCAAAAGAAGCTAAGAGTAAAAAGACTTACGCTCAAGAAAAAAGCCAAAATCCAAAATCACGAAGAAAAAAGAGATAAAACCGCGAGAAAAGGCAGAATTAAAACAAGTCAACCACCTTGACTGACAAACCTCGACAACCAAGCAGGAGTCAAACCAAAAAAGAATCCCCAGCAACCAACAAGGCTGGAAGAACACCACAAAATCCCCGGCACAGACCGGACGACCAAATCTCAGAAAAGATGAAGACGAGAGAACACATCTCAACATGGGCGAATGAGCTAGAGCAGTAAGCCGCCACCACAGCTAAAGGATCGACTACCGCAAGAAGGAGCATCCGGAGGCAAACACCAGATGGGGGTGTATACTCATCAGGCCTTACAAAAGGGGGATTACCGAATGGGGGTTCATACTCGTCAAGCACCAGATGGGGGTGTATACTCATCAGGCCTTACAAAAGGGGGCTTACCGGGCGAGGGTTCATACTCGTCAAACCAGATGGGGGTTCATACTCATCAGCCGAAAGGATCAACTACCGCCAAAAGAAGCATCCTGGAAGCACACTTTTTCCCAGAAGATCAACTACCACAAAGACGGAACATCTGAAGGACAATCGGGCAAGAGGGTCAACTCCTTTACCCTCCAGTCGATCTCCTTGGCACAACAGGCCAGCAGTCGACTAGTCAGGTAAAGGGGGGGCAGCTATAGACCCCAAATCTTGCCCAGCCTCATAATAAAGACCAGAATACCTCCTTTTTGAAGATGGATGAAGCCTAAGAAGCCATTAGGAGAGACTATTAGGCCCCATATTAGAATAGGAGGGTTTTTCTGCATGAAAATAAGGATTTTTTCCTTTTAGGGTCAAGACTTCCGTCTCGGATTCGGGACCGCCGTCTCGCCTTGCGAAAGTGGCGAGATCACCGTCTCGTTTGACGAGACGGCCGTCTCGACCTTGTCAGACGAGACGGTCGTCTCGACCTTGTCAGACGAGACGGTCGTCTCGACCTGACAGGCGCGAATCCCTATAAATAGTCGCGCCATTCCCTTCATTTCACACAGTTCTTCCATTTTCTCTCTAGTCACCTCCTCAAATTCTCTTTCTAGAACCCCTCTGAGCATTTTCGGAGTTTCTGAGAGCTTTTTCAGAGTTTTTATAGCATTTTCGAGAGATTCTGGCGCTGTAAAGAGTGAAGGGCTGCCAAAAAGCACCCTAGTTTTCAAGAAATTAATAGAAAGCTTGCCTCGGATGTTTCTCCACACTCTCTCTCTCCTTTACCGCTTTATTTTTAAATTATGCAATAGATATTAGGGCCATGTAGTCGTAATTTTAAATTCCGCAAATAAAGGGTAAGAGTGTATTTTCACCGGTTTATTTATTCAAAGTAGTTGGCCTATCATAGGGAACCCGAAAAGGGGCATCGTAAGGGAACTAACACTTCCCTTACACCTAACTAACTCCCTTACCCAACTCTGGTTCTAATGACCAAAGTTGGTTTTTTGAAAACCAACGCCTTTTTACTCCTTTTCCGATGTTTCCGGTAAAAATATCGGTGGCGACTCCAAAAAGAACCCTTCAAAATTAGTTCTTGGGTTAGCCCGGTTATCAGACAATCCAAGAGCGCCTTTTCAAAAACCTCGCCCCTAGGTTCAGCCCGGTTATCGGACAACCTAAAGGTGTTGTAACCACACCAATAAAAACGCAAAAATTGGAAAGTTGGAACCATCGCATCGCTCCGACCGCCTCATTTTGACGACGGCGAGAAGAAGACTGGTTGGGAAACTTACCTATCTGACTATTACTAGATCTGATTTGTCATTTGTAGTTGGTGTTGTCAGCCAATTTTTGCAAGCCCTTTGTGTTGATTATTGAAATGCTATCATTCGAATCCTAAGATACATTAAAAGCGCTCCAAGACAAGGTTTGTTATATGAAGATAAGAGAAATACCTAAATTTTTGGGTACTATGTTGTTAACTAAGTTGGATCTCCTACGGACAAGCGATCCACTACAAGTTTTTGTGTTTTCCTTGGAGGTAATATCATTTAATCCTTTGCTGAAGCTGAATATAGGGAAATGATGTCTCTCACTTGTGAACTTGTATGGGTAAAACAGTTCTTGCAAGAACTAAACTTCTGTGAGATTCAAAATATGAAGATGTATTGTGATAATCAAGCTGCTCTCCACATTGCTTGCAACCCAGTATTTCATGAGAGGACTAAGCATATTGAGATTGACTATCACTTTGTTCACGAGAAGTTGTTATCTAAAGAAATTTGTACTGAGTTTGTTGGTTCCAATGATCAACTTGTAGACACATTAACAAAATCTTTGAGAGGGCCTCTGTCGCCGCCATCAAAAGAGGTGGTCAGAGTGACGCAATGGTTTTGATAACTCGCGTTTTCTAAAAAATTGGCCAACGCTTTTAGGTTTTCCGATAACCGGGCTAAACCTAAAAGCGAGGTTTTCGTAAAGGGTTCTATGGAGTCGCCACTGGTGTTTTTACCATAAACATCGAAAAAGGAAAAAAAAAAGGCATTGGTTTAAAAACACCAACTTTGGTCGTTACAACCAGAGTTGGGTAAGGGAGTTAGTTACGTGTGGGGAAGGTGTTAGCACCCTACAACGCCCCTTTTGGGTTCCCTATGATGGACTAATTCATAAAATAAAGACTGAAAGAAACTATGTTTTTACCCTATTTATTTATCTACCGGAAGAATTTAAATGTCTACAAGGCCCTAGTATCTAATGCATACAAGGAAAGTAATAAAAGAGAGAGAATAGAGAAAGGAACCTCCGAAGCGAGCTTTCTATTAATTCTTCAAACTTGAGGACGCTTTTTGGAAATCCTCTTGCTCTACAAGCACGCTCCTCAGCAGCAAAAGAGAAAATACCCTCCTACCGAGTGTCAGATGTCTCAAAAGGAGACTTCCTTAACCGATTTCTACCTTAAACAGAAATCGGAAAGCTTACTCGAACCCTGGAAAGTGCTCAGAGTTATCACAAAGTCTTAGGAGAGCTTCTAGTATGAGAGAAGGGTGTGAGAGTGTGTGGAAATGAGGAAATAAGGCTCCTATTTATAGGGAAGCGAGCCAGGAAAAGTGGATAGTCATCTGGCCATCATGGACGACCGTCCATGGCTAAAAATGGGGATGGACGACTGTCCATGGCTGAAAAATCAAGGTGGATGGTCGTCTGGCTCTTCCGGACAACCATCCACTACTTCCTTGAGAAAAATGATTTTTTATTTCTCAAAAATCCCTCCTTATTCTAAATGGGACCTAGAAAAAGCTACTAGGGACTTATGAAAGTCTTGACCATCTTTGAAACGAATGATTTCTGAATTTATTGCTAGGCCGGGAAAGATTTGGGGTCTACAACTGCCCCCCCTTCACCCGACCAATTAATTATGGGCTTAATGTGTCGAAAAACCGATTGGCGGGTGAAGGAGTTAACCCTCTTACCCGGTTGTCCTTCGGATGCTCCTCTTGACGTGGTAGTCGACCCTCGGGACGATGAATGCAATCTGATGTTGTCTTTAGGATGCTTCCTTGCGGCGGAGGTTGACCCTTCAGACGATAAGTATGAAGCTTCAGGATGCTCCTTTGATGCGGTAGCTGACCCTTCGACTGGTGAATGAAGTTTTTTTCCTTAGGATGCTCCTTTGGTGCGGTAGCTGACCCCTTGGGTGGTATGTGTGAAGTTTCAGGATGCTCCTTCGATGCGTTAGTTGACCCTTTAGCTGATGGATAAGAAACCCTGGGATGCTCCTTTGAAATGGTAGCTGACCCCGTGGTTCTGGTTTGATGCCTCAGGATGCTCCTTTGCTGCATAGCTGGTCTTTTAGATGATGTGTGTAAATCCTGCCTTCAGGATACTCCTTTGCTGCGGAGCTGATCCTTCTAACGGTGGATATGAAGGTATTGTCTTCAGGATACTCCTTTGCAATGGAGTTGATCCTTTGGATGATGTATGGAACTCTATCTTCAGGATTCCCCTTTTGCAATGGTGGTTGATCCTTTCGACAGAGAAAGTGGTGGTAGCTTACTGCTCTTGCTCATGCGCCAACTCCGTGGGGAGTAATTTTTGGTTTGAAAGTAAATTTTTGGCTATCCTATGTAGCCATCCGATTTGTTGATTTCCGGGGATTCTTTGTTGAATGCCTCTTAGGTAGGCAGGAATCCACTGGGGATTTGTTGATTCAGATGGTTACTTTGAGTAGGTGGATGCTTCATTGGAAGTGAAGGCTTTCAACTTGTATTGTTTTACCTCTGAGTAGGCTGATATTCCCTTCGGGGATGTTGGCTCTTCACTTGCCAGGTTTTGCCTATGCATAGGCAAACGACTCACTAAGGATATGTCTTTGAAGAATGTCTTTGTAGTAGGCTCACTAGGGTTATTGTCCTTTCTTTTTTGGTTGATCCACGGGGACTTGATCGACTTCCCGGGGGTCAAATTTTGGTTGCCTTCTAGGGAATGGAGTCTTGGCTCCTTGATTGTGTTGGTGATAGGCTTTTTGCGTAGACCTTATTTTCCTTTGATGAATGTGGTGGAGAATGGGTGAGTATGATAGTTGACTCCTATGGTGGCAATGTTGAGCCGTGTGGAGATATTTTTGTTTGCCTCTAGAGTAGGTGATGATCCGTTTTAGGGATTGGGCCTTTCCGTTGGCTTCTCTTTGGTTTAAAAATTGCCTTCTCTTTATTTGGTGGAATGATGGTGGTTGAAGCTCTTGATTCTGGGTGCTTTTGGTTTAATTTGAGTTGTTTGATGATGACGACGTTGTGCTTGGCGCTTCTCGTTTTCAATTACAAACATGGAGCCTAGTCTCCTCATATGCATAATTATTGTTTGTGAAAGAAGTTTATTTTTCATGGTTTTGACAAAGTCGTTTTGTGCGACTATTTGTGTGTGAATGCCTTAAATGCAATCAATTTTTTTATTTGATGCATCTAGAAAAGTGACTGCCCTTTCCATTGCTGGATGCTGACGGGCTCCCTTTATTTTACGTATTTTTTGTTTTTAGATCATTTGCCTAGACCGCCCTTTTGGGGTTTTCGATCTAGTGGGCTACCTTATTTTTGTCTAGGATATCTTAGTAGGCTTTTTCCTTTTTATAATTGCCTTATCTTTTTCCTAGACCACCCTAATTTTTGCCTAAGAATTTCCTAGCAGACGTTTATTCTTTTTGCTTCCTTGTGTTGGTTTTTAATGCTTCCTTGTGTTGGTTTTTTATGCATGATTTATTAACACAGAGACATTTTCATAATTTGGTCAAGAGAAAAGAAGTGAAAGACAATTTTATGTATATAAACAAATGATTTATTTTTTTACAGAAGGGTTTACAAAGGAATTTAGAAGCATGGCTGGCCAAGGTTGGCTAAATTGTATAGGCTATAACAATCATGCCTCTGATATCTGTCCCCCTTGTTTTTCTAGTCGCTTCAGTCGAGATGCTCGAACCCAGAGTAAAGACCATACAAGACTGCCTGCTTCTGGAAGATTGATACCTTAGCCGCCTTGCTATTTTCGGCTAAGATAGACATTGCTCTTTTTATTTATTTTTGTTTTTGAAACCTCTAAATTTTGCCTAGGGCATACCCTAGTGAGGAATGTGGACCCTATCTTTTGCCCAAGATTCCCTTTACGGGTTTTCATCCTGACCAGGTGTCGAAGTTCTTCTCCATCCATGTTGGTGAGGATAAGAAGTCCTCCCGAGAAAGCTCGCTTGACCACAAAGGGTCCTTCGTAGTTTGCCACCATTTTCTTAGTTTATCTTTTTGAGCCGGAAGCAATTTATTTATCACTAAATCTCCTTCATGATAAGTGTGAGGGTGGACCTTTTTGTCTTAAGCCCTTTTGATCTTCTTTTGGTAGGCTTGTCCATGACATATGGCGTCCAATCGTTTTTCATCGATTAGGTTCAACTGATGGTACCGATTTTGGATCCATTCTGCTTCTGTCAACTTTGCTTCCTTAATAGCTCGCAGGGAGGGTATTTTGACTTCTATTGGGAGTATGACCTCCATGTCGTATACAAGGGAAAATGGAGTAGCTCCCGTGGAGGTCCGTACGGAAGTCTGATATCCGTGAAGGGCAAAGGCAAACATTTCATGCCAATCTTTATATGTTATCACCTTCTTCTGGATGATTTTCTTAATGTTTTTATTGGATGCTTCTACTACACCATTCATTTTGGGTCAGTATGGAGAGGAATTATGATGTTGAATTTTGAAATCTTGGCATAACTCTTCCATCATCTTATTATTCAGATTGGTCCCATTATCAGTGTAGACCCCAAATCTTGCCCGACCTCCAAATAAAGTCAGAAAGCGTCCTATTTAAAGACGACCGAAGCTTAACAAGTCATTAGGAGAGACTATTAGGCCCCCGTACTAAGATAGGAGGGTTTTTTGGCCCGAAAAATAAAGTTTCTCGCCCTGAAGGAATGAGACCGCCGTCTGGAAGGACCAGACCGCCGTCTCGTCTCAGCGCCAGGACGAGACTGCCGTCTCGATTGTCCAGACGGCGGTCTCGTCACCTGCAAAGTCGAGACGGCGGTCTGGGTTTCCCAGACGGCGGTCTCGATTCCTGCAAAAGTCGAGACGGCGGTCTGGGTTTCCCAAACGGCGGTCTCGATTCCTGCCCAGTCGAGACGGCGGTCTGGATTATCCAGACGGCAGACTCGACCCTCTGCCATGAACGAGACGACGGTCCGGACTTTCCAGACGGTGGTCTCGACCCTGTCGGAGGAAACGGTGGTCTCGACCGTCGAGCGCGAAAAACTATAAATAGGGGTCCTCCCCCCTCATTTCCACACGGAATCAACATAGCTCTCCCTTCTCTCTAGACTTTCTCTCTCTAAGAATCCCTCCGAGGCATTTCCGGAGTTTCTGAGTGTCTCTAGGCATAAATTGAGCGTTCTAAATCTTCTTTAGAATCCCTCCGAGGCATTTCCGGAGTTTCTGAGAGTTGTAGAGTGAAGGGTTGTCAAAACGCACCCTCTCTTTTAAAATATAAAAGCTTGCTTTGGAGGTGCATATTCTCCCTCTCTATTTTTATTACTGCCATTTAAATTACACAATAGAAGCTAGGGCCATGTAGTCATAAACTCAAATTCCGCATAATAAAAGGGTAAAAGCGCATTTTTCCAGCTTTAATTATTTATTCAAGGTAGCCGGCCTATCATAGGGAACCCGAAAGGGCGTCGTAAAGGAACTAACACTTCCTTTACACGTAACTAACTCCCTTACCCAACTCTGGTTCTAATGACCAAAGTTGGTTTTCGAAAACCAACGCCTTTTTAAAACCCCTTTTCCGATGTTTATGGTAAAAATATCGGTGGCGACTCCGTAGAACCCAAATTAAATAAATCCCTGGGTTAGCCCGGTTATCGGACAACCCAGGGATACTTTCGAAAACCTCGCCCCTAGGTTAGCCCGGTTATCGGACAACCTAAAGGCGTTGTAACCACCAATAAAAAACGCGAAAACAAAGAGGGTCGAAAAAACCATCGTGTCGCTCCGACCGACTCCCTTTTGGACGGCGGCGATAGATGGCGACTCCACTAGGGAAGCCTAGAGAGTTGATCCCATTTAGTGATGGGCCGGCTTAAAAATAATTAAACCAAGAAAATAGTGCTTTTACCCTACCTTGTATTATAACATGCTTTATTGTTTGGCTTTCAAATAACTGTTGCTTGTTTCTACTTACGCAATTGATTGAAATATAAATTGCACACAAAACCCTTGCACACTACAGTTCCCTCTATACCCGGGGGCAAGTGAGAAAACCATAGGGAGTGGGTGGCAGGTACGGTTCGCTGCAGTTAGGGCCTTGTGCCCACCAGTGTGATCGGAAACCACCACTCAAGGTGATAACCTTCCTCTTTTGGCAACAAGACCGACTCTGGCCTTAGTGCTGAGCATGGTTGGACGGCTGGAGAGTGGGGACCCTATAATGGGGGCACCTTGCACTCAAGGTGATAACCTTCCTCTTTTGGCAACAAGACCGACTCTGGCCTTAGTGCTGAGCATGGTTGGACGGCTGGAGAGTGGAGACCCTATAATGGGGGCACCTTGGGGGCCTTAGCCTGGTAAGAACAGTTAGAACCTACCCTAACCAATACACTTTTCTGCAGGAAAACCCTACCTCGTGATAAAAACGAAGTCTCGCCTGTTCGGGGATGATCAAATTGTGTGTGCATATGTTTGTTGCATTTGTATGTTGCATAGCATAAACAAACAACAGAACAAAATCACCAAAAAAATATTTTACAAATAAACACCCTTATCTCGGACAGTCTGCCTTTTAGCTAGCCTGGTTTCAGGTTCTTTGTAAGCTAAGTAGCCACGCAGTTCCGACAGAAGAGATAAGGGACGATAAATATTCTTTTGCATAAAGCCATATTTTATCTCGGACAGTCTGCCTTTTAGCTAGCCTGGTTTCAGGTTCTTTGTAAGCTAAGTAGCCACGCAGTTCCGACAGAAGAGATAAAAGGCTATAAAATAAACAAATAAAAATAATCAAATAATCCATTTTTCCAAAATTCACAAATAAGACCTGGTCCAAAAATATTGCATTCATAAAACATTCATATAGATAGTTTATTCTTTCGAAAAATACGCAAATACCATACATCATGTAGAAAAACATGATAAATAGTAAAATAAACACTCACATTCAATAAACATCATCTTCATCAAATCATACATTTTGGTTTTAGAAAATGGATATTCTCCGAAGCCATACTGAGAAGCTAGAACGGCTTAGTGCAACGATGCCACCGGAGGTCCGCGCTGATTTTGAAAAGTCTTATGGACGAATTCCGGACCTCCTAAAGATCGGTGTCAATCAAGTCTTCCTCGTGGTACTCGATTCACTTTTGGAACTCCAGTCTGCGGTGCTTTGAATTTCCGCAGTTCGACATGGTGCCCACTTTAGAGGAGTATGAAACAATGTTGAAATGGCCCAAGTCGCCTGGGTCCATATCCGCCATGAGGCGTATACTCCTGCAGCACCAGTCGCTGCCCTTATCCATCTACCGTACCGACAAAGTACCCTGATAGGAAGAGGGAACACCCAGGGATGGAGAGTATCGATGTTAGAAGACCACCTGTCCTACCTGGCTGAAAGGGCAGAGTGGGTTGCCTTCAACAAGACCCTGGCATTATTAATCTTCGGAACGATCTTGTTCCCCTTCCATCTCGACACGATCGATCAAGCCGTCATGGACGCTTTCTTCGCTTGGGACGTGAACTCGAAGAGTCCCCTGCCTGCTATTCTTGCCGACACCTTGCTATCGGTGGATTTCTACCATCAGAAGCAAGGGAGAACACTCCGCTGCTGCTCTTCGTTACTTTATGTGTGGAGCATCACGCACCTTTACGCCTCTAGTCACATGGGAATATTCCCCGACCCCTTGAGAAGCTTCTCCAAAATCCCCCTCCAGCGACGCCTGACTATAGAATGGAGGGATGAGTTAGAACAAAAGGACGCCAACAGCATATCTTGGGTCTGCCCTTGGTTCCGACCCGACCCAGTTCTCGTCAGATGTGGGAACTACCCGAATGTACCCTTGATAGGACTCAGGGGTTGCATAGCCTACTCACCTAGAGTAGCTATGAGGCAACTCATGAGGACTCAAACTATTATCTCCCGAGGGGAACTCAGAGGGCTGTGCTTCTTTGGAGACCCATGCACAATCGCCAACTCACTAACCGTGAGGAAAGCATAGGAGAATCCAGTCTACATGGGAGACAGAGAGCGAGGAAAAGCTCGGGTGACTGTCACCAGTGACTATGAGGCATGGAGGAGAAGAAGAGAGATGGCTCGACCATCCACCACACCCGCGCCAATCGCCAACAACGAAGAGCTGCAGGCACAAGTCAATGCCTTGACCCAGAGGGTAGAAATAATGGGAGCCCAGATACGGGCCCTTGAGGAAAAAGAGCAAGCATCTATCCTCACAATTGACGGTCTACAAAGGCAAGGCAAGAAAAAGGATCATGAAATAGAGCGCCTCAAGGACCAATGTGCTGACGCTAACGAAAAAGCTATTCGAGCATCCAAAACTGCCAGAATCAGTTCGGATAGCCAGCTGCAAGAAATAAACGCCAAAACGGGACACCTTGAGGCCGAATCAGCTATGCAGGCCCAAACGATCAAGGAGTTGTCAGAAGGGCTCCTCTAGGCTCGGATAGACCTCCGCCAAGAGCGAGAGACCAACAGAAAACTGAGCAGAAGTCTCTCTGAGCTACGCCTTAAGGAAAAAAGAGGGCTGGCTCAGTACGACCAAGTACTTCAAGAGAAGGACCAAGCTGTTGCAAAGCTTGAGGAGCTACAAGCCTTGGTCGTACATCAAGAGGCAAAGATCAAAGAGGCTCAACAATACAGTGAAGAAATGAGCCAAGCGATCCACAAGCAAAGCGAAGCGCTCGCTCACCATGTCCGGGAAGCCGAGAGAGAATTACAAAGAAAACAAGACCCGCCTGTGGGTTTCTTTAGGCTTTTCCGTTTTTGCCAAAAAACGCTTCGTAGTATGGAATAGGAGAATGTACACCTTCCAATGAATTAATGAAATCTTTTTCTTTATTCAACAGTTGTCTACTTGCATACATGAACATACATTTGCATATTTAATTTCCCTCCTTCACGCTTAATAAGTAAGATAATAAAAAGGAAGGATTAACTAACACGTCTTCCAACTCAGAAGAATGGAGAGAAAGCCACTCCTAATAAAGCTCACCCCAACGGTCGAATCATCGCAAGAGGGGAATAAACCTCGGCCGTTGGTCCTCAAGAATAAAGAAGAGGGGGCAAGGATGCCAGTGCGACTATTTATGCCACGTCCTTTCCCCTACGAGTCAAACAAAGCTGTACCGTGGAGATATGGGGAGTCTTCACCAATAAAAGAAGAAATAACAAACATAGCCGACATTGGGGGCACAACTAGAAGTGGAAGAATCTACTCCCCCAAGGACACACAGGAAAATGTCCTTCAAAATAAAGGAAAAAATAAAAAGATCGAAGAAGAAAAAGAAAATAAAGAATCCAAGGAGGAGACAGAGGAATTACTCCAGTTTATAAGGCAAAGTGAGTATTCCATTATAGACCAGCTCAATCGCACACCTGCAAAGATCACATTACTATCTTTAATAATGAGCTCGGAACCGCACCAGAACGCCCTGCTGAAGGTCTTGAGCGAGGCGCATGTACCCCATACAATATCCCAAGAAAAGGTCGAGAGGATCGTCGGTCACATTACAGCAAGCGATCACCTCGCCTTCACAGAGGAAGAACTCCCTCTCGAAGGGTCAAAGCATAATAAGCCCTTGCATATCTCAGTCAAGTGCAAAGAGTACCTCATCGCTAAAGTTCTTGTGGATAACGCGTCGTCCCTGAACGTGATGCCCAAGTGCACACTGGATAAGTTGACTATCCAAGGAACCCGTCTGCGCCCAAGCAGCACCATCGTTCGAGCCTTCGACGGATCAAAACGAGAAGTAGTGGGAGAGATCAATTTGCCAATTCAAGTGGGACCCACTATCTTCAATGTCGATTTCCATGTCATGGATATTACTCCAGCATACAGCTGTCTCCTCGGCAGGCCTTGGATTCATGACGCTAAGGCAGTACCTTCAACGCTCCACCAGAAAGTCAAATTCATAGTGGATGACAAACTAGTCACGGTTCAAGCAGAAGACGATATCCTGATCAGTGGACCGTCCACCCAACCTTATGTGGATGCGGCTGAAGAGGCTCTTGAAACATCTTTTCAAGCGCTCGAAATTGCCAGTATAGAGCGACTTCCCGTAAATACAAAGGTAGCCCGCATGATGTTGAAGCATGGCTACCATCCTGGCCAAGGATCGGGGCAGATTCCCAAGGAATGAGGGAACCCCCAGAATTCAAAGACAATCCTCACAAGTATGGCCTAGGATATAACCCTTTCAAGGGCCGAGCGGGAAAAGCAAAAGGGAAGTCCCCCCTCCGCACACTCAAGCAGATTTTCCAAAGTGGAGGGGTGCAAGCATCAAGAGCCACTCTAGTCATTAGGAAATCTTTTTCTTTGTTTAAGGGATGTAAACCCCATGATTGTTAGAGATTATCCCCCGGGGCGAGCCCGACCCTCGGGCATTTTAGGGCACATATTCCCTTATTAATTAATAAAGAATGATTCTTTCTATCTCGCTTCTCTTCTTTCTACTTCGACTCGGACCACATAAATAACCCTGTCTAAGTAAACATAAAAAGGAAAGAAGAATAAGAAGCGCTTCCAAATAATCAAACCTTCATCATAGCTATCATCATCGAGTTAGCTGATTAGAAGCACATAAAAACAAAGACTTCACCTAAGCCATGAAGGAAGTCACGCTTCGCCAATACTATGAACAAAAAAAAAATAATAAAAATAAATCCACAAAAAGAGAGAAAAAGCCCAGAGAAGCCAAAGGCCAAAGAAAAGGGCAAATTACCCGGTAGGAAACCCACTAAGGGGGCTACACAAAAGATAGGGTCAACCCGGTAGGATACCCGAACAACAATAAAGGGTAACCTAGGCAAAAGTTAGGGTTACAAATAAAGGTCCGCTAGGATTCCTCCAAAATTTTACAAGAGAGAGAACCTAGACAAAAGATAGGGCCAACACCCAGTATCCTAGTTCGAAAACCCAAAAGGCGATCTAGGGAAATCAGCTAGCTATTTAAAAAGCAATGGAAATAAAACCAGAGAGCGCAAATACAAAAAGAAGAAAGAGGAAAATGTTTGCTTAGACAAATCTTAAACACCCAGGCTTAACCCTAGCCAGCCATTCTTACAAATCCTCTTATCAATAAAAATCAACCTTCTAAAACACAAACCATTGATTTTTACCCCCTTTGCTTCTTTTCTCTTGACCCTCACGACAATATTCTAATAATTAATTTGGGAATATGGAGGCGTATAGTCAACAAGAGGATTGAAATCCCTAAAGCAAGGAGAAAGGGACACTGCATGACAAAGAGTGCTCTACAAAAAGAAAAAGAAAAGAGAAAGAAAGAAACTACTCTTCGGCACAAGAAGTCCGGTATGGTACAGCATGTACAAAAACACAGATCAGGAGGCACTCGGCGCTACAAGACACGTCGGTAAAATTCTTCTGAAATATTAACCAAAGTAGGAATTATAGGAGATCAAACATGAAAACATTTGCATGCATAAAATGTTTTTGAATCAGGTCCTATTTCTTATGCAAAAAAAAAAAAAAAAAAAACCCTGAAAATTCGAGACCGCCGTCTCGACTTAGGCAATGTCAAGACCACCGTCTGGGTTATCGAGACCGCCGTCTCGATTTGTTGGCAAAACGAGACCGCCGTCTCGACTTCCCAAACGGCGGTCTCGACCTGAAAAAAATCCTATATAAAGGGGGCGCGCTTGGGGGGTTTCCTCACAACTCTCCAAGCCTCCAAAGCCTCCAACACTCATATTTTGCTCTCCCAAGCCTTCCCCACTCAAGATGTTCAGTAGAAGTGCCTCCCGGAAGAGAAGGAGCACCGCTGGTGCTAGCAGCTCGGCACCACCGCCACCCCCAGACCCTTCTCAACTTCAACCACAACACCAGGCCCGCCTGGACAACCTCAGGAATTACCAGTGGCACTCCCTGCTAACACTGGACTTCGACATCTTGGCCGAGTTCGGATGGGAAGAAGACGTCCGGGCGCACATCGATAGCATCGGGTGGGGTTTTCTGCTACAGCCTCCACCCGTTCATGTGTACCCACAAGCGGTACTTGAATTTCTGGCCTCGGTCTCTCTCATTGAGATCCCCTCTATGGCCTCAGGCATGCAGCCCACCAAAATGGTCTACTATTTTATGGGTGGGCAATACCACACTACCACTTTGGAGGAATTCAATGTGTCCATTGGATTCATCCAGCCCGAGGAGGCGTTAACTCGGGAGTACCGTGAGGCCATTTGCTCTAGGCCCACCAACCTCACCGCTACTGAGATGTGGCATGAGCTCACAGGAGCCACCACATTGCCCTCATTGATGCGGGGGTCTTCACTCCCCCCACCACTCCGCATCTGCCACAAGCTGTTGGCAGGCACCATCCATGCAAGAAAAGAGAGTCAGGGGAAGATATCCCTCCCTGACCTCTTTGTCCTCTATTGCATGCACCAGAGACGGCGCTGCAATCCCGGGTACTTCCTCCTGAGGGCCCTGAAGGACTTTGGGAGTAGATCCACAGGGGCCATCCTTGTGGCTCCCCTCATCACCCCTCTAGCAGAGAGAATGGGGTGCCCCGGCCGGAGGAGCCGGCCTGCACCTGCGACCCGAGCCCATCAACGGGCCAATGCTCGGTCGGCATGGGGATGCCGATATGTCTGGGAAATCGGCTCGCCCCGCATCCCACCCCGGATTTTGAGCTGGACCTCCGGGGAATAGTGGCGATGCAGGATACGCCCACATCTCCTAGCTCCCAGCAGCAGCAACAGCAACAGCCACCGCCGTACACAGAGGACTTTGCTGGCATGCACCAACACATGAACGATCTGAGCCAGCAGATCGACCAAATGGCGATATGGCAAGAGTAGCAGACCCAGTGGCGGCAGGTCCAAGACATTCGCTAACTGGCCTTTCAAGAGGGCCAAGATGAGATCCGCCAAGAGCAGCAGAGGATGCGGCAGGAGTGGACGACGTTCCAGGAGGATTACAACGATGAAATCCAGGAACAAATCGACTTCCGCTACCACATGTATAAACATTTTCCCTACCGCACCCCTTCTGATGATGATGACTCTTAGGGACTGTACTGGTTAAAATAAAAGTCGCTGTAATAAAATTTCCTATGAATAAAATTTTATTTCCCGCATCCTTTGCCTTCTTTTGCAAAAGCCAGCATAACAAAAAAAAAAAGCTTAAAAAAAGAAAAAAAGGCACACGCTCAATAAAAAGCCAGAATCCAAAATCGCGAGAAAAAAGAGATAAAACCGCAAGAAAAAGGCAAGATTAAAACAACTACCTTAACCAAACAAAATTTCGACTATCAAGCAAAAGTCGAACAAAACAAAGAAAACCCGACCAACCAGCAAGAGTCGGATAAACACCACAAAAGTTAAAAGCAAAAATCCCCAGCAACCACTGGAGTTGGATGAACAACAAACCAGATTTCCGGCAACTCGGATGCCCATTCCAGAAAGGTCCAAACCACAAACACAAAAAAATCACTCTCCAGGAAGGAACGGCGCATGATCAGAATCAGTAAGCCGCCACCATTGCCAAAGGATCAGCTACCGCAAGAAGGGGCATCCAGAGGCACATAACCAGACGGGGGTTCATACTCGTCAGCCAAGGGATCAGCTACCGCGTCGAAGGAGCATCCCAAGGTTTCACATCGGCGCATGATCAGAATCAGTAAGCTGCCACCATAGCCAAAGGATCAGCTACCGCAAGATGGAGCATCCGGAGGCTTAACCACCAGATGGGGGTGCGTACTCATCAGGCCTTACAGAAGAGGGCTTACCGAGACGGGGGTTCATACTCGTCAAACACCAGATGGGGGTGTGTACTCATCAGGCCTTACAGAAGGGGGCTTACCAGGCGAGGGTTCATACTCGTCAAACCAGATGGGGGTTCGTTCTCATCAGTCGAAGGGGTCAGCTACCGCGTCAAAGGAGCATCCCAGAGGCGCACAACACAACATCTCCCCAGAAGATCATCCGCCGCAAAGACGGAGTATCTGAAGGGAAACCGGGCAAGAGGGTCAACTCCTTTACCCTCCAGTCGATCACCTCAGCACAAAGGCCAGCAGTCGACTGATCGGGTAAAGGGGGGGGCAGCTGTAGACCTCAAATCTTGCCCGGCCTCCAAATAAAGTCAGAAAGTGTCGTATTTAAAGACGGTCGAAGCTTAACAAGTCATTAGGAGAGACTATTAGGCCCCCGTACTAAGATAGGAGGGTTTTTTGGCTCGAAAAATAAAGTTTCTCGCCCTGAAGGAACGAGACCGCCGTCTGGAAGGGCCAGACCGCCGTCTCGTCTCAGCGCCAGGACGAGACCGCCATCTCGATTGTCCAGACGGCGGTCTCGTCACCTGCAAAGTCGAGACGGCCGTCTGGGTTTCCCAGACGGCGGTCTCGATTCCTGCAAAAGTCGAGACGGCGGTCTAGGTTTCCCAGACGGCGGTCTCGATTCCTGCCCAGTCGAGACGGCGATCTGGATTATCCAGACGGCGGTCTCGACCCTCTGCCATGAACGAGACGGCGGTCTGGACTTTCCAGACGGCGGTCTCGACCCTGTCAGAGGAAACGGCGGTCTCGACCTGTCAGGCGCGAAAAACTATAAATAGGGGTCCTCCCCCCCTCATTTCCACACAGAATTAACATAACTCTCCCTTCTCTCTAGACTTTCTCTCTCTAAGAATCCCTCCGAGGCATTTCCGGAGTTTCTGAGTGTCTCTAGGCATAAATTGAGCGTTCTAAATCTTCTTTAGAATCCCTCCGAGGCATTTCCGGAGTTTCTGAAAGTTGTAGAGTGAAGGGTTGCCAAAACACACCCTCTCTTTTAAAATATAAAAGCTTGCTTTGGAGGTGCATATTCTCCCTCTCTATTTTTATTACTGCCATTTAAATTACGCAATAGAAGCTAGGGCCATGTAGTCATAAACTCAAATTCCGCATAATAAAAGGGTAAAAGCGCATTTTTCCAGTTTAATTATTTATTCAAGGTAGCCGGCCTATCATAGGGAACCCGAAAGGGGCGTCGTAAAGGAACTAACACTTCCTTTACACGTAACTAACTCCCTTACCTAACTCTGGTTCTAATGACCAAAGTTGGTTTTTGAAAACCAACGCCTTTTTAAAACCCCTTTTCCGATGTTTATGGTAAAAATATCGGTGGCGACTCCGTAGAACCCAAATTAAATAAATCCCTGGGTTAGCCCGGTTATCGGACAACCCAGGGATACTTTCGGAAACCTCGCCCCTAGGTTAGCCCAGTTATCGGACAACCTAAAGGCGTTGTAACCACCAATAAAAAACGCGAAAACAAAGAGGGTCGAAAAAACCATCGCGTCGCTCCGACCGCCTCCCTTTTTTATGGCGGCGACAATCGGTAATGAGACGATGAGGGATGTCATACCGACACAGGATATTTTTCTTGACGAAGGTGGTCACCACTTTCTTGGTCACATGTGCATAGGGCACCGCTTCTACCCATTTGGTAAAGTAGTCAATGGCCACCAAGATGAAGCGATGACCATTGGACGCTTTGGGCTCGACAGGTCCGATAACATCCATGCCCCAAATGGAAAATGGCCATGGTGTAGCCAAGATGTTGAGAGGTACTAGTGGGACATGAACATTGTCAGCATAGATTTGGCATTTGTGACATCGTTTAGCGTATTGATGACAATCACCTTCCATCGTGGACTAGAAGTATCCTGCCCTTAGGATTTTCTTTGCCATGACATGCCCTGGTGTGTGGGTTCTGAAGACTCCTTCGTGAATTTCTTTAATTAGGGTTTGAGCTTCTTTGTGGTCCACACACCTTAGTAAGCTGGAGTCAAAATATTTCTTGTAGAGGGTTTCTCCAATCAGTACAAATCCTATGGCCCTCCTCCGAATGGTCCTTTTATCATTATCGTTACTTCCCTCGGGATATTCACCCTTCATGAGGTATCGCTTGATGTCATGATACCGACGGGATTTGTCTTCCTTGCTGGTTACCACCATGCAAAAAGCTTGTTTGTCATGCAGCCTAATCTGGATAATCGGTATCTCATGTTCTTGATCCAAGGCGAACATGGATGACAAAGTGGCGAGGGCATATGCAAACTGATTGTCTTCCTGAGGGATGTACTCGAAAATGACGTTTTCCATCCTTGAAATCATATTAGAATGTGCTCTAGATATGGAATCAATTTGCAGTTTCTGGTTTCCCATTCACCCTTGAGTTGGTAGATAACAAGGGATGAGTCACCGTAAACTTTGAGCTTGGTTACCCCATGATCTAGAGTTGCTTGGATTCCCAAGATGCAAGCTTCATACTTGGCCATATTATTGGTGCAATTGAAGTTTAGCCTGGCGGTCACTGGGATATATCTCCTTTTAGGGGATATTAAAACAGCTCCTATCCCATGTCCAAGCATATTCGAGTCTCCATCGAAGAACATGGTCCATGCATCGTCTTCGGGTTCTTCATGTTGGATATGCATAATATGTTCATCAGGAAAATTGTCTTGTAGGGATTGATATTCAATTGTGTTATGCACCATGGGTCATCTTTGAGTGCTTCCTCAACACTTTTGGGTTCAATCTGTGAAACAAAAGCTATAGACATACAAAAATTTGTCATATTTCTAGTTCTTACCACTTTTGAAATATCACTAATTATATTTTCCATTGAAAGTCCTCTTGGTGATTGCTACTCTTTTGCCAATTCAGTTGGTTGAGATAGTTCATTCTCATTTAGGTACATTTCTTCTAGAGCTTCTCCTATGTATCCATCATCACCTGCATATTCTTTATTTGACTCAAGAGGATTTCCCTCAAGGTCTAAAATTTCATCAAAAGTAACATGTATAGACTCTTCAATGTTCAAGGTTCTTCTATTGAATACTCTATATGCTTTACTAGAAAGTGAATAACCTAAGAAGATGGCCTCATCGACTTTTGAGTCAAATTTTCCTAAGTTATCTTTTCCATTATTTAAAACAAAGCATTTACAACCAAATATTTTAAAATGAGAAACATTAGGGTTCCTTCCATTTAACAATTCATAAGGAGTTAATTTTATGATTGGCCTAATAAGCATCCTATTCAATACATAACATGCAGTACTTACAGCATCAACCCAAAAGTATTTTGGAACATTTGATTCATTTAACATGGTTCTAGCAAGTTCCTCTAGTGACCTATTTTTCCTTTCTACTACACCATTTTGTTGGGGAGTTCTAGGTGCAAAAAAATTATGCAAAATTCCATTTTCTTCACAATAATTTTCAAAAGATTCATTTTGGAATTCTCCTCCATGATCACTCTTAACACTTTGATTCTTAAGTCTTTCTCATTTTGAATTTGCTTGGCAAACTTCCAAAGACCTTAAACGCTTCGGTTTTCAATGTTAAGAAAAATGTCCAAGTAAACCTAGAAAAATCATCAACAATTACAAGAGCATAGTAATTTCCACCAAAACTTTTTATCCTAGATGGACCAAATAAATCTAAGTGTAAAAGTTCTAAAGATTTTGATGTGGAAATAACATTCTTAGATTTGATGATTTTCTTGTTTACCTTTTTGACATGCATCACATAATCTATCTTTTTCAAATTTTAACTTAGGCAAACCAACAACTAAGTCATTTGTTATTAGTTTGTTTAATTGATGCATATTTATATGCGTCGCTCTCTTATGTCATAACCATGCATTTTCTTCCTTAGCAACTAAGCATGTTATATTAGCATTAGATACACAATCCAAGTCAATCAAATAAATATTGTTATGCCTAATACCTTTTAATGCTATATTTTCAGAATCCTTTAAATGAATGGTGCAAAACTTACTTTAAAAAATTACCTTAAATCCTTTATCACAAAATTGACTTATACTTAGGAGATTGTGCTTTAGCCCATCAACAAGGAGCACATCCTTTATCTCCAAGGTATTTGCACCACCAATATTTCTGGTTCCAAGAATTCTTCCTTTGTTGTTGTCCCCATAGGTTACATATTCTTGTTCCTTTGCTTTGAAACTCATAAATTTCTTTTTATCTCCAATCATATGTCTTGAACACCCACTGTTAAGATACCACATAGACTTCTTGGATTTGAAAGTTTCCTACAAAACAAGAACATAATAATCTTAGGTCCCCATAACTTTTGGGTCCTTGGGTTAGAGACAATCAAATCATTTATCTATAGGAACCCAAACATATTTTCCCTTTGGAACACCAAAATGCTTAATTTTACACCTATTAGATGTATGTCCATGTTTCATACAATAGAAGCATGCATTATATTTAATTCTTGGAAAAGATACAACTTTATTTTGAGTAGATTTAGATCTTTTTCAACTCATACCCTTCGGGTTCTATTTTTAGGCTCTTTTAATGGAACATGACATTTTACTTGAGTTAGCACAATAACTTCATCCTTATTATTATTACTTAATTATTTCTTAGCTTTATGAAGTAAGTATCTAAGAATATCAATATCATATTCATATTCTTTACATGATGCACATCCTATTTGTTTATATCCTTTTTCCTCTAAAGTCACTATTTTTTATTTTAGAGATTCTACTTCTTTTTTTGATTTATTCAAATTCTTTTTCAAAGATTTATATTCAGTTTTTAAATCTTTAAAAGCAGCAAATAGTTCTTGATATGCATTATGCAAAGCATCATAGTCATTATCATCATTTGAAGAATAGTCGGAATCACTTACTTCACAATCGGAAGAAATATTATCATTTGCCATCAAGCAAAGATTTATTCAACCTCCGAATCGCTTGATTCCGAACTTGAGTCACTATCATCCCAAGCTATATAGGCTTTCTTTTTAAAGAATTTCTTTCCTCTTTGATCATCATTCTTCTTGTTGGGACAATCGGATTTCACATGCCCTGTTTCACCACAACCATAACATTTAAAACCTAAAGAAGAACTTTCTTTTACCTTTCCCTTACCTTTGAAAGGTTGCTTCCCTTTAGCTTTCATGAACTTTGTAAATTTCTTGATCATAAGACTCAAATTTTCATCTTCTTCATTTTCAGAGTTTTCTTCCTCCTTCTTGTTCTTACTCTTTGAAATTTCGGTTTTGAAGACAATGTTTCTTTTGATATTTTGTCCTTCTTCATCATTTAGTCTTCCAAGTTCTAGTTCATGCTCTCTCAACTTTCTAAAGAGATCCGCCATAGTCATAGTAGCAAGATTTTGTGATTCCATGATGGCAGTCACCTTTGGTTGCCATTTCCTGTCCAAAGATTTAAGAATTTTCACATTTAATTCTTTAGTATAAAAAATCTTACCTAACCCAGTGAGATGGTTGACCATATGAGTAAAACGCTTTTGAACGTAAAATATCATTTCTCCTTGTTGCATTCAGAACATCTCATATTCTTGAATCAATGAGTTCTTCCTTGCTCTTTTAACATCATCGGTACCTTCATGTGTTACTCTTAACATTTCCCACATTTCTTGAGCACTCTTGCAAACTGAAATTCTATAAAATTCATCAAGAGTTAAAGCAGATGAAATTATGTTCCTAGCCCTAACATTATATTGAGCTTTTCTATTTTCTTCTGCAGTCCATCTAGAAAATGGTTTAGGTACCTCTTCTCCACTTTTAGTAATTTTTGGAATAAATGGACTATTTAAAATAGCATCCCAAACACCCCTATCAACATACTCCAAAAATATTTGCATTCTAACTTTCCAAAAGGGATAATTTTATTCTGCAAAAAGTGGGGGTCTGTTGATAGAAGCACCCTCGGAAAAGGTTTGGTTTTGTCCTGCCATTTTTGAAATTTGAATGACTATCAAAGCAAGCTCTAATACTACTTTTAAGAATCGCGCAGCGGAATGTTCACGTTTAGGGACAAAAACCAAGAGGGGAGGGGTGAATTGGTTTCTTAAAAAAATTAGGGTTTTGATATTTTCCCCCAAATTTCACCGATTAAAATGCTTGTAAAGTAAAGAGATAAAGGATAAGAAGATTACACAAGTGTTTTATAATGGTTTGAATAAAAAGACCCTACGTCCAGTTGTTAATCACTCTAAAATGTTAGAATGTATCAGAATGTTTGCGTTTACGGACAAAAACCAAGAGGGGGGGGGTGAATTGGTTTCTTAAAACAAAATTAGGGTTTTAAAATTGTTCCCAAATTTCACCGATTAAAATGTTGTGTAAATTAAATAGATAAAGGATAGAAGATTACACATTTGATTTATACTGGTTCGGATCAAAAGATCCTACGTCCAGTTGCTAATCACTCAAACAGAAGATTAACGCTATCACTATAATCACAGTTTACAAAAAAATTACAAATTGAAAAGATAAGGTAAAGAAAACACCTCTCTTGAGTCACACAAGAGATGAACACCTCCTTTGAATCCACAAAGGATGAAGAACAGTTTTTCCTAGAGACGGGCACAACCCACAATCCACCAAGAAACCCACTCAGAGATTCTTATCGCTTCTAGCCCACACTAGGTTTTCAAAAGCCCCTTTTTCTTCCCTACAAACAATTCTCTAGCAGTCACAACTCTTAACTTTTGTATGAAAAAGGTTTGTTCAATTTGCAGAGAGCCTTAGAGAAGTTTAAGTAGAGAGAATAGGGTCTGGGAATTGGGGAGTTTCGAAACTTGATGAATTGGGAATAGGGTTTTCCAGAGCCAAAATAATCGATTATCTTGAGTGATAATCGATTATTCCAGAGCCAAATTCGCAGGGGAACAAAATTGGGCCAGGATAATCGATTATCTGACCAGATAATCGATTATCAGCCTGTGATAATCGATTATCCTGAGTGATAATCGATTATCATAGAGAGGTTTTCCTGAAAATGGTCTTCTTGCTGTAATAATAGATTATCCAGGGTGATAATTGATTATCACAGTGTAATTTTGATAAAAATGAGTTTTTAGAGCTTTTAAATGATGGTCTATGTGTTGGCTATCTTGGACTCTAATATTACAGACTCAAAAACATAAAAACAAAGTTATTACATAAGATTACATGTCTTCAAATCTCTAAGTCCTTTATTCTTGAATCATCATCAAAATCTACAAGCTTCATATCCTTGTATGTTCAACAATCTCCCCCTTTTTTATGATGATCAAAATTTCCTTTAAAGCCCTTTGTAATAACCTGTTTTATTTGTCACAACTTAACAAAAACATTAAACATACCAAAAAACATTTAAAATAATAAACATAAGAGGATTTAAATAATTTCTCCCCCTATTTTGATTATGATAAAAAATTAAAGCTCCCCCTCAATAAGTTCATAATATAGAAAATAGCTCGCCCTCAATTAAAGCAAAAAAAATAAAAATTTTATTCCACAAAGAAAATTAATTATAAACAAGAAATATGTTGAAGAGATTAAAACTCTTCACTTTCATCACTGTTAAATTGGGCATCAAAGATGTCCTCTAAATTACATACCCTATCATCTACATCCAAAATACGACAAATAATTTCCTGATGTCGTTCTTGAGAGATAGAGAGGAACTCATGCATTCTTTGATTCATATCAAACAACATGTCTTCCATAGATGGATGGGATGTAGTATGAGCAGATGACATCCCAGTAGTAGGAATGTTTTCAGCAGGCATTTCAGCAGCAGACATGTCCTCATCATCAGAATCTTGAACCATGTTGGCCATGTGAGGAGCATCATCTTTATGAACGTAAATTCCTTTTACGTTCACCATCTATAGCTGAGTGAGCGTGCCATCTAGCATTCTATTTGAATTTAGGGTCCAGGCCCGTTGTTCTCCTTCAACATTAACGCCCTTGTTTTCAAGAATTCTAGATATTAGGAGAGCGTATGGAATCTTGAATGTTGGGTGACGCTTCGCCTTGAGCATTGTTAAAGTAACTAAGCTTGGCCAATCAATGGGCTCATTATTCATGATAGCATGAATAATGCGAAGGTCAGCAAAATAACATTGGGCATGGTTGGTTACCCGGGGACATAAAATCCAGACAAGAAGATGCAACAAAAGGCGTTCTTCTTTCTTTAAAGGCCCGACCAAAAGTTGGCAGCCAATTTCCATAGAGGGGTTGTAGAGAAATGAGCGGTAAGCCATAATTCTATTAAAATCTTCTAAAGTCCGCAAGAACATTGGTAGCATCCTCCCTTAAAGGAAAGTGGGCAACATTTTCCTAGATGTCATCATCAAGGATGATGGTCACACCCTTGACTCTAGAAGTGGTGATATGATCTCTATATTTAAAACGTGAATAGAAGACCCTAACTAAGTCTGGGTAGTAAGTACCTTGCATTTCTATGAATGGAAGGACACCTTGCTGCTCAAGAAGATTTGGAAAGTTGAAGCCCCTATTGATGAATTGATCACCAATAATATATTTGGGAGTTATAATGTCCCTTTCTTTCCAGAAAGTCAGGAATTCCTATCTTCCTTCATCGTCGGAGATCCACCCTTCAATTGAATTGGGACGAGGATGAAAAGCAGGATTGGATCTTCTCCTTGTTGGGATCTTACTACGAGATGATGAAGCCATTTAGATTAGAAAGAGAGGAAATAAGAGAACTTTGAACAAGTTTTTGAGAAGAATAAGGTTTTGAGGAGACAAGAGAGCTTGAATGATTGTAGAATGCTTTGATTCAAGGTTTGAAGGTGTGTAGATGTCAATTGGAGCCTTCCTATATATAATGAAACATCCTAACGGTCATAAATGGCTAGTTGGAGGAGAATTGGAGCCAAAATAGTCGTTACAAACGGATAGAGAACCCCCAACGACGTAGGATAATCGATTATTTCTTCAAGTACAGAGATAATCGATTATCAGGCTGGATAATCGATTATTCTAGTGACAAAATACTAGTTTTGGGAAATATTGGGCCATATAATTGATTATTACCCCAAATAATCGATTATTACAGAAATATTTCACATATTTCACTTATTTAAACTTCAATAATCAATTATTAACCAAGATAACTCATTATTCTAGAGAGATTAACAAATTTTCAATGTTATAGACTTGGGATAATTGATTATTTCCCTATATAATCGATTATTACAGTACAAAATGTAAATCTTGATTAATTAGGCAGAGTTTAGATTATTTCTAATATTCCTAAGTCTCTTCTAAGATCATAGAATCTATCCTTGGGAAGAGGTTTGTTAAAAATATCTACTAATTGATGTTTTGTATAAACATATTCAATTTTACAATTTCCCTTACTAATATGATCTCTTAAGAAATGATGTCTAATCTCTATATGCTTAGTTCTAGAGTGCATTACTAGATTTTTAGTAAGATTGATTGCACTTGTATTATCATGCATCAAAGGAATATTATCTAGAAAATATTATAATGTTCTAGTTGTTGCTTCATCCATAGGATTTGTGCACAACAATTACTAGTTGTAATATATTTAGCTTCAGTTGTGGACAAAGCAACACATGCTTGTTTCTTAGAATGCTAAGATACTAAAGATGATCCTAACATATGACATGTTCCACTAGTACTCTTTCTATCAATCTTACATCCACCATAATTAACATCAAAGTATCCTATTAAACTAGGAGAAGCCTTAGATGGATACTATAAACTAGTTCCTGTAGTTCCTTTTAAGTATTTTAAAATTCTTTTTACAACAGTTAAATGAGATTCTTTTGGACATGCTTGAAATCTAGCACACACACAAACAGAATGCATAATATCAGGTCTACTTGCAGTTAAGTGTAATAGTGAACCTATCATACCTCTACACATAGATTGATTAATTTTCAAACCTGATTCATCCTTGTATCAATAGCATGGTGTTCCCATGGGTGTGTTAGCTTCCTTTGAAGTCTCCATTCCAAATTTCTTGAGAATCTCTTTGCAGTATTTAGTTTGAGACACAAAAATGCCATCTTTAAGTTGTTTAATTTGAAGTCCAAGAAAGAATGTTAATTCTCCCATCATAGACATTTCAAATTCACCCTGCATTATCTTAGCAAATCCTTCACATAAAGAATTATTAGTTGATCCAAAAATAAAATCATCAACATATACTTGAACTAACAGAATATGTTCCTTAACCTTCTTAATAAACAGGGTGGAATCAATTTTTCCTCTAGAAAATTCATTTGAAATTAAAAAACTACTTAATCTTTCATACCAAGACCTAGGAGCTTGTTTCAAACCATATAAAGCTTACTTCAATTTAAAAATATTATTGGGGTATTTAAATCTTCAAATCCAGGGGGTTGTTCCACATATACTTCCTCTTTGATAAACCCATTAAAAAATGCACTTTTAACATCCATTTGATAAAGTTTAAATTTCATTAATGAGGCATAAGCAACAAGTAGGCGTATAGCCTCTAACCTGGCAACAGGAGCATAAGTTTCATTATAATCAATACCTTCCTCTTGACAGTAACCTTTGGCAACAAGTGTGACTTTGTTCTTTGTTATATTTCCATCTTCATCAAGTTTGTTTCTAAATACCCATTTTGTTTCCAATCACTTGATGAGATTCTTCTCTTGGAATTAATTCCCAGACTTGATTTCTTTCAAATTGATTAAGTTCTTCTTGAATTGCTATGCACCATTGATCATCTTTAAGATCTTCTTCAAAACTTTTGGGTTCTATCTGTGAAACAAAAGCTACAGACATGCAAAAATTTGTCATATTTCTAGTTCTTACCCCTTTTGAGATATCACCAATTATATTGTCCATTGAAAGTCCTCTTGGTGATTGCCACTCTTTTGCCAATTCAATTGGTTGAGATGGCTCATTCTCATTCAAGTACATTTCTTCTAGAGCCTCTCTTACGTACTCATCATCACCTATAAATTTTTTATTTGACTCAAGAGGATTTCCCTCAAGGTCTACAAATTCATCAAAGGTGACATGTATAGATTCTTCAATATTTAAAGTTCTTCTATTGAACACTCTATATGTTTTTCTAGTTAGTGAATAACCTAAGAAAATGCCCTCATCGGATTTTGAGTCAAATTTTCCGAAGTTATTTTTTCCATTATTTAAAACAAAGCATTTACATCCAAATATTTTTAAATGAGCAACATTAGGTTTCCTACCATTTAACAGTTCATAAAGATTTGATTTTATAATTGGCCTAATAAGCATCCTATTTAATAAATAACATGCAGTACTTACAACATCAGCCCAAAAATACTTAGGAACATTTGATTCATTTAACATTGTTCTAGCAAGTTCCTCTAGTGACCTATTTTTCCTTTCTACTACACCATTTTGTTGGGGAGTCCTAGGTGCAGAAAAATTATGTAAAATACCATTTTCCTCACAATAATTTTCAAACCATTCATTTTGAAACTCTCCACCATGGTCACTTCTTAACACCTTAATTCTTAAGTATTTCTCGTTTTTTATTTGCTTGGAAAACTTCCTAAAGACCTTAAAAACTTCACTTTTTAATGTTAAGAAAAATGTCCAAGTATATCTAGAGAAATCATCAACAATTACAAGAGCATAGTAATTTCCACCAAAACTTTTTATCCTAGATGGACCAAATAAATCTAAATGTAATAGTTCTAAAGGTTTTGATGTGGAAATAACATTCTTAGATTTAAAGGATGATTTCACTTGTTTACCTTTTTGACATGCATCACATAATCTATCTTTTTCATATTTTAATTTAGGAAAACCAAAAACTAAGTCCTTTGATATTAGTTTGTTTAATTGATGCATGTTTATATGAGTCGCTCTCTTATGCCGTAACCATGGATTTTCTTCCTTAACAACTAAGCATGTTATACTAGTGTTAGGTACACAATCCAAATAAATCAAATAGATATTATTATGCCTAATGTCTTTTAATGCTATATTTTCGGAATCCTTTAAATGAATGGTGTAAAACTTACTTTCAAATATTAACTTGAATCCTTTATCACAAAGTTGACTTATACTTAGGAGATTATGCTTTAGCACATCAACAAGAAGCACATCCTTTATCTCCAAAGTATTTTCACCACCTATGTTTCCGATTCCAAGGATTCTTCCTTTGTTGTTGTCCCCATAAGTTACATATCCTTGTACTTTAGCTTTGAAACTCCCAAATTTTGTTTTGTCTCCGATCATATGTTTTGAACATCCACTGTCAAGATACCACATAGATTTCTTGGATTTGGAAGTTTCCTACAAAACAAGAACATAGTAAACTTAGGTCCCCATAACTTTTGGGTCCTTGGGGTTAGAGACAATTAAATCATTTCCCTATACGAACCCAAACATATTTTCCTTTAGGAACACCAAAATGTTTAATTCTACACCTATTTGAATTATGATCATGTTTCATACAATAAAAGCATGCATTAGATGTAATCTTTGAATATGATAAATTTCTAACTTTTGAAGTTTTAGTTCCTTTTTCAACCCATACTCTTTTATTTTTATTTTTCGGCTTTTTCAATGGAACATGACAATTTTCTCTATTTTGAACAATAGCCTTATCCTTATAACTATCACTTATTTCTTTCTTAGCTTTATCAAGCAAATGGCTAAGTATATCAATATCATATTCATACTCTTTACATGATGCACATGCTATATTTTTATTATCTTTTTCCTCTAAACATACAATTTTCGTTTTCAAGGATTCCACCTCTTTTTCATATTTATTCAAACACTTTTTCACAGATTTATATTCATTTTTCAAGTCCTTAAAAGCAGTAAACAATTCTCCATATGCATTTTGTAAAGCATTAAAATCATTTTAATCATCACTTTATCATGAGACTCAAATTTTCATCATCTTCATTTTTCGAGTTTTCTTCCTCCTTCTTGTTCTTGCTCTTAGAAATTTCAGTTTTGAAGGTAAGGTTCCTCTTTTGATGTTGGCCTTCTTCATCATTTAGCCTTTCGAGTTCAAGTTCATGTTCTCTCAATTTTTCAAAGAGCGCCGCCATAGACATGGTAGCAAGATTTTGAGACTCCGTGATGGCCGTCACCTTTGGTTGCCATTTCCTATCCAAAGATTTGAGAATTTTTACATTTAACTCATCAATATCAAAAATCTTACCTAACCCGGTGAGATGATTCACAATATGTGTGAAACGCTTTTGAACGTCAAAAATCGTTTCTCCTTGTTGCATCTGGAACATCTCATATTCTTGAATCAATGAGTTCTTTCTTGCTCTTTTAACGTCATTGGTACCTTCGTGGGTTACTCTTAGCATTTCCCACATTTCTTGAGCACTCTTGCAAGCAGATATTCTGTAAAACTCATCAAGGGTTAAAGCGGATGAAATTATATTTCTAGCCCTAACATCATATTGGGCTTTTCTATTTTCTTCAGCCGACCATCTAGAAAATGATTTTGGTACCCCTTTTCCGTTTTCAGTAATTTTAGGAATAAAAGGACCATTTAAAATTGCATCCCAAACACCTTTATCAACAGACTCCAAAAATATTTGCATTCTTACTTTCCAAAAAGTATAATTTTGCCCCGCAAAAAGTGTGGATCTATTGATAGAAGCACCCTCGGCAAAAGTTTGATTTTGTGTGGACATTTTCGAAAATTGAATGACTATCAAAGCAAGCTCTGATACCACTTGTTAGAATAGCACAACGGAATGTTTGCATTTACGGATAAAAACCAAGAGGGGGGGGGGGGTGAATTGGTTTCTTAAACAAAAATTAGGGTTTTAAAAATTTTCCAAAATTTCACCGATTAAAATGTTGTGTAAAGTAAATAGATAAGGGATAGAAGATTACATAGTTGATTTATACTGGTTTGGATCAAAAGATGCTACGTCCAGTTGCTAATCACTCAAACAGAGAATTAAAGCTATCACTATAATCACAATTTACAAACAGATTACAAATTGAAAAGATAAGGTAAAGAAAACACCTCTCTTGAGTCACACAAGAGATCAACACCTCCCTTGAATCCACAAAGGATGAAGAACAACTTTTCCTAGAGATGGCACAACACACAATCCACCAAGAAACCCACTCATTGGTTCTTATCGCTTCTAGCCCACACTAGGTTTTTAAAAGCCCCTTTTTCTTCCCTACAAACAGTTCTCTAGCAGTCACAACTCTTAACTTTTGTATGCAAAATGTTTGTTCAATTTGCAGAGAGCCTTAGAGAACTTTAATTAGAGAGAATAGGGTATGGGAATTGGGGATTTTCGAAACTTGGTCCAATTTTGAATTTCAAAACACATAATAGACCCAAATAATCGATTATCTTGAGTGATAATCGATTATTCCAGAACCAAATTCGTAGGGGAACAAAATTGGGCCAGGATAATCGATTATCACAGAGAGGTTTTCCTGAAAATGGTTTTATTGCTGTAATAATCGATTATCCAGGGTGATAATCGATTATCACAGTGTAATTTTGATAAAAATGACTTTTCGAGCTTTTAAAGGATGGTCTATGTGCTGGTTATCTTGGACTCTAATGTTACAGACTCAAAAGCATAAAAACAGAGTTATTACATAAGATTACATGTCTTCAAATCTCTAAGTCCTTTATTCTTGAATCATCATCAAAATCTACAAGCTTCATATCCTTGTATGTTCAACATTCATATCCTTGTATGTTCAACATAAAAGAGGATTAAAGTTGTCACTATAATCACAGGTTACAACAGATTACAAATTGAAAAAGATAAGGATTAGAAAACACCTCTTTTGAGTCACGCAAGAGATGAACACCTCCTTTGAATCCACAAAGGATGAACATCAACTTTTCCTAGAGACGGAACAACACACAATCTACCAAGAAACCCACTCAGTAATTCTTATTGCTTTTAGCCAACACTAGGTCTTCAAAAGCCCCTTTTTCTTCCCTACAGAAAGTTCTCTAGCAATCACAACTCTTAACTTTTGTATGAAAAAGTATTGTTATTTTGTAGAGAGCCTTAGAGAACCTTAAGTAGAGAGAATAGGGTCTTAGAAATAAAGGTTTTCGAAACTTGAAGTATTGGGAAAAAGGTTTTCGTAAATTGGTCCAAATTTGAAATTCAAAACTCATAACAGACGTAGATAATCGATTATCTTAAGTGATAATCGATTATTACAGAGCCATTTTCGTAGAGGAGTAAAACAGGACCAGGATAATCATTTATTTGGCTTGATAATCAATTATTTCAGTTGGGATAATCGATTATTCCAACAAGGTTTTCACAAAACATATTTCAATGCAGGATAATCGATTATCACAGAGTGGTTTTGATAAAAATAAACTTTCAGAGGATGGACTATGTGCTGGCTATCTTGGACTCTAATTTTACAGACTCAAAAACACAAAACAAAGTTATTACAAGTAAATACAAATGATTATAAGTCTTCAAGTCTTTAAGTCCTTTGTTCTTGAATCATCATCAAAATATTCAAGCTTCATATCCTTGTATGTTTACCAACATCCAAAATATAACAAACACCAAAATCAGAGAAGAAATTACAAATTAAAAGAAAGATAAGATATATTATTCTTTCAAGAAAAAGTAAAGTTGATTCAATCTTATCTTCATTAACACGTTTGCGGTGAACGCAATAGATACGTGTAAAGATAAGGGAAGCTTGTCTTAGTAGCATGTTACAGGAACAACCATTAACTAAAGTCTTTACTTTGAATCTCAGAATAATAATCGATTAAAAATAGAGCAAAATCGATTAAAATTGAACCTATTAATGATTTTAATTGATATAATTTATTTTTAATCGATTAAAATATTAATGACGAAGTGCAGTTAGAAAATTAAGATCTTTTTATCAATTAATTCATGAAATAATCGATTAAAACAAGATACGGAAAAATGAATTTAATTGATTAAAATAATTTTATATCAATTAAAATGATAAGAATATATGAATTATGTAATGTTTGATGCATCTAAGATTCCTAATTCAGTTCTGATTTTATAGAAACGATCACGAGCAAGAGGTTTTGTGAATATATCAACTAATTGTTTCTAAGTTTCTATAAAGAAGATTTCACAATAACCTTTCGAAACATGGTCCCTAATGAAATGATGTCTAATTTCAATGTGTTTTGTCCTATAATGTTGAATGGGATTCTTTGTTAATATGATAACACTAGTATTATCACATAAAAGAGGAATTTTACTAAGAATCAAACAGTAGTCCTCAAGCTGTTGTTCAAGCTTTTTAATCTTTTGTTTTCTATTTCAAGCATTTTTGCTACTTCATGCATTTCATTAAAAGCATCCTGTAATGAGCTATAATTCATAGAATTAATAGAAGAATTAGAACTTACATTGGTGGTTGCAGAATCCAGATTGGCCATCAAGCATATATCTGTTGTTTCTTCATAGGTCACCTTAAGAATTTCCCACATTTCTTTGGCAGATTTGGATTGAGACACCTTGAAAATTCATCCATATTAAATGCATATGTAATTATGTTCTTGGAAGTGCAATCACTTTGAACTTTTCTCTTTTCTTCATCATTTAAACTAGAACATTCTTTTTCTGTAATTAGTGGACCATTTTCAATTACATCCAAAACATTTCTATCAATAGATTCAATAAAAATCTTCATCCTTATCTTACCAAATGGATAATTTGTACCACAAAACAGTGGAGGTCTATTAATAGAAGCACCCTTAGAAAAAGGTAATTTGTTTTCAGCCATGAAAAAATTTGGACCGAAACTCTTGAGTGATTTTCAAGACCCTCCTCTTGATACCAATTGTTAGAAATGTAGGTTGAGATCAAGAGGGGGGGGGGTGAATTGATCTTTGAAAGATTTTCGCACTTTTAGTAATACAGATTATCTATTTTAAAGGTTTTGAATTCTAATCACTTTTTGAACCAAGAAAAATAAGCAATTCAATGTTAGACACAAGAGAGTAAAGGTTTAGAGAAAGACAACCAAGATTTATACTGTTTCACCCAAACCACAGGGCTACGTCCAGTTTTTAGCCAAATTCCAGCTGAGTTCCACTAGATTGAATGTATTACAGATTACGATTCTGAATCACACAACACCCAATCTACCACAAGAACCAAATTCCAGTTCTTGTTCAAACCTGTAACCAAATTCCAGTCATAGAACTCGTGCCTAACAATTCAATAAAGAATTAAAGAAATAAAAAAAGGAAGAAATTATAACAATCAAACCTGATTTATGCAGCTCCTGCAGTATGAGTTTCTTCATAAATTGAAAGCGAAAATGCCTCAAGAAAGAACTTTGTAAAACTACACAAAACTTGCACGATTCTTTCTTGAAAAACTCTCTTATGATTGCTTGATTGATTGATAAAAGATGATATTTAAAAGACTCGAAGCAATCCTATTTATATAGAGTTGTTTTTCAACTATTGATTTAATTAATCGGTTAAAAATTTCTTTTAATCGATTATTAAATCTTGATTAATCAATTAATTCTTCTTTTAATCGATTAAAATGTGCTTAATCATATTCCGATTTATTGTAATTGATGTGATAATGTTTTAATCGATTAAAATAATTAAAAAATTCTCTAAGTTGCTTTAATCGATTAATTCACGTTTTAATCGATTATAATTTTGCTAAATATTTTCTCAAACTTCATAAGTGATTTTAACTGATAAAAACTTTGTTTTAATCGATTAAAATTGTTAACATAAATTCCTTAAGTTGTTGTAATCGATTAATTCGATGTTACATCGATTAAAATTCTGCGTAACACTTTTCAAAACATCTCAAGTGATTTTAATTGATTCATTCAAAGTTACATCGATTAAAATACTAACATATCACTTTTCAAAACATTTGAAGTGATTTTAATCGATTGATTCGAAGTTATATCAGTTAAAATATCGACGTAAGGTTTTTAAATACTCTTTTAGTGAAAATAATTGATTAATTTGAGTGTGTATCAATTAAAACCATTATAGTGAATGTTTTAAATGGTTTTAATCGATTATTTCAAAAACATTTCAGTTAAAATTCTGTTATGAATGTTCCTAGCTCATTTTAATCGATTAATTTTATATGGTATCAGCTTAAAACTATTTATAAAGAATAGTTTAATCGATTATATTGATTTTTAACATATTAAAACATTTTTAGAGGTATTTTCAAATTCTTTTAAATGATGAAACCTCATGCAGCAGAGAGATATGAATGAATACCTATTAATATTGATGATGACTCACTAAATGCTCTACCTTTAAACCCCATTAGCCTTTAACTTCATCAAATCCACAAGATCTTCATTTTATCATAAAGTTCAATAAGATCTTCATCACTTTCAAACATGTTAGGTCTACTTTACCTAAACAGTCTCAAACTCGATGCAATTTTCCTTTTTCAAATATTCATTCTGATGTTTGGGGACCAAGTTGTGTTTCCTATTTTAGCTTTCAGTATTTTGTGAACTTTATTGATGAATTTTCTAGATGTACTTGGGTTTATTTGATGAAAGAGAGATCTAAACTTTTGTCCATTTTTGTGTCCTTTTTCAATAAAATTAAAAATCAATTTGGGAAGATAATTAAAGTTCTCAGAAGTGATAATGCCAAAGAATATTTCCCTACCTCCTTTTCTTCTTTTTTATCTTCCTAAGGAATTTTATATCAATCTACTTGTTCTCACACCCCATAACAAAATGGCATTACAGAAAGGAAAAATAAACACCTTATTGAGAATACACACTCTCTAATGTTGGAATGCTAATGTCTCTGTTCATCATTGGGGAGATGCACTCACTGATGTTTTTTGATTAATTGGATGTCATCTTCCTCTCTTAAAAATTAAATTCCACATTCTCTTATCTTCTCAGATGATCCTCCTTTCCATGTATCTCCTCGTGTATTTGGTTGTACTTGTTTTGTTCACAATGTATCTCCAGGCCTTGATAAACTAAGTGCTAAGGCCATTAAATGTGTTTTCTTGGAGTATTCTCGCCTTTAAAAAGGCTATAAATGTTATTCTCCATCTTTCAAAAGGTATTATATGTCTGTTGATGTCACCTTCTTTGAGGAAACACCCTTCTTTTCTTCCCCAATGGAAGATGGTTCATCAATTCAACAAGTTCTACCTATATTTGTTTCTTTCCTAATTCAGTCTACATAGGTCATAATGATTCACCTCCTACACCTTTACCAATTCCTACAGATAATTGTGATTCAGATTCGTTGTTAAGTGGTAAAAAGTTGATATAATTATACCTTGAATTGTTATGAAACCACTTAACTGATGCTAATTCTAATCTATTTTTCTCCAAATATAGGATGAATTCGAGAATACCTTGATACAAGAGTAAGGAACATAATTGTCAGCAGAATTAGAGTAAAACTGGAAGAAGGAAGAAGATTTTCAGCATGGAAGTCGCTCGAGCGGGATGGATTCTCGCTTGGGCGAATGTTAGTTATTCTTCTCTGGAATTCACTCGCTAAAGCGAGACAAGATTTGCTTGAGCGAATATTAGTTATTCTTGTCTAGAAGTCAGTCGCTCAAGCGCAGGAAAATTCGCTTGAGCGAATGTTAGTTATTCTTCTCTGGAATTCATTCGCTCAAGCGAGCATTTTGTCGCTTGAGCAAAAACAGGCTACTTTCGCTTGAGCGAAAGTTATCGCTCGAGCGAAAGACGCGAAGCCCAAAAGCCCAAAATTTTCCAATAAAAAGAGAAGATGTGTTATGAGAAAATCAAGCGGTTTTGGAGGAGAAGAGGCGTGACTACTGCTAGGGTTTCGTCCAATCTTCATCAATTCTTCACTTCTTCCTCATTTGGAGCATTGTAATGGCCAACATGAGTGGCTAACTTCATTCTCTTAGGATTTGGTGCACTTCCTTTGAACTCTTTTGTATCATGGTGATATTTTGAGATATTAATCTATGCTTTGATGTTGTTATTCTTATCCTTTATGCTTTGGAATGATTTATTCTTGACATTTGGGGTATGATTGGAAAATATATCTTGAACCCTAGATCACGGTAAGAATATTTGTTATGTTAATTTCCAGGAATGGAATGAATGTATCAATTGCTTAACACCCTAACCCTAATGCTGGAAAATCTCTTAATTGTGTGAGGAATCAACATTTATTATGTTTTCTTATGAATTTCATGTGTGAGGAATCAACATGGATGATTTGAGTAGGTGGCATCAATATTGTTAGGTTAATTGACAATCTTAATTGACATAGCCATTACAAAAGAGGGATAAGGAAGGAAGTCAATCCTAAGTGCCTTTAATTGATATTTTCTCAACAATTTACAGTTCTTTGTCATTTAATTTCAATTCAACTCTTTATGCAAAACCCATTCTGTTTTAATTTACTTAGTAAGCATAATTGGGAATTTCCATTGAAACCGTTTCTCGTGGGATCGACTTTTATTTAATCGAAATACTATATTGTGATTGATAATTTTGGTACGCTTGCCAATAATTCAACAAGTATTTCTCATACCATGGATCCTTCAACCTTACCTCCCACTTCTGATTCTGGTTGGCGTATTAAACTTAGAAAAGGTACTCGTTTCACTCGTAATCCCGTTCCTATTTATAATTTTTTAAGTTACCATCGTATGTCTCCTTCATATTCTTCTTTTGTTGTCTCTTTGGCTGATATGTCTATTCCTAATAATGTTCATGAGACACTTGATCACCCTGGATGGTGACAAGCCATGATTGATGAAATGCAGGCACTTGAGCACAATGGCACTTGGGAGCTTGTTCCTCTTCCTCCTGGCAAAAAGATTGTGGGTTGTAGGTGGGTCTATGCAGTTAAAGTTGATAATAATGGTAAAGTGGATCATCTTACAACTCATTTAGTAGCTAAAGGTTACACTCAAATTCATGGTCTCGACTACGGCGATACCTTCTCAAGTAACTAAGATTTCCACTATTTGTCTTTTCCTTGCTATAGCTGCGATTCATCATTGGCTCCTTCACCAATTGAACATTAAAAATATCTTTCTTCATGGTGACCTTGAGGAAGAGATTTATATGGAGCAACCTCCTAGAATTGTTGCTCAAGGGGAGTCTGGTTTAGTGTGTAAGTTACACCGATCTCTTTATGGCTTGAACTAGTCACCCCGAGCTTGGTTTGGAAAATTCAGTCATGTTATGAAGTTATTTGGCATGAAAAGGAGTGAAGCAAACCACTCAGTGTTTTATTGTCATTCCTCTTCAGGCAAGTGTGTGTATCTTATGGTTTATGTTGATGATATTGTTATTACAGGAAATGATTATACTAAGATCAACCAACTAAAGAATCATCTATTTGCTCACTTCCAAACAAAAGATCTCGGTCAATTGAAATATTTTGTTGGTATTGAAGTGGCCCAGTCAAAGGAAGGTGTGATATCTCGCAAAGGAAGTATGCTCATGATATTTTGAAGGAGATTGGTCTAACAAATTGTAAGCCCATTGATACCCTAATGGACCCTAACCAGTAATTGATGAAGGATGAAGGAGAAAAATTGTCAGATCTAGAAAGATATATGAGGTTGGTTGGTAAACTCATTTATCTTACTATTACCAGACTGTATATTTCTTATGCAGTTGGAGTAGTTAGCCAATTCATGCAAAATCCTTGTGTTGATCACTTGGATACCTTGATTCGCATTCTGAGATATATTAAAGGGGCTCCAGGACAAGGGTTATTATATGAAGATAAAAGTAATACTCAAATTCTTGGTTATGGTGATGCAGACGGGGCTGGTTGTCCAACTGATAGAAGATTGACTACTGAGTATTATATCTTTATTGGAGGAAATTTGATTTCTTGGAAGAGTAAAGAGCAAAGCATTGTTGATCGATCTAGTGCAGAAGCTGAGTATAAATCTATGACACTTGCTACATGTGAACTTTTATGGATCAAAAAACTCCTTCAAGATTTAAAATTTTGTAATATTGGGCAAATGAAGTTATTGTGTGATAATCAGGCAGCACTCCATATTGCCTCCAACAAAGTCTTTCACGAAAGAACAAAACATATTGAGATTGATTGTCATTTTGTTAAAGAGAAGTTGTTGTCTAAGGAACTTGTAACTAAATCCTTAAGAGAACATAGGATTCAAATCATTTGTTCCAGGCTTGATACATACAATTTGTATGCTCCAACTTGAGGGCGAGTGTTAAGACCTATTGTTTATGTATCTTTTAGTATTCTTTTTCAATGTTCCTTAGACTAGGATTAAAGGTTTGGGCTGAGGCCCATATTCTCTCTATTGTACCCTTTTTTCTATAAATACAATGTATCAATGCCTTTGTTAACTAAATGAAACCCTAAATAAGTTTTCTTAAGTGGAGCACCTCAATGGTTTAAAATTTTATATGGAGTGATGGTTATCTATACTATAGAGCTGGTGAGAGGATATTGTATTATTCTATTGCGCAAATCTCTTGGATACATTTTTTTTCATGCATATATACAATTTATTTTTTCATAGAAAAAAAATAATTATTTTTAAAAATATTGCGTTTGGATAAAATACCTAAATTTCTTTCCTTCAAATTTTTTTTCCGTGAAATAACTAAATGAAGAATTTTTATTACTTAATTTCGTATATAAAACAATTAAATTTTTTTCATTCATAAAATATTTTATTTGGATCGAAACGGATTCCGATGTCCTTGTATGCAAGGTCTGCTCATCGATAGTTGTTGAGTATTTATTAGATTAGTTGTATCTAACTATTAACCTAGTTTCCATAATGTATTTGTTTATCTTCTCTAGGTTTAATCATTTCCCCCTATTTATTGTATTTTAGAATCTATATCTTTATTTCCTATAAATAAGAGAACACAAGAGAAAAGGATGTGCTCTAAAAAAAACTATTTATTTTCCTATTATTTATTTCAAATTAGTATTAGAGCAGGTTCGTCCCACTCTGCCTATCTCTCCTCTTTCTCCATCATCCACCGCTGTACATCACTGGTGTCGCTGTTTCACTCACCGTACTTGGGTTTGGATCGCCTCGAGGAGAAAGACCCAACCTCGGTGGTCGCTTTAGCCATCTCTGTTAGACGTGGTTCCACGCGCCGCCTTCTCGGTGGCCGTTTTGCTCCAAACTACCCCCATCAGGCTTGCCTCGTTGTCCTGAAGCCGAATCTACCCTTTGTTTTATGTTCCAAAAGTTTGGTAACCCCTTTCGTATACACTGTCATAGAACGCTAGTTGTTCTGTGTTCAAGCAAAGCAACATTATTTCTTGGTATTCTCTCATTGCTCTCGGTCTTCTTTCTCCAAACATCCTGCTGGATATTTTTTTTCTTAAGAGCCCTCTCTTGTTTCCTGAATAAAAATGTCAAGACCTGCAACATCTGTATCTTTTTCTGGGACTCCTACTATGACAACAGAATAATTAAATGGAAAAAATTACTTGTCTTAGGCCTCCTCTCTTGAACTCTGATTTTTAGGACAAGGGGTTCATGATCATCTAGAAGACGATGAAAGTACAAAACCAGCAGATCAGGCTCCTCAATGGAAGAAACTTGATTAAATACTCTATGCTCTATTATGGCAATCAATTGAACCAAATATTTTGAGCACTCTCCGATCCTTCAAGACATGTAATTCCTTCTGAAAAAAGGCCCAAAATATCTTTTCTAATGATATTCAATGACTTTATGATTCTGCTAATAGACTAGCCTCCCTTAAGTAAGAGGGTAATAATATGATGTCCTTTGTTGCTGAAGCTCAATCAAAAATTGAAGAATTAAAAATGTTCCTTGAGGTAGATTCATTAGAGGAAAAAAAGACAAAGCTGGATAAATTTTATATGGTTATGATTCTTAGGGCTATGAATCTAGAATTTAATTATGTTAGAGATAAAAACTTTTAACTCGACAAGAAGTTCCTTCTATGGAGAGTTTGATCACAAGGCTACTTCGTGTTTGTAGACCCCGAATCTTGCCCAGTTTTACAACAAAATTTAGAAATCCTTCGTTTTCCTAGTAGTGTTTACTAGGCTCCATGTAAGAAAACTCTCCTTTTCTTAGAAAAAATAAAAAAATAAAAAATAAAACATTTTTTCATAAAATTCGGGATGACTGTCCCGAATCCCAGACAGTCGTCCCACCTTATTTGTATACTCGAGACGCCCATCCCGATTCTGAGACGACCATCCTGACATCCTTATTTTTTTTCAACCAATGTCTTTTTTATCCTTTTTCAATGTTTATGGTTAAAACATTGGTGGCGACTCCATAGAACCCATTTTTGCAAAAACCTCACTTTTAAGGTTAGTTCGGTTATCGAGCATCCTAAAAAGATGACTCAAACTATTTTACGAAAATGCAAGATTCAGCCATCGCGTCGTGACTACCCGCACTTTTCGTTCCCCGCGCTCCGCCGCACAAGGTACGGTGACGATAGTGTTCCATCTATCAAAGGTAAAAATAGTCAAGAACTTTTTTAATCTTCCGCCATGATTTCTGCTTGTGGAAGAGGTAATCATGGCAATAGAGGACGTGGTGGTAGAGGACATCCTCAATGCACTAATTGCACTCATTGCAAAAGAATGAGCCATACTAAGGAAAATTGCTTTGCTCTGCATGACTATCTTGATAAGACAGCCAATACTTCAAAATCTGAAGTTGTTGAGCCCAAATTCTCTTATGCAGAGTATCAAGAATATTTAAGGATGAAATCAACCAGTCTGGCTCAAGCATCTACAACTCCAAATTCATCAACCGCTTGCATTTCACAATCTGTGGAAAGTCAAAATTCGTGGATTATTGACTCAGGTGCTTCTGACCACATATCTGGTAATACCTCTTTATTCTCCTCTCTATCATTTCCTAAAACCACCCATCTCATATCTTTAGCCAATGGATCTAAAGTAGCCTCTAAAGGGATTGATCAAGTATCCATCTCTCCTTCTTTAAACTTACACAATGTTCTTTGTGTTCCTTCTTTTCCATTCAGTCTTGTTTCCGTAAGCCAATTAACCAAATCATTGAATTGCTCTGTACCCTTTAATGCGAATTATTTTATTATATAGGAACGTGGTACGGGTCGATTGATTGGAGAAGAATATGAATCTGGAGGCTTATACTACCTTGGGACTAATTCATCTATATCTTGTGTTGCATCCTTATCCCCAAAACTATTACATGAGCGATTAGGGCATCCTCATTTGGAAAAACTAAAAAAATAATGGTTCTGGAACTTCAGAACCTTCAAACTTTTGAATGTGAATCATGTCAATTAGAGAAACATACCAGGTCATCTTTTCCAAATCATTATGAATCTAGATATGATTCTGCTTTTAGTATTGTTCATTCAGATATCTAGGGACCTAGTCGTGTTTCATATTTTGGCTTTAGATATTTTGTTACTTTTATTGATGGGTTTTCTAGATGTACTTGGATTTATCTAGTGAAAGATCACTCAGAATTATTGCCTATCTTTAAGTCTTTCTTTAATGAAATCAAAACTCAATTTGGAAAAGTAATCAAAGTTTTATGAAATGATAACACCAAAGAATACTTTTCTAATGATTTCTCTAACGTCCTAAGTTCTCAAGGCATTTTATACCAGTCCACCTGTCCTCACACACCACAACAAAATGGTATAGCAGAACAGAAAAGTAGACATTTGGTTGAAACTGCTCGTACCTTATTGCTTGGTGCCAATATGCCTATTCATCATTGGGGAGATGTTATTCTTACTGCATACTTTCTCATTAATAGAATGCCATCTTCTTCTCTTGACAATAAAATTCCACATTCTATTCTATTCCCAAAGCAACCACTCTTTCATGTTTCTCCTCAGGTATTTGGATGTATTTGTTCTGATCATGATATGTTTCCAGGCTTAGATAAACTCTTAGCTAGAGATATCAAATGTGTCTTCTTGGGATATTCTCGTCTTCAAAAAGGATATCGGTGTTATTCTCTTGAAACCAAGAGGTACTACATGTCTACTAATGTCACTTTTTTTTATTCATACCCTTTCTTCTCTTCTTCTGTGCAGGATATTGATTCTGTTCAACATGTTCTTCCTATACCTTTAGTTGAGTCATTTGTACCTCCTATTTCTGACACCCCAAATCCCAACCAAAATACTCCAGAATCATCATCACAACCTATCATCACTTATTAATGCAGGAACCAGGTGAGCAATCCCATTCCCCAAGATGAGTTGCCCATAACAGGTCTTTCTTAATCATCTTCTAATACCATGACTCCTGATAACAATGACTCTAGTTTGCTCATTGCCATTCGCAAAGATACTCATTCTACTCGTAATCCTCATCCCCTTTACAATTTTCTTAGCTATCATAGATTGTCTCCTTCCTATTTTATTTTATTTCTTCTGTATCCTCTATTATGATCCCCAAAAATTTGGCAGAAGCACTTGATCATCCTAGATGACGAAGCCATGATTTCTGAAATGCAAACTCTTGATCACAACAAAACATGGGAGCTAGTTCCTCTTCCTTTGGGGAAGAAAATAGTTGGTTGTCATTGGATCTATGCTATTAAAGTTGAGCCTAATGGTCAAGTTGATCATCTCAAAGTCAGGTTAGTGGCTAAAGGGTACACTCAGATATATGAACTTGATTATTGTGATACTTTTTCTCCTATAGCCAAAATGACCACTGTCCACCTGTTCCTTGCCATGGTCCCCATTCGTCATTGGTCTCTTCATCAATTGGATATTAAAAATACTTTTTTTCACGGTGACTTAGAAGAAGAAGTTTACATGGAGCATCCTCCTGGATTTATTGCTCAGGGGGAGTCTAGTTTGGTTTATAAATTACGTCAATCTCTCTATGGCCTAAAACAGTCTCCACATTCTTGGATTGGAAAATTTAGCTCTATTTTCAAGCTTTTAGATTAAAACGAAGCGAAGCAAATCATTCAATATTTTATTGTCACACTTTCCCTGACAAACATGTTTATTTAATTGTGTACGTTGATGATATTATCATCATAGGGAATGATGTTGCTAGAATATATCAGCTAAAATAACACTTGTGTAGCCATTTTCAAACTAAGGATCTTGGAAATCTAAAATATTTTTTAGGTATTGAAGTGGCTCAATCAATAGAAGGTGTTGTCAATTTTTAAAGGAAATATGCTCTAGATATTCTAAAAGAGACAGGTATGATTGATTGCAAATTTGTGCACAACCCTATGGATCCAAATTTAAAATTAATGGTAGGACAGGGTGAAGGTTTCTCTGACCCAGAAAGATATAGAAGACTGGTTGGGAAGCTTATCTATCTAACTATTACTAGATCTGATTTGTCATTTGCAGTTGGTGTTGTCAACCAATTTTTGCAAGCCCCTTGTGTTGATTATTGGAATGCTATCATTTGAATCCTAAGATACATTAAAAGAGCTCCAGGACAAGGTTTGTTATATGAAGATAAGAGAAATACCTAAATTTTTGGGTACTGTGTTGTTGACTGGGCTAGATCTCCTTTGGACAAGCGATCCACTACATGTTTTTGTGTTTTCCTTGGAGGTAATATCATTTCATGGAAAAACAAAGAGCAAAACATTATTGGTTGATCCTTTGCTGAAGCTGAATATAGGGAAATGATGTCTCTCACTATGAACTTGTATGGGTAAAACAGTTCTTGCAAGAACTGAACTTCTATGAGATTCAAACTATGAAGATGTATTGTGATAATCAAGCTGCTCTCCACATTGCTTGCAACCCAGTATTTCATGAGAGGACTAAGCATATTGAGCTTGACTGTCACTTTTTTCAAGAGAAGTTGTTATCTAAAGAAATTTCTACTGAGTTTGTTGGTACCAATGATCAACTTGTAGAAACATTTACAAAATCTTTGAGAGGGCGGTCGGAGCGACGCGATGGTTTTGATAGCTCGTGTTTTCTAAAAAAGTGGTCAACGCTTTTAGGTTTTCCGATAACCGGGCTGAACCTAAAAGGGAGGTTTTCGTAAAGGGTTCTATGGAGTCGCCACCGGTGTTTTTACCATAAATATCGAAAAAGGAAAAAAAGAAGGCATTGGTTTAAAAACACCAACTTTGGCCGTTACAACTAGAGTTGGGTAAGGGAGTTAGTTATGTGTGGGGAAGGTGTTAGCACTCCACAACGCCACTTTTGGGTTCCCTATGATGCACTAATTCATAAAATAAAGACTGAAAGAAACTATGCTTTTACCCTATGTATTTATCTACTAGCAGAATTTAAATGTCTACAAGGCCCTAGTATCTAATGCATACAAGGAAAGTAGTAAAAGAAAGCAATAAAAGAGAGAGAATAGAGAAAGAAACCTCCGAAGCGAGCTTTCTATTAATTCTTCAAACTTGAGGACGCTTTTTGGCAATCCTCTCGCTCTACAAGCACGCTCCTCACCAACAAAAGAGAAAATACCCTCCTACCGAGTGTCGGATGTTTGAAAAGGAGACTTCCTTAACCAATTTCTACCTTAAATGGAAATCGGAAAGCTTACTCGAACCGGAAAGTGCTCAGAGTTATCCCGAAGTCATAGGAGAGCTTCTAATATGAGAGAAGGGTGTGAGAGTGTGTGGAAATGAGGAAATAAGGATCCTATTTATAGGGAAGCGATCCAGGAAAAGTGGATTGCCGTCTAGCCATCATGGATGACCATCCATGGCTAGAAATGGGGATGGACGACCGTCCATGGCTGAAAAATCAGGGTGGATGGTTGTCTGGCTCTTCCGGACGACCATCTATTGCTTCCTTGAGAAAAATGATTTTTTATTTCTCAGAAATCCCTCCTTATTCTAAATGGGACCTAGAAAAAGTTACTAGGGACATATCAAAGTCTTGACCATCTTTGAAACGAATGATTTCTGAATTTATTACTAGGCCGGGCAAGATTTAGGGTCTACAGTTGCCCCTCCCCCTTCACCCGACCAATTGATTATGGGCTTAATGTGTCAAAAAATTGATTGGCGGGTGAAGGAGTTAACCCTCTTACGCGGTTGTCCTTCGGATGCTCCTCTTGACGTGGTAGCCGACCCTTGGGATGATGAATGCAATCTGATGCTGTCTTCAGGATGCTTCCTTGCTGCGAAGGCTGACCCTTTAGATGATAAGTATGAAGCTTCAGGATGCTCCTTTGATGCGGTAGTTGACCCTTCGGCTGACGAATGAAGTTTTTTTCCTTAGGATGCTTCTTTGGTGCAGTAGCTGACCCCTTGGGTGGTATGTGTGAAGTTTTAGGATGCTCCTTCGATGCGGTAGCTGACCCTTTAGCTGATGGATAAGAAATCTTGGGATGCTCCTTTGAAGCGGTAGTTGACCCCATGGTTCTGGTTTGATGCGTCAGGATGCTCCTTTGCTGCATAGCTGGTCTTTCAAATGATGTGTGTAAATCCTGCCTTCAGGATACTCCTTTGCTGCGGAACTGATCCTTCTGACGGTGGATATGAAGGTATTGTCTTCAGGATACTCCTTTGCAATGAAGTTGCTCCTTTGGATGATGTACGGTGTTGAAACATACAAGGATATGAATGTTGAACATATATGGATATGAAGCTTGTTGATTTTGATGATGATTCAAGAATAAAGGACTTAAAGATTTGAAGACTTGTAATGTTATGTAATAACTCTGTTTTTATGATTTTGAGTCTGTAATATTAGAGTCCAAGATAGCCAGCACATAGTCCACTCTTTAAAAGCTTTAAAAACTCATTTTTATAAAAAACATACTGGATTAATCAATTAAATGGTAGGATAATCGATTATTACAGAGAGAAAACCATTTTCAGCATCTGCTCTCTTGAATAATCGATTAAACCCCCTGTTAATCGATTAACTGGGTTGTTAATCGATTAAATGCCCAATTAATCGATTAAACTGAGCTCTTTTGGGTTTGATCGGAGCCGTATCTGGTCAAATAAATACAGATAAATGCAGTACTAGGAAGTGACTCCGAGGTCGTCTCCCAAGGACTATTAGTTTCAATCAAAGATCCACAATCAAACAGATAAAACAGTAATGGGGGGGGGGGTTGGTTGGTTTGTAGATTAACAGATAGACACAAATTAAATTCTACGAAACAACAACAGTGACAAAAGCAGAGATTAAAAACGTATTGATTCCTTAATTCAAATGTAAATCCACCTATCATAGATTACCAAAATGAATGCCCTGTTCAATCTTGAACCCCGAAATTAGACAACTAAGCGAAGACTAAAAACGAGTCCAATATGCATTAAGCAAGCATACATCATTCAACCTTGGTGCCACGGATTAAGCAACCATGTGGCAACCCACATCCATTAAGCATGAACAGTGGTTTTTTAAATGCAAGAACACAAATATGAGATTAAGCATACATCAAATTTGTCATCCCTTAATCAAGCACAAAGTTAATTAGATGGAGACTAATACAGGACATGGCAGAAATGCTTCAAAACACAAAAATCTCAAGGGTTCATCACATTCTCATCAAGGAATCAATACTCTAAGTTTAGCTAGCCATGGAAATGAACCGCAAATACAAAATTGAACAAAAATATTTCATCATATATATGAAATAACAAGAAACCGAAACTCAAAGATCCAATATGCAGAAAAATCGAAAAACCCCAAATGGGTGCTGGTCCAAGCGTCAAAATACAAATACCAAGTTGTTCTAAGCTAAAAATGAGAAGAAAACATGAAAATGGAGTCTATTCAAGAATGGAAAACGCAAAACCTAAGTGGTGGCACCATGGAGAGCTTCCCAAACGGCTGAAAATGGAGAATGAATGTGGAAGAAGCCCCCTCTCCTCAAAATAAAACGCTCTCCCCGTATTCCCTCATCTCAGCACACCAATATTTACAAAAATGCCATTCTAGGGTTTGGAATTACAAAAATGCCACTTTGGGCCTCAAATGTTGGCCCAATCACTTAAATGACGTGGAAATGACGTGGAAATGTTGTGGAAATGACGTGGAAATTCTCTTCATCTTAAGATTAATGTCCAAGCTCCAAAATTGCTTCACCAAAAATACCTAAAAATAATTAAAAACAAAAATTAGACCAATAAATGCTAAATTAAGCAAAATTTGGAATAAAGACCCAATGAAGCCCAATCAATGAAAATGCATTAATATTAGACAATTAAGCACAATGCACCAATTAAGATAGGTACAGAAAGTTAAGAAAATGCGGGAAAATAATGGCTCATCAAATTCCCTCACACTTAGCCTTTTGCACTCCCGGGCAAAATCAAGAAGCAAAGCAAGGAAACAAATCCAGAGACATCGAAGATAGTAGCACAACAAAAAGGAGCAGGAACAAGAAGACACACAAAACACAAACAAATTTACACAATCCTTAATGAATCCTGGGAAAAGAAAGGAGTAGACAACATCCAACACACAAAGAGTCAGAGAAACCAGATACTCATGGAAATCATCCAAGCATTTCAAAACCTGGCAAGAGGTCAATCAGTTCAAAAGGTGAATCAAAGTAACAAAAACCTCACAAGATGCACTGTATCTCTCATGTGTCTAGGCTACTGTATACTCTCAAAACACTTAAGAAAAGCAAACAACAGAAATACTTGGCAATCCTCTAAACTCAACACCTAACACACATGCACAAAAAGATCAAAAGGAGTTTTCAGGTTGTAATGGGGGTAGGGACAAGGTAGAGGATATCATATGGGATAAGTAGTTATGAACCAGAGGAACTAGAGGAGCAATGGGGAATAAGTAAAATATAAGCACAAGATGCATGCCCAAAAACCTCTAACAAACCTCTGATATCAAACCTCCTCTATTGTCTTTTGCCTCAACCACAACTTTTTTTTCTTTATGTATATATATATATATATATATATATATATATATATCTATATATATATATATATCTTTTTTTATATATATATCCTTTTTCTTCTTTTCTTTTTTTGAAAACATGAAATACACTAAAAGGAAAATACAAAAACTGTACATTAGAGATAACCAACTAGTCAAGTACATCATCCAATGAAATACAAAATGCACCCCCCACACTTATTCAATAACTTATTCCCAAAACATTTCCATGAAAGAATTAATGGTTGAGTTCAAGAGGGGGGGTGAATTGAACTTTAAAACTTTTTCGCAAAACTTACTTTCTTTTGGAAGAATGAGTTATCTTTATTCAATTTTTGCAAAGGTAATTTGGTTTAAACACAGCAAGTTTATAGACGTAAAATAAAGAGATGAAAGAAGAAATTTAACACACAAATTTATACTTGGTTCACTCTAATCCAGAGCTACATCCAGCTTCTTGACAAACCAGCCAAGTTCCACTAATACCAAGTGAAAAATACAACCAAGTAGATACTCACCAATCTACCCCAAGAACTATCTTGCAAACCCACAAGATAGAATCTTGAAAACCACCCAAGAACCAAATCCAAGCTATCGTACCAAGTGCAGATTACAATCCAACCTCGCACAATCACACTTTTACAAAAGAGTATGGAAAGAAAAAACCTGGACTTGAAGTTCTAATTGTCCGGAACAAATTCTAACAACGACTTTCTCTCTTTGATTGACCACAATTCTGATCACAAGACCTTATGATATGAAAAGATTCTTGAATGCGAGAAAGTCACGTATGAAAGTTTCACAGATTGATTTTCACAAGTTTTCTCAAGTAGTGTGTTGTATATATATTTCAAAAGATAGATCAATTCTGTATATATAGAGTAAAACAAAGAATCAGAACGTTTCATCTGTCAAAAATTGTTTCAGAGAGTCACAAGATCGATTAGTTTGAAAGTAACACAGTTTAGAAGAGACTTCGATCGATTAGAACCGAAGTATGATCGATCAGATCGAGTTATGATCGATCAGAATGAAACTATGATCGATCGAATACATTTCAATCGATTGAAACCACGATTCAATCGATTGATTTCATTTAAAAGTTCATTCAATCGATTGTTTCGAGTTTGCAATGGATTGAAATAGCTTTAGAAAAATGACAGCTCTCTGTTTTAATCGATTGAAATTTATTTCAACAGATTGAAATCCTGCAAACACTTAGTTAATAAAATAGCCTCTCTGTTTTAACAGATTGAAAAATATTTCAACAGATTGATTTTCTAAAAAACTCTTAGACTGAAAAAATAGTCTTTCTGTTTCAACAGATTGAAAAATATTTCAACAGATTGATTTTCTAAAAACTCTTAGACTGAAAAAAATCTTTTTGTTTCAAAAAATCATTTCAACAGATTGAAAATGCGAAACTTTGATATTGAAAAATTCATTGAGTTATTTTAACTTGTTGATTCCGCGAATCAATCAATTGAAAATACGACTATGTATGACCACTTATTATGTTGAGTGATTTTAACAGATTGAAAATCCTTTTCAACAGATTGAAAAACTTAGTTTGTTCTTTTAATACTTAGATGTTAGTTTTTCATGCAGAAAAATGATTTTCAATGGGATGCAACATTATAAGGCGCTTATCACAAAATATAATGGACTATCAAGAGATTAAGTGCTTAAACTAAAACCCAATCATCTACACACCCACAACCTAAGCTATATCTATGTCTTCATCAAATCCACCAAGTGCTTCAATCTCCCCCTATTTGATGGAGACAAATAACCACCGCACTCGCATAAAAAATAATGCACTGTAGACATATATTTTGTGGTGTGTGTGTGTAGTGACAGCTTTAAGCAAAATACTTCTCCCCTATTTGATCGCATCAAATAGATTGTTTTAGTTACGATCCAATGGGGCCACGTGGGTACCCCGAATATAAAATAGAACATTAAAAACTAAGAAAAGAAAACAGAATAACGTAAACATAGAAAGTCTTCATTCGTCCCCGGGGCCTTGATTGAATTGTAGTTCCACAATTCTATTGTAAATGTCTTCTAGTTGATTATCAATATGCTGGAACCTTGCAATGAAATTTTCATCCAAATAATGCTCGCCGAGCCCTCGAGAGCAGCGAGTCATCCGCATATGCCTCCTTTGGTCCGAATGCGGTTCGCTCATTTGATGTAACATTGTTCTTTCGAACCGAGACAGAGGTGTGCCACGGTCAGGCAGTGGATTGTATGGAATCATTTCCAGTTGGGTCACTTCTTCCATTGGATCGGATGGACGTGCTCGCGAAGTTCCAGGAATATCGTTGTTGATTCCTTCCTCTTGCTCTTCTTCTTCACTTTCTTCACTCCTCCCAACGATCTTCTTTCGAGATCCATTCACCATCAATTTTAATGAATCCCATTTTGTGAAGCACAGAATTATTTATTTCATTCGTTGGTCTGACGGCTTCAACAAGTTCTCCTTCTACATTGACACCAAAATGTGTTAAAAACTTAGAAATCGAATAGCATAAGGATACCCGAAATCACTAAGTCTCTTGGCTTTGATCATGTGGTCCTTGATGACGAAGACCCAGCTTCACCCGTATCTTGTGGTGAATGCAAGTACATCGATACTAAATCTCCTTCGTTTAGCACCGCATGATTGCTCCCCCGGGTGTGAGCTGCCAGGACACAATGAAGGCGAGAATCCTTTCTTCCAGCTTCACCTTCCCAGTATTGAAAGAACTGACAGAATCACGAGTATTCTTCATGCATGACCGAAAGTACTGGACCTTATTAAATTCGTCCACATCTGAAGTGTATCCTTTGGTGACTTTTACACCAACATCCTTTATTCCAGCAACCTCCTTCCAGATGTTGGGTGTAATTTCAATGTCTACACCTTTAACTTGGGTTTTCAAAGTGGAACCTTCAAAGGATAAATTTGTGAAGAAAACTTTAATCAAATCAGGATAAATCCTACCATTTAACTCCGTAAACTTCGAAGCTTTTGGTGTTGTAGTAGCTTTCGAATGCCTCCGAATCCTTCGACATCAAACCAGGAAAACTTTAACATCTTCGGAATGTTGACTTGCTTCCTGCTCAATTCATGGATAAACAAATCCATTTTCTCTTGGTCTCCATTGAACCAAGTTTCAATCCTTCCTTCAACATTCTGTTCTTGCCTTGTAGTAGAAGACTCGCCTCTGCTAGACTTCTTCCTTCCAGACTTTGTGCGCTTGAGCATACTTGATTTTTGGGATGAGCAGAACAGAGAAGAACCGAGAAAAGAGAAAGTTCAAAGAAAGAAATAATACTACAGGAATAAGAATACACAAACCTTTCAGCTTAAAAATTTTTGTCTTTACTGTTTTATTGTTTCTGCGCAGTGATGATAAAGGAGGAAAGAGAATTGCTACTGTACACTTTAATTACCCTTACAGTAGATATCCAATCAGGGTCAATCAGCTTTTATTGGAAATCTTAGATATTAAAGAGAGTAGCTGAAGTTTATCTTGTTGTAAATGCTTTCAACTTACTCTGCAGAAATTGTTTAGAGACAAAGTACATACAACTAGCCCTAAAAAAAATAATCAATTGATATTCCGTGAAACCAATTGATTTTGTAATCGCAGATACTCAGAAGTAAAATAAACCGATTGAATCGAGAATTAAATCAATTGATTTGTGAAATAAAATCATTCAGAGTATCATAAGTGAATTCAATCGATTGAATCGATTGATTTATAGAAGAAAGTATGCAGAGCTACAAGGTTAATGAAATAAACCGATTAAAAGTTTATCTAATCGATTGAATCTAATAACATATCAATACCAGAGAGTATGGATCAGGAAATCAACAGATTATTTAGCAATTTCAATTGATTGAAACAAATAATATCAAGTTATTCATGCAATTATTAATCAATTGAACTTGTTATCATCCTGTTAAAAAGCATACTATCACTGTAAAGAATCAGTTATGCAATACTAGATATATCTAGAATTCCTAATTCAGTCCTAAGCATATTAAGTCTATCTCTAGGAAGTGGTTTAGTGAATAAATCAGCTAACTGTTTTTCAGATTCAACGAATAAAATCTCACAGATCACCCCTAGATATGTGTTCTCTAATAAAGTGATGTCTAATTTCAATATGCTTAGTTCTAGAGTGTTGAATAGGATTCTTAGTTAAGTTTATTGCACTAGTATTGTCACAAACCAGAGGTACCTTGTTTAGAGTCACTCCATAATCTGTCGCTTGTTGCTTGAGGTAGATGCTTTGAGCACAACAGCCTCCTACCGCAATGTATTCAGACTTCTGCAGTTGACAGAGCAACACACGCTTGCTTTTTGTCGTGCCACGATATAAGATCTGCTCCCCAAGTAAATGACAAGTACCGCAGGTACTTTTTCTCGTCCAATCTACATCCCGCAAAGTCGAATCGTAAAATCCAACAAGTTTAAGGGATGCACCTTCGGGATACCATAGTCCAACATTAACTGTTCCCTTAAGGTACTTCGTAATCCTTTTGGCAGCGGTAAGATGTGATTCCTTTGGATTTGCTCGAAATCTTGCACAAAGGCATACACTAAACATAATGTCGGGTCTACTAGCGAGTTAGATATAGTAGTGAACCAATCAAACCTCTATATTTAGTTTGATCAACAGTGTTTTCCTTTTTCATCTAAGTCTAGACAGCAGTTAGTAGAAATGGGTGTAGGGGATTCCTTGCAATTGTGTATATCAAATTTCTTTAACAATTCATTGCAGTATTTAGATTGACTAAGAAAAATGTCATTTCTTAATTGTTTAACCTGGAGACCAAGGAAGAAATTCAATTCTCCCATCATAGACATTTCAAATTCACTTTGCATTTCTTTTACAAACTTATTACACATGGCATTGTTAGTGGAACCGAAAATGATATCATCCACATACACCTGCACCGTAATAATGTCAGTCCAGCATTTCTTAATGAATAGAGTTTTATCAACCTCACCTCGCTTTTACCCTTGATCAATTAGGAAGTTACTTAAGCTCTCATACCATTGTCTAGGTGCTTGCTTTAAACCATAAAGGGCCTTTTTCAATTTGTAGACATGGTCGGATGCTTGTGATCTTCAAACCCAGGAGGTTGAGAAACATATACTTCTTCATTGATGAGTCCATTAAGAAAGGCACTCTTTACATCCATCCGTAGTAATCTGAAACCACTTATACAGCATAAGCTAATAATAATCTAACAGACCTTCAAGTCTAGCTACAGTGCAAAGGTTTCATCAAAATCGATACCCTCTTGTTGGTTATACCCTTTGGCTACCAACCTAGCTTTATTTCTAGTAATAATGTCTGTGTTCATCTAGCTTGTTTTTGAATACCCACTTAGTACCAATTACATTGATATCTTTGATTTTAGGAACTAATTCCCACACTTTATTTCTTTCAAATTGATTAAGCTCATCATGCATGGCACTAACCCAAGTATTCATCATTTAATGCTTCTTTAACTCGTCTTAGGCTCTATTTGTGAAATGAATGCCATATGATTACGGAATTGGTTAAGAGAATGTCTAGTAGATACTCCCTTATTGATTTGCCCGATGACATTGTCTAGAGAGAGATCTCTTGGGACAATCCACTCTTTAGGAAGCTCTTCCGAACATCTTCTTCCCGTTCTTCAGCAATTGTTGGTGACTCGCCTTTGCAGTGGTCCACCGATGGATCATCTTCTTCAACGAGTACATCGATCTGTGTTTCGGCATGTTTCAACCGATGAGAATTATCGCTTAAATCTTCTTCATCTGCAGTACTCGTTGTTCTATTCTCGCACCACTCGAGGAGACTCATTAAACACAACATGTACCGATTCTTCAACCGATTTCAATCTTAAATTGTAAACTCTATATGCATGACCGTGAGTTGAGTAACCAAGAAAAATTCCTTTATCAGATTTTTCATCAAACTTGCCAATATTTTCTTTCCCATTGTTTAAAACAAAACATGTACATCCAAAAACCCCGAAATAGTTTATGTTGGGTTTTCTTCCTTTGTACAGCTTCATATGGGGTTTTCTTAAGCATGGGTCTAATCAAGACTCTATTCAAGACATGACAAGCAAGTGTTTCATCGCATCCGCCCAAAAGTATTTAGGTAAAGAATTTTCACACAACATTGTTCTAGCAAGTTCCACAATGGATATGTTCTTTCTTTCCACAACACCGCTCGTTGAGGAGTTCTTGGAGCAGTAAAAATTGTGTTTTATGCCAAACTTTTCACAAAAAGATTCAAATTTTTCATTTACAAATTCTCCACCATTGTCACTTTGAATAGATGTAATGAAATACCCTTTTTCATTATGTAAAACCTTGGCAAGATTTTTGAAAGATTTGTAAGAATCAGATTTGGCTTTAAGAAAAACAAGTCCAGGTAAATCTGGAAAAGTCATCAACAATTACCATGATATAAAGATTACCACCTAGGCTTTTATTCCTTGAAGGACCAACCAAATCCATGTGAAGCAGCTCCAAAGGTTTGGAAGTTGAAACAATGTTTTTGTTTGAAAAAGATTTTCTAGTTTGTTTGCCTTTCAAACAAGCTTTGCAGATTTTGTCTTTCAAGATTTGAAGCTTAGGCAACCCGTAAACTAATTCTTTTGAAATCAGTTTGTCAAGATGTTTAAGATGTATATGAGCAAGCCTTCTATGCCACAACCAAGATTCTTCTTCTTTAGTAAGAAGACAACTTTGAGATGATATAGACTCGCTTGATATCTAACATGTATATGTTGTTTAACCTCTTACCTACCAACATTACCGTGTTAGATTCTGGCTCACGGATAAGGCACTTTTCCGGTTTGAAAATGACTTTGTGACCAAGATCACATAACCGACTTATGCTTATCGATTGTGCTTGAGACCTTCAACAAGAAGAACATTGTGAATGGTTACCGATTCACTATCTCCAATATCTCCGGAACCTAGAATTCTTCCATTGTTGTTGTCTCCATAAGTCACATGACCTCCATTCTTCAATTTCAGCTTCCGGAATTTTGAAATGTCACCTGTCATGTGCCTTGAGCATCCACTGTCTAGGTACCAAAGGGACTCTTGTTGCTGTTCCCGAAAGATCAAACATCAAGTATTTGGTACCCTTACGTATTTTGGGTCCTTAGGAGTCAAATTTTCTGTTTAACATGTTTTGGAACCCATCTCTTCCTACCTTGCGGCACAAAATATTTTCTAGCATGACAGTAATTTTATAGTATGTCCTTTCTTCATGCAAGTAATGACAAGATGAGAAAGGTGATGCTCGTTGTTTTTCCGTATGAAAAGAAGTTCAAATATTTTTTAGTTTTTACCCCATTCTTAGGTTTGTACCCGATTCCGAATGTTCAAACACACAGCTTTGAGACCCAAGAAGTGCATCTAAATTCTCTTTACCTTAAGTAAAATTTGTCAAGGTTTTAGTCAAGTAATCAACCTTATTTTGTAAAACAATACACTTTTCACAATTCTTATTAACGAGCAACATTATCCGCAGATGAATAGATAATATCTAGATGTTCTAAATCTGCTTTGCTTTCTAATAGTTCTTTTTCCGTAACTTTAACTCTATTTTCTAACCAGCTTATTTAAACCTTTCAACCGATTATTTGTATGAGATAAATTTCTGGCTTCACTATGCATTTCATTGAAAGCATTTAGTAATGTGTCTGTAATTCATTTCATTCTCTCGTAGGAGTTGAACTTACATGTGATGAAGAGGATTCACAGACTGACCATCAAACACGAGTTCACCTCTTCACTTTCGGATTCGTGAGTTGGAAGATGAATCATTGTCTTGCCAGGCTATATAGGCCTTTTTCCCTTTGTATCTTGATTCTTTCTTGTTCTGATTCTTGGTCTTTTCCGGACAATCACTCTTTATGTGACCCCGTTTACCACAAGAATAACAAGTAATAGTATTTTGAACAGATTCAGCCTTTTTATCATTGTACCTTTTTACTTGGCCAGCTCGTTTCTTTCTTCTAAGAAATTTCCCAAATTTCTTAACCAACAAAGTCAGTTCTCTCGATTCATCTTCTTCAGATCCACTGTTTTCTTCAATCGTCTTGAGAACAATATTTCTACTTTTCTTTTCTGCATTCTCTTGTTCTTTGAACCGATTGATTTCCAACTCATGTTCCCTTAACTTACCAAAAAGTGAAGCGGTAGTCATTTCAGCCAAGTCTCTTGATTCTCGATATAGCCGTCACCTTTGGTTGCCACGTTCTGTCCAAACACTTTAAGATTTTGATGTTCAACTCTTCTTTGTCAAAAATCTTTCCTAACCCAATTAGATGATTGACTATGTGCGTGAACCTTTTCTCGCACATCTCGCAATTGTTTCTCCTTGCTGCATTTTAAACAACTCATAGTCCCCGATTAACTCATGCTTTCTTGCCCTTTTCACATCAGATGTTCCTTCATGTGTGACCTCTAAAATTTCCCACATCTCTTTGCGTGAGGCACACTCGAGACACCCCGAAAAACTCATCAAGATTTAAAGTAGAGGTAATAATATTTTTTGCAGTATAATCATATTGGACTCTCCTATTTTCTACATCGCTTAATTCAGCCCAATCTTTTTCAACTACTTTACCATCTACCGTATGAGTTGGTTTGTAAGGACCATTAACAATTGTTTCCCAAATGCCTCTATCAAGAGATTCAATAAAGATTTTCATTCTAACCTTCCGTAAAGAATAATTCACACCGTAAAAAAGTGGAGGCCTGTTTATGGAGGCTCCTTCGAAAAAGTCATCTTTCCCTCAGCCATTGGACCGATTTCTTGAGTAACTTACAAGAACCAGCTCTGGTACCAATTGAAAGAATTAATGGTTGAGTTCAAGAGGGGGGGTGAATTGAACTTTAAAACTTTTTCGCAAAACTTACTTTCTTTTGGAAGAATGAGTTATCTTTATTCAATTTTTGCAAAGGTAATTTGGTTTAAACACAGCAAGTTTATAGCATGTAAAATAAAGAGATGAAAGAAGAAATTTAACACACAAATTTATACCTGGTTCACTCTAATCCAGAGCTACATCCAGCTTCTTGACAAACCGACCAAGTTCCACTAATACCAAGTGAAAAATACAACCAAGTAGATACTCACCAATCTACCCCAAGAACTATCTTGCAAACCCACAAGATAGAATCTTGAAAACCACCCAAGAACCAAATCCGAGTCATCGTACCAAGTGAAGATTACAATCCAACCTGCACAATCACACTTTTACAAAAGAGTATGGAAAGAAAAAATCTGGACTTGAAGTTCTAATTGTCCAGAACAAATTCTAACAGCACTTTCTCTCTTTGATTGACCATAATTCTGATCACAGCACCTTATGATATGAAAAGATTCTTGAATGCAGAGAAAGTCACGTATGAAAGTTTCACAGATTGATTTTCACAAGTTTTCTCAAGTAGTGTGTTGTATATATATATATTTCAAAAGATAGATCAATTTCGTATATATAGAGTAAAACAAAGAATCGAACGTTTCATCTGTCAAAAACTGCTTCGAAGAGTCACAAGATCGATTAGTTTGAAAGTAACACAGTTTAGAAGAGACTCTGATCGATTAGAACTGAAGTATGATCGATCAGATCGAAGTTATGATCGATCGAATGAAACTATGATCGATCGAATACATTTCAATCGATTGAAACCACGATTCAATCGATTGATTTCATTTAAAAGTTCATTCAATCGATTGTTTCGAGTTTGCAATGGATTGAAATAGCTTTAGAAAAATGACAGCTCTCTGTTTTAATCGATTGAAATTTATTTCAACATATTGAAATCCTGCAAACACTTAGTTAATAAAATAGCCTCTCTGTTTTAACAGATTGAAAAATATTTCAACTGATTGATTTTCTGAAAAACTCTTAGACTGAAAAAATAGTCTTTCTGTTTCAATAGATTGAAAAATATTTCAACAGATTGATTTTCTAAAATCTCTTAGACTGAAAAAAATCTTTCTGTTTCAAAAAATCATTTCAACAGATTGAAAATGCGAAACTTTGATATTGAAAAATTCATTGAGTTATTTTAACTTGTTGATTCCGCGAATCAATCAATTGAAAATACGACTATGTATGACCACTTATTATGTTGAGTGATTTTAACAGATTGAAAATCCTTTTCAACAGATTGAAAAACTTAGTTTGTTCTTTTAATACTTAGATGTTAGTTTTTCATGCAGAAAAATGATTTTCAATGGGATGCAACATTATAAGGCGCTTATCACAAAATATAATGGACTATCAAGAGATTAAGTGCTTAAACTAAAACCCAATCATCTACACACCCACAACCTAAGCTATATCTATGTCTTCATCAAATCCACCAAGTGCTTCATTCCAAAGCTCCAAAAATCCCTAAGGTTAAGGTAATCATGGTTTTTCACTTAAGGCTTTTAATGAGCTTCAAAAGAAATAAAGGGAAACATAGGCTCAAAGGGGATATCAAAAGAATTAATTTAAGGTGGGCTCATTTGGCTAGAGGCTAAGCAGAACAAAAATGCCTTAATCATCTCCAAACATGCATGTGAATCAAGAAGTATCAATCAGAGTCAAGCCAAGGCAGTAGCGCAAGCAATCAAGAGGCATACCACACAAGAAAGAATAGATAGTGGCTCAATTCCTCACAAAGGGTAAGATTGTCGTATTCAATTCAACCTCTCAAACATCATAACCAACTTGACCAGCAGAGAAAAACAGGGATTTCAATCCAAAAAGCATAAAGCAACTCCTATCCAAGAGTGAAGAAATTTCCCAAAACCTAAACAAAACACAGAGATCCAAAAGAAGCATGCAAATTGTACACAAAACACGAACCTGAAATAAAAAGAAAACTAAAAATCCTAAGCAAAGAACAGTCTCCCCCACACTTAAACTATAAATTGTCCCAATGTAGCATAACATCAAGTCAAGCAATCAAATCACCAATGAAGTTGGACAAGTGCAATAAAAGTAAGGAAGGAGAGGGAAAAGAAAACTCCCTAAGTCATGATGGAAGAGAAGTGGGATCAATCAGGGATATCTCCTCCACAACTGCATCCATTAGAGAAGGATTGTTGAGGAATGGTTTCAGTCGATGCCCATTAACCTTGAAGCTCTTTTCTGTGGATTCACTTTTGATTTCAACTGCACCATAAGGATAAACATTAGTAACAACAAAAGGTCAAATCCACTTTGAACGCAACTTACCACCCATGAGACTCAATCTGGAATTGTACAATAGCACTTGCTGACCAACAAAGAACTCCTTTCTAGCTATGGAGCTATCATGGAATCTTAGTTTTCTCTGTGTAGAACATGGAGTTTTCATAAGCTTCCAAACGGATCTCATCCAATTCATTTATCTGTAGCTTCCTCTCCTCTCCAGCTTCATCAAGTGAGAAGTTGCATGATTTCAAAGCCCAATATGCTCGGTGCTCTATCTCCACTGGTAGGTGGCATGGCTTACCAAAGACAACCCGATAGGGAGACATCCCTATAGGTGCCTTGTAAGCAGTCCTATGCGCCTAAAGAGCATCCTCCAGTCTGTTGCTCCAATCCTTTCTATTAGGCTGGACAATCTTCTCTAAAATCCTCTTTATCTCCCTATTTGAGATTTATGCCTGCCCATTAGTTTGGGGGTGGTAAGGTGTAGAGACTTTGTGAACAACCCCATACTTCTTGAGCAAGGCCTGCATGGACCTGTTACAGAAATGTGTGCCTTGATCACTAATAATGGCTCTGGGTACTCCAAATCTGCAAAAGATGTTAGATCTGACAAAATCCACAACAACCCGAGCATCATTAGTCCTGGTGGCTTTGGCTTCCACCCATTTTTAAACATAATCAACAGCAAGGAGAATATAATAAAAACCAAAAGAAACAGGGAAGGGACCCATGAAATATATACCCCAGACATCAAACACCTCACAAAACAACATGGGTTGCTAGGGCATCTGCTATCTCCATGTCAGGGACCCTCCTGCTCTCTAACACTGCTCACAAGTGCTGTAAATCCTCAACGCATCCTTGAAGATGGTGGGCCAATAGAAACCACAGTCAAGCACCTTGTGAGTTGTCCTCTGAATGCCAAGATGACCACCAGTTGCAGAGGAATGACAAAATTACAAGACCGAGTCAATCTCATGGTCCGGAATGCATCTCCTGGTAACCTGGGCACTGCACAACTTCCACAAATACAAGTCATCCCAAATATAATACTTAGCATCGCTCTTAAGTTTATCACATTGAGCTCAAGATGCTAAGGGAGGAAAAAGATAAGCAACCAAATAATTGACAATATTTGCAAACCATGGGGTGGTAGGGTAAGAAACAGAGATAGAAGAAATAACTAACAAATTTTCATCAGGAAAATCATCCTGGATGGGCAACACTTCAGCATTAGCCTCAGCTCTCTCAATTCTACTGAGGTGGTCTGCTACCAAATTCTGAGCTCCACTCCTGTCTCTGATATCCAAATCAAATTCTTGGAGCTAGAGCATCCACTTGATCAATCGAGGCTTTGACTCAGCCTTCTTCAATAGGTACTTCAGAGTTGCATGGTCAGTGAACACAATAACATGAGAACCAAGAAAATATGATCTAAATTTATCAAGAGCAAACACAATGGCAAGAAGCTCTTTCTCAATGGTGGTATAGTTTGCTTGGGCAGCGTCCAAAGTCTTGGAAGCATAATATATTATCCGAGGCAGCTTATCAACTCTCTGTGCTAGGACAACCCCCAATGCATAATTAGATGCATCACACATCAACTCAAATGGGACTGTCCAATCAGGTGTCTGGATTATAGGAGTGGTAGTCAGTGCTTCCTTGAGGCAGTCAAACGCCTTTTTACACCTATCATCAAAATCAAATTCAATATCTTTCTGAAGCAGATTGGATAGTGGAAGGGCCTTCTTACTGAAGTCTCTAATGAAGTGCCTGTAGAAACCTGCATGGCCAAGAAAAGATCGAACCTCTCGCACGCAAGAGGGGTAAGACAATTGTGAAATAACAGAGATTTTTGCAGGATCCACTTCTATGCCCTTACTAGAAATAATATGCCCTAAAATTATACCCTGTTCTACCATGAAGTGACATTTTTCAAAATTTAGAACAAGATTAGTTTCAATGCATCTATTAATCACTCTATCCAAATTATCTAAGCATGCATCAAACGAGGATCCATACACAGTGAAATCATCCATAAACACCTCTATACAATTTTCAAGGAAATCTGAAAAGATACAAAGCATACACCGCTGGAAGGTACCAGGGGCATTGCATAGGCCAAAAGGCATTCTCCTATAGGCAAAAGTGCCAAAGGGGCAGGTGAATGTGGTTTTCTCCTGATCCTCAGGAGCAATATGTATCTAAAAATAACTAGAGAAACCATCCAAAAAGTTGTAACAAGATTTACCTGCTAGATGCTCAAGCATCTAGTCAATGAAAGGTAGTGGAAAATGGTCCTTCCGTGTTGCCTGATTGAGCCTTCGGTAGTCGATACAGACCCTCCAACTGTTTTGTATTTTGGTGGGAATGAGCTCATCCCTCTCATTCTTCACAACAGTGAGGCCTGTCTTCTTGGGGACCACCTGGACTAGACTCACCCACTGGCTATCTGATATAGGATAGATGATCCTAGCCTGAAGAAGCTTGGTCACCTCCTTCTTCACAACATCCAAAATCACGGGGTTGAGTCGTCTCTGTGGCTGTCTCACTGGTTTGGCTCCATCCTCCAATAATATCCTATGCATGCAAGTGGATGGGCTGATACCAAGAATGTCTGCCAGGGTCCAGGCGATGGCTTTCTTATGTCTTTTCAGAACGTGCAACAGTTTCTCCTCTTGAACAGCATCAAGGGAGGTGGAAATGATCACTGACAACTTCTCATCATCCTCCAAATAAGCATACTTGAGGTTTTTTGGTAGGGTCTTTAGTTCTGGAGTGGGTGCTGGCTGAATAGAAGGAAACAAAGAGGGAAGAAGAATGGGTTCCACAGCCTGTACCTCAACCTGCAAGTCAGAAATGATCTCATCAATAACATCATCAATGATCTCAACACGAAAAACAGAATGGCACTCAGATGGATGTTTCATGGCATCAAGAATATTGAAATGGACAATAATATCACCAAACTCCATGGACAATGTACCAACATACACATCAATCTTAGTTCGGGCTGTTTTAAAAACTGGTATACCTAAAATGATTGGGACAGATCCATAGGAGAATCCCTCTTCCATATCAAGCACATAGAAATCAGCAGGAAAAATGAGTTCACCAACCCGAACTAAGACATCCTCAATGAAACCTGTAGGGTGGGCTACACTCCTTTTTGCCATTTGTATCACCACACCCGTAGGTTGCAGAGGTCCAAAAGATAAAGAATTAAAAATGGACAAAGGCATGACATTAATTGAATCACCCAAATCAAGCATGGCATTCTCAAATTTATTATGTCCAATAATACAAGGTATGCAGAATGTACCTAGGTCCTTACATTTCTCAGGAATGTGAGGAACAAATTTACCTATCAAAGCAGACACAATCCTGCCCATGCTGATTGTTTCTTTGCCCTTCATCTTCCTCTTGTGGGTGCACAACTCCTTCAGGAATTTAGCATATTTAGGAATTTGCTTGATGGCATCAGCAAGAGGTATGCTCACCTCAACTTTCCTAAAGGTCTCCAGAATCTCTTTATCGACCTCTTCCATCTTTTTGCTTGGAATTGCTTTAGGAGGGAATGGAAGAGGGATAGGAGGTTGTTGCAAGTCAGAACTGGTGTTGGAAGAAGGTTCAACTGTATGCAATTTTCGACCACCAACTGGTTGCTCAGGTGCAGGAACTGAGGCAGGTACAGATGATGGTTGAGGTACTGCAGTGGGTATGTCAATCTGTTTTCCTAACCTCAATGTGATGGCACTCACATTCTTAGGATGAACTACAGTATGTGCAGGAAGCTTGTCTGAATTGTGATTTTGCAATTGATTCACAGCAGTAGCTAGTTGACCAATCTGGTTGGTTAAACTCTAAATGAGGCGTCATTTTTCTGTTGGTACTGTATGTTCATCTCAGCCATTTGTTTGACCAATTCCTCTAATGAAGGTGAAGAAGGTTGAGGAGCTGGTGGAGCAGGTGCTTCATTTTGCTGCCTCTGATATTGCTGTTGTATTGGTGGAGGCACATAAGGTCTGCTTGACCAGCAAAATTCTGAAATGGTTGTGGTGGCAAAGGATTCTGCTGTTGATTGGACCATCTCAGATTTGGGTGATTCCTCCACCCTGGATTATATCTATTGCTTGAGAGGTCAGAATTTTGCTGTTGGTTCGAAGCCCTATTATTGAAAATGTTTGCTGCATAAGCTTGCGGAGCTCCAGAACCTGTAGACTCATGCAATAAATGGCAGCAATCAGTGGGATGCTCATTTGAAGTACAAATGCCACAAACCCTTGCAGGTGGTGCAGATCTCTGATTTGCAGCAAGTTGGGAGACTAGGGTGGTGAGGGCATCAATCTTACTTTCTAGCTTCTTCTCCACTAAATATGATGAACCCACATCATGAACACCTCTAAGGACTATGGCATCACTCCTCATGTTAAATTGCTGGGAATTGGACATCATCTTCTCAATTAAACCTCTAGCAGCCGCAGGTGTCATGTCTCCTAAAGCTCCTCCACTAGCTTCATCTATCATACTCCTATCCATTATGTTCATCCCCTCATAAAAGTACTGCAGCAGTAGTTGTTCTGATATTTGGTGGTGAGGGAAACTTGCACAAAGTCTCTTGAACCTCTCCCAATACTCGTATAAGCTCTCTCCCATCTGTTGCCTGATACCTGATATATCCTTCCTGATGGCAGTGGTCCTGGAAGCAGGGAAAAATTTCTCTAGAAAGACTCTCTTCAGATCAGCCCAGCTCGTTATGGAACCAGGAGCTAAGTAGTACAACCAGTGTTTGGCAAGATCCTCCAAAGAGAAAGGGAAAGCCTTCAGGTATATGTGATCTTTAGGGACATTTTGTGGCTTCATGGTGGAGCAGACTATATGGAACTCCTTGAGATGCTTGTGTGGATCCTCACTTGCACGACCATGAAACTTGGGCAACAAATGGATTAGTCCAGTTTTAAGCACAAATGATACATCCTCTTCAGGGTATTGGATACATAAATTTTCATAAGTGAAATCTGGTGCAACCATCTCCCTAAGAGTCCTCTCACAAGGTCCAAAATTGTTTTGCTCGCCCATGTTATCAAAATCAAGATTATGTTCAGATGCAGCAGAATGGTCAGATGTAGAGGAATGTTCAAATTATGCAGATTTGAATTATCACTAACAGGTGGATTCCTATTATACCTAACTAATTTATGGTAGGTCTTATCAACTTCAGGGTCAAATGGGTGTAAAATTCCTGGATTACCCCTAGTCATGCACTATATATAACATATGAAGTAGTTCTCAAACAAGCTTAAACAAGGGGTAAAATTGGAAATTTTTGCAAACAATGTTCAAATGACCTTAAATTTTGCATGCATCACCCTAAAAACATGTAAAACTTCCACAAAAAATTTCAGAGCAAAATTCAAAGGTTAAGTACATGCACAAAAGGGTCAACTTTACCTAAATAGTCCACAAAAAGTCAACAAAACCACTCAAAAATTCAAATCTTGAGCTACAAAACTCAAATTACCAAACCCTTTGCTCATAATGTACCTAAAATTATAAGATTCAATAAAAAAAATCATCAAGGCAAAATGCTAAGTCTAGCTATGTGGTTCTTATCGCTTCTAGCCCACACTAGGTTTTCAAAAGCCCCTTTTTCTTCACTATACAAAGTCCTCTAGCAATCACGACTCTTAACTTTTATATGAAAAAGGATTTTCATTTTACAGAGAGCCTTAGAGAACCTTTAGTAAAGAGAATAGGGTCTGGGAAATAATGATTTTTCGAAACTTGTAGTATTGGGAAACGGCTTTTTGTAAATTGGTCCAAATTTTGAAATTCAAAACCCATAACAGACGTATATAATTGATTATCTTGAGTGATAATCGATTATTCCAGAACCATTTTCACAGAGGAGAAGTTTTGGACCAGGATAATCGATTATCGGGCTTGATAATCGATTATTCCAGAGTTTTCAAACTGGGATAATCGATTATCAACCTAGATAATCGATTATTCTAGTAAGGTTTTCAGAAAATATGTTTCAAAGAATGATAATCGATTATCTTGAGTGATAATCGATTATTACAGAGTTATTTTGATAAACATGAACTTTCAGAGGAAGGATTATGTGTTGGCTATCTTGGACTCTAATTTTATAGACTCAAAAAGACAAAATAGAGTTATTACAAGTAAATACAAATGATTATAAGTCTTTAAGTCTTTAAGTCCTTTGTTCTTGAATCATCATCAAAATCTTCAAGCATCATATCATTGTATGTTAAACACAAAGGTCGAAACGACCGTCATGTTTGGCAAGACGATCGTCTCGCCACTTATGGGTTGAGACCGCCTTCTCGTCACTTGGCGAGACAACCGTTTTGACCTTGAGGTGACGAGACTGCTGTCCCGAATGGCGAGATGGGCATCTCGACCTTTGTCAGGCGAGACGGCCGTCCTAGTCTGATGGGAACAAATTTCTATAAATGGGGGGTCTCCTTTTCTCGTTTTACACAACTCTTTCACCTGACTTGATCCTCATATACTCTTTAATAACCTCTCTAAAGCATTTCCAGAGTCCTAGGGTTCTTTTTAGACATTCTAGAGTCCGTTGGTAGAAGAGTGAGTAGCATTGTAGAGTGTGGGGTTTGCCAAAAAGCGCCCTTTTCAAGAATATATACAAAAGCTTGCTTCAGAGGTTTTACATCCCTTATTCTCTTTCTTTTATCGCTTTTATTACCCTCTCTGTGCATCAGATATTAGGGCCATGTAGTCAATTATTTAAATTTCGCAATGAATAAATAAGGGTAAAAGCATGATTTTAGTGTTCTTATTTTTTACAATAAACAGTTCATCATAGGGAACCCGAAAGGGGCGTCGTGGGGAAGCTAATACCTTCCCCGCACGTAACTAACTCCCTTACCTAACTCTGGTTGTAATGACCAAAGTTGGTTTTTCTTAAAACTACCGCCTTCTTTGTTCCTTTTCCAATGCCTTTTGGTTAAAATATTGGTGACGACTCTAGGACCTACTTATGAAAACCTCACCCTTAGAATTTTTCGGTTATCGGACATCCTAAGGGTGATGACCACACTTTTTAAAATCGAGTTGAATCGAAAAACCATCGCGTCACTCCGATCGCCTCTTTTGATGGCAGCGACAGATGGCGACTCCACTAGGGAAGCTAGAGAGTTGATCTCATTTAGTGATGGACTAGTTTAAGAAATAAAAACTTGAAATTATGCTTTTACCCTTCCTTGCTTTTATAACATGATTTATTGTTTGACTTTAATAATCGTTATACGTTTACTTTATGCAATTATTTGAAATAACAAATGTACTCAAACCCTTGCACACAATAGTTCCCCCTATACCTAGGGGCAAGTGGGATAACCTTAGGGAGTGGGTGGCATTGTACGATTTGCTATAGTGAGGGCCATGAGCCCACCAATATGGTCGGAAACCACCACTCAAGGTGATAACCTTCCTCTTTTGGCCTAAAGATTGACAAGGCCCTAGTGCCATGCATGGTTTGAAGGCTGGGAGAGTGGGGACCCTATAATGGGGGAACCTTGGGGGCCTGACCTTGGTGAGGATATTTAGAACTACCTTGAATATGCACTTTTCTGCAAGATACCCCTATCTCGTGATAAAAACGTCATCTCACTATTCGCAGATGAGTAATTGTTTGTGCATTTGTTTGTTGCATAGTGTAGACCCCAAATCTTGCCCGGCCTCAAAATAAGAGCAGAAGACCTCCTATTCGTAGATGGACGAAGCCTAAAAAGCCACTAGGAGAGACTATTAGGTTCCATATTAGAGTAGGAGCGTTTGGTGAGATGACCCTCTCGCCATTTGGTAAGTCGATACCGCCGTCTCGCCAAACGAGACGACGGTCTCACCACTTATCAAAGTCGACACCGCCGTCCCGAATGGCGAGACCGCCGTCTCGACCTTGCCAGGCAAGACGACGGTCTCAACTTGACAGACGCGAATCCCTATGAATAGGGGGTGCTCTCCCCTTCATTTCACACAGTTCTTCCACCTTTCCTCCTGCAATTTCTCAAAATTCTTCTCTTAGAGCTCCTTCGAAGCATTTCTGGAGTTTTTGAGTGTTTAAGAGTGTTTTTATGGTGTTTTCAAGAGAGAATTCAACGTTGTAAGAGAGAAGGGTTGTCAAAACGCACCCTAATTTTTACGAGAATTAATCAAAAGCTTGCTCCGGAGGTTTCTTCACTCTCTCCTTCTCTTTTATTGTTCTATCAACTTATGTTAAATTGCGCAATAGCTATTAGGGCCATGTACTCATTATTTTAATTCCACAATTAAAAGGGTAAAAGCATCTTTTCAAAAGTTCATTTATAAAATAACTGGCCTGTCATAGGTAACCCAAAAGGGGCGTCGTAAGGGAGCTAATACCTCCCTTACACGTAACTAACTCCCTTACCCAACTCTGGTTTTAACGACCAAAGTTGGTTTTTCTTAAAAAACCAACGCCTTTTTCTTTCCTTTTTCGATGTTTATGATAAAAACATCGGTGGCGACTCCATAAGAACCCTCTCAATCTTGCTCTTAGGTCAGCCCGGTTATCGGACAAACTAAAAGTCCTCTTTTGAAAACCTCGCCCTTAGGTTCAGCCCAGTTATCAGACAACCTAAAGGTGTTGTAACCCCCTACCCATATTAAAACGCGAAAATGGAAAGTTGGAACCATCGCGTCGCTCTGACAACCTCTTTTTTACGGCGGCGACACGTAGCATAATCATACAACAACAAAATAACTAATTTTTTTTTTCATAATAAACACCTTTATCTCAGACAGTCTACATTTTAGCTAGCCTGACTTTAGGTTCTTTGTAAGCTAAGTAGCCACGTGGACCTACAGAAGAGATAAAGGGTTAAAATAAATAATAATAAAAATAGTAATAATGAAATCTAATAAAAATATTTTTGACAAAGTCATATCATTCATATCGCATCATTTCATAAGTGGAAAAACCAAGAGAAAAAATAAATGCAGTACGCATACAAATCATCTTAATAAATCTCTCAAAAAAAGGGTCTATAGACCCCAAATCTTGCCCGACCCATAATAAATACCAGAAGACCTCCTATTTGAAGATGGATGAAGCCTAAGAAGCCACTAGGAGAGACTATTAGGCCCCATAATAGGATAGGAAGGATTTTCTGCATTAAAATAAGGATTTTCGCCTTCAGGGATCGAGACTGCTGTCTCGCTTTTCGAGCGCCGTCTCGCCATTCCAGCAAGTCGAGATCACCGTCTCGTTTGGCAAGACGGCCGTCTCGCCACTTGTGAATGGCGAGACCCCCCTCCCGTTTGGCGAGAAGGCCTTCTCGTTTCTGGAAAAGTTGATACCGCCGTCTCGCCAAACGGGACGGCGGTCTCGCCACTTTTACAAGTCGAGACCGCCGTCCCGAATGGCGAGACGACCGTCTCGACCTTGTCAGACGAGACGGCCGTCTCGGCCTAACATGTGCGAATCCCTATAAATAGTGAGCTCTCCCCCCCCCATTTCACACAGTTCTTCCACTTTCCCTTCTACAACTTCTTCAAATTCTCTTCCTAGAACCCCTCCGAAGCATTTTCGGAGTTTCTGAGAGTTTCTTAAAGATTTGTATAGCGTTTCCGAGAGTTTTCCGGCATTGTAAAGAGCGAAGGGCTGCCAAAACCCACCCTAATTTTCAAGAAATTAAACAAAGAGCTTGCGTCGGAGGTTTCTTCATTCTCTCCCTCTCTTTATTGCCTTTACTTTTATGATTAAATTGCGTAATAGATATTAGGGTCATGTAGTCATTCTTTTAATTCCGCAAATAAAAGGGTAAAAGCGTATTTTCATAAGCTTATTTATTAAAATAGCTGGCCTATCATAGGGAACCCGAAAGGGGCGTCGTAAGGGAACTAACACTTCCCTTACACGTAACAAACTCCCTTACCTAAACTCTGATTTTCACGACCAAAGTTGGTTTTCGAAAACCAACGCCTTTTTACTCCTTTTTCGATGTTTCTAGTAAAAACATCGGTGGCGACTCCATAAGAACCCTTCAAAATTAGTTCTTGGGTTAGCCCGGTTATCGGACAATCCAAGAACACCTTTTCAAAAACCTTGCCCCTAGGTTCAACCCGGTTATCGGACAACCTAAAGGCATTGTAACCACACCCATAAAAACACGAAAATTGGAAAGTCGGAACCATCACGTCGCTCTGACCGCCTCATTTTGACGGCGGCGACAGGGTCTTAGGAGCATTTTTTTGGAAAAATTGTTGGGCCAAATCCCCTTTTGGAAATTTTCACTTGTTCTTCACTTTTTCCTCTTCGTTTTGATATGTTGTGCGTCCAAATCTGACATCCCAGTCAAAAGTTATCTTTGAATATTTTCCGCCTTTTTTTATCATAAAAGGTAATTTTTGTAGTAGCACATGCATAAATACATTCATTCTAGGGGACATTAGATATCCCTAAGACAAAGGCAAAAAAGGCCCAAGTTCGCTTGTAATCTTCCATAAGGAAGAGACAAGTGTGTTAAGGTATATGGTGACCTTTATGAGTAAGGAACCATTATACCAAAGTGGGTATGGTGCTACGTGAAGCGTAAGCTTTAAGAGGATACCAAAGTCATTGTCTTAATGCATATCTATCCTACACTAATTATTCATTTCATTTCAAAATAAAAATAAATGTTCTTAAATTATTTTTGCATTCTAGAAAGCGGCTGATATTCTTCATGCCCTCATTCGCATACAAAAATCCCAAACACTATCATACATCATGTTAGGAAATAAAAGATGATAATTTTTAGGAAAAACCAAACACTTGCATACATGCATCCACCAAACTTCACCCTCATAACATGCATCTAGTAGTAGGTAGTTGAAGAAAGTGGATATTCCTCAATACCATGTAAAAAGGATAGGGCCTTTGCATGCCATGCACGAGAAGTAAAAATAAAATACATAGAAATTCTAACCCACCTATGGGTTCCTTTAGGCTTCTCCGCTTTTAAAAAATGAACTTTGAAACATTGCATTGAGGAATGTACACTGTCTGGATGAAATAAATAAAATTGTTTGTTTTCATCATCTCTTCAACCGTCTATTACATTTATAAATTGCATTCATTCATTCTCACTTTAATAATAAGAAGATAATGAAAAGAAAGGATTAATTGTCGTGCTTCCCATGAATCGGAATAAGATGAAGAGCAAGTTTTAGGTTCTTTGTAAGCTAAGTAGCCACGCAGTCCGACAAAAGAGATAAGGGACGCTAAATATTATTTCGCATAAAGCCATTTTTATCCTGGACAGTCTGCCTTTAAGCTAGCCTGGTTTCAGGTTCTTTGTAAGCTAAGTAGTCACGCAGTCCGACAGAAGAGATAAAAGGCTATAAAATAAAAATGATAAAAAACAAATAAAAACCCAATTCAAAACAATAAATGGGACCTTGCTCATAAACATTATACTCATAAATCATTCATATAGGTAGTTTATTTTGCTGAAAAAAAAATAAAACGCAAATACCATGCATCATAAAACATCATAAATAGGAAAAATAAACAGTCACATTCATATAGTAAGCATCATGGTCATAAAGCATACGTTTTTGGTTTTAGAAAATGGAGGGGACTAGTAGACAGTTGAAGAAAGTGGACATTCCCTGGTACCATACTGAGAAGTTAGAATGGCTTTGCGCAATAATGCCACCAGAGGTCCGTTTCGACTTCGAAAAATCCTATGGACGGATCCTCGACCTGCTGAAGATCTGTGTCGATTAAGTTTTCATCAGGGTACTAGTTCATTTCTGGAACTCCAGTCTGCGTTGTTTTGAATTTTTGTAGTTCGACATGGTGCCCACCTTGGACGAGTATGAAATTATGCTGAAATGGCCCAAATAAGCTGCGGTCCATATCCGCCACGGGGTATATACTCCTGCAGCACAAGTCGCTGCCATCATCCGACTACCATTCCGGCAGACTACCCTGATAGAAAAAGGGGACATCCAGGGTTGGAAAGTCTCAATGTTAGAAGACCATCTGTCCGATTTGGCTCAAAGGGCAGAATGGGTCGCTTTTAACAAAACCCTGGCTCTGATTATATTTGGAACAATCTTGTTTCCCTTCCATATCGACATAGTGGATCAAGCCGTCATGGACGCCTTCTTCGCCTGGGACGTGAACTCGAAGAATCCCTTGCCTGCAATTCTTGCCGACACCTTGCTCTCGGTGGAATTTTGCCGCCAGAAGCAAGGAAAAATACTTTGTTGTTGCTCTTCACTACTCTTTGTGTGGGGCATCACACATTTTTATGCCTCTAGTCATATGGGGATGTTCCCCGACCCTTTGAGGAGCTTCTCCAAAATCCCTCTCCACCAATGCTTAACCTCAGAGTGAAAGGACGAGTTGGAACAATGGGACGCTAACCATTTATCCTGGGTCTGCCCTTGGTTCCGACCCGGTCCAGTCCTCATCAGATGTGGGGATTATCCGAACGTACCCTTGATAGGACTCAGGGGTTTCATAGCCTATTCACCTAGAGTAGCTATGAGACAACTCATGAGGACTCAAACTACAATTTCCCGAGGGAAGCTCGGAGGACTTTGTTTCTTCGGAGACCCATGCACAATCGCTAACTCACTAGCCGTGAGAAGAGCATGGGAGAAACCAGTCTTTATGGGAGATAGAGAGCTAGGAAAAGCTCGAGTAGTTATCTCCAGTGACTATGAGGTGTGGAGAAGAAGAAGAGGGATGTCGCAACCATCCACCTCACTCGCTACATGTGCCAATAGTGAAGAGTTGCAAGCTCAAGTTGACGCCTTGACCTAGAGGATAGAAATCATGGGAGCCCAGATGAGGGCCCTTGATGAAAGAGAACAAGAATCTATCCTCACCATAGATGGTCTGTAAAGGCAATGCAAGAAAAATGATTATGAAATAGAGCGCCTCAAGGATCAGTGTAACGACTCTAATGAACAAGCTATTCGAGCCTCCAAAGCTGCTAGAACTAGCTCGGATAGCCAACTTCAAGAAATAACCGCTAAATCAGCACGCCTTGAGGCCGAATAAGCAAAACAGGCTCAGATGATCAAGGACTTGTTACAAGACCTCACCAGGACTCGGTCAAAAATATGCCAAGAGCGAGAGGCCAATCGGAGACTCAACAAAAGTCTCACTGAGCTACGCTGCAAAGAAAGAGACGGGCTAGCTCAGTACGGCCAAGTACTACAAGAAAAGGACCGAGCCCTTGCAAAACTCGATGAGCTACAAGCCTTGGTCGTCCATCAAGAGGCAAAAATCAAAGAGGCTCAAAAGTACAGTGAAGATATGAGTCAGGCGGTCCAGAAGCAAAGCAAAGCACTCGCTCGTCATGTCCGGGAAGCCGAAAGAAAATTACATAGAGATCAAGACCCGCCTGTGGGTTTCTTTAGGCTTTTCCGTTTCTGTCAAAAGTTGCTTCGTAGTATGGAATAAGGGAATGTACACCTTCTATGAATAAATGAAAATTTTCTTTATTCAACAATTGTCTACTTGCATGCATATCATTCATTTGCATATTTAATTTCCCCTCCTTCACTCTTAATAAATAAGATAATAAAAAGGAAGGATTAACTGACACGTCTTCCAAATCAGAAGAATGGAGAGAAAGTCACTCCTGATCAAGCTTTCCCCAATGGTTGACCCGCCACAAGAGGACAATAAGCCTCGACCGTTGGCCCTCAAAAAGGAAGAGGGGGCAAGGACACCAGTGCAACTATTTATGCCACGTCCTTTCCCCTACAAGTCAAATAAAGTTGCACCATGGAGATATGGGGAATATTCACCAATAAAAGAGGATATCTCGAATATAGTCGGCATTGGGGGCATGACTAGAAGTGGAAGAGTCTACTCCCCCAAGGACTCACAAGAAGACGTCCCCAAGAATAAAGGAAAAAGAAAATAAAAATTCAAGGAGGAGATAGAGGAATTACTCCAATTTATAAGCCAAAGTGAGTATTCCATTATTGACCAGCTCAATCATACACCTGCAAAGATAACCCTATTATCTCTGATGATGAACTCGGAACCGCACAAAAATGCCCTGATGAAGGTCTTGAGCGAAGCGCATGTACCTCACACCATATCCCAAGAAAAAGTTGAGAGGATCGTCGGTCACATTATGGAAAGCGATCACCTCACCTTCACAGAGGAAGAACTCCCCCTCGAGGGATCAAACCACAACAAGCCCTTGCACATTTCCATCAAGTGCAAGGAATACCTCATCGCCAAAGTTCTTGTGGATAACGGGTCGTCCTTAAACGTGATGCCCAAGTGCACACTTGACAAGTTGACTATCCAAGGAACCCGTCTGCGCCCAAGCAGCACTATTGTTCAAGCCTTCAACGGATCAAAGCGAGAAGTAGTGGCAGAAGTTAATTTGCCAATCCAAGTTGGACCCACTATCTTCAAACGTCGATTTCCATGTAATAGATATTACTCTGGCATACATTTGCCTCCTCGGCAAGCCTTGGATTCATGACGCTAAGGTAGTACCTTCAACGCTCCACCAGAAAGTCAAGTTCATAATGGATGACAAATTGGTCACGGTCCAAGCAGAAGATGATATCCTGATCAGTGGACCGTCTACCCAACCTTATGTGGATGCAACTGAAGAAACCCTTGAAACATCTTTTCAAGCGCTCGATATTGCCAACGTAGAGAGACTTCCCAAAAACACAAAGGTAGCCCGCATGATGATGAAGCATGGTTACCATCCTGGCAAAGGACTGGGGGCAGATTCCCAAGGCATGAGGGAACCCCCAGAATTCAAAGATAATCCTTACAAGTGTGGCCTAGGATATGTCCCTACTAAGGGCCGAGCAGAAGGAAGAAAAGGGAAGTCTCCCCTCCGCACACTTGTCGCCGCCGTCAGAACGAGGGCGGTCGGAGCGACGCGATGGTTTCGACTTTCCAATTTTCGCGTTTTTATTGGTGTGGTACAACGCCTTTAGGTTGTCCGATAACTGGGCTGAACCTAGGGGCGAGGTTTTTGAAAAGGCGTTCTTCGATTGTCCGATAACCGGGCTAAACCAAGAACTAGTTTTCGAAGGGTTCTTTTGGAGTCGCCACCGACGTTTTTACCGGAAACATCGGAAAAGGAGTTAAAAGGCGTTGGTTTTCGAAAAACCAACTTTGGTCATTAGAACCAGAGTTGGGTAAGGGAGTTAGTTACGTGTAAGGGAAGTGTTAGTTCCCTTACGACGCCCCTTTCGGGTTCCCTATGATGGGCTAGCTACTTTGGATAAATAAATAAACCGGTGAAAAATACGCTTTTACCCTTTATTATGCGTAATTTAAAATTATGACTACATGGCCCTAGTTTCTATTGCATAATTAAAAATAAATCAGTAAAAATAGAGAGAGAGAGAGTGAAAACCTCCGAAGCAAGCTTTCTATTAATCTTTTGCAAAAATAGGGTGCTTTTTGGCAGCCCTTCACTCTTTACAGCACCGGAATCACTCAAAAACGCTCTTAAAACACTCTAGAAAACTCTCTAGAAAACTCTCAGAAACTTCAGAAATGCTTCGGAGGGGTTCTAGAAAGAGAATTTGATGAAAAGTCTAGAGAGAGAATGGAAGAACTGTGTGAAATGAGGGGAATGGCGCTCCTATTTATAGGGATTCGCGCCTGTCAGGTCGAGACGGGCCGTCTCATCTGACAAGGTCGAGACGGCCGTCTCGCAAATCGAGACGACCGTCTCGCCATTCCTGCAACGCGAGACGGCGGTCTCGAATCCGAGACGGCAGTCTCGACCTTAAAAGGCGAAAATCCTTATTTTTGAGCCAAAAATCCCTCCTATCCTAGTATGGGGCCTAATAGTCTCTCCTAGTGGCTTCTTAGGCTTCATCCATCTTCGAATAGAAGGTCTTCTGGTCTTTATTATGAGGCAGGGCAAGATTTGGGGTCTACAGCTGCCCCCCCTTTACCCGACTAGTCGGCTACTGGCCTGCTGCGCCAAGGAGATCGACTGGAGGGTAAAGGAGTTGACCCTCTTGCCTGGTTGTCCTTCAGATGTTTCGACTTGCGGCGGTTGATCTTTTGGAAAAAGGTGTGCTTCCAGGATGCTTCTTTTAGCGATAGCTGATCCTTTCGGCTAATAAGTACGAACCCCTATCTGGTTTGACGAGTGTCGCCGCCTCCCCGAAAATGGGGGCGCGGTCGGAGCGACGCGATGGTTTTTCGACTCTTCTTCTTTGATTTTCTCTTTTTTTATTGGTGGTTACAACGCCTTTAGGTTGTCCGATAACCGGGCTAACCTAGGGGCGAGGTTTTCAAAAGTATCCCTGAGTTGTCCGATAACCAGGCTAACCCAGGGATTTATTTAGTTGGGTTCTATGGAGTCGCCACCGATATTTTTACCATAAACATCGGAAAAGGGGTTTAAAAAGGCGTTGGTTTTCGAAAACCAACTTTGGTCATTAGAACCAGAGTTGGGTAAGGGAGTTAGTTACGTGTAAAGGAAGTGTTCCTTTACGATGCCCCTTTCGGGTTCCCTATGATAGGCTGGCTAATTTGAATAAATAATTAAACTGGAAAATAACGCTTTTACCCTTTTATTATGCGGTATTTAGATATATGACTACATGGCCCTAGCTTCTATTGCATAATTTAAATAGCAGTAATAAAAATAGAGAGGGAGAATATGCACCTCCAAAGCAAGCTTTTATATATTCAAAAGAGAGGGTGCGTTTTGGCAACCCTTCACTCTACAACTCTCAGAAACTCCAGAAATGCCTCGGAGGGATTCTAAAGAAAATTTAGAGCGCTCAGTTTATGCCTAAAGACACTCAGAAACTCCGAAAATGCCTCGGAGGGATTCTTAGAGAGAGAAATTCTAGAGAGAAGGGAGAGCTCTTGCTGCTGGGTGTGTGAAAAGGGAGAAATGACGCCCCTATTTATAGTTTTTCGCGCCTGACAGGTCGAGACCGCCGTCTCCTCTGACAAGGTCGAGACCGCCGTCTGGAAAGTCCAGACCGCCGTCTCGTTCGAGGCAGAGGGTCGAGACCGCCGTCTGGAAAATTGAGACGGCGGTCTCGTCCTATCGTTGAAACGAGACGGCGGTCTAGTATTCCCAAACGGCGGTCTCGTCCCTTCAGGGCGAGAAACTTTATTTTCGGGCCAAACAACCTTCCTATCTTAGTACGGGGGCCTAATAGTCTCTCCTAATGGCTTGTTAGGCTTCGGCCGTCTTCAAATAGGAAGCTTTCTGATTTTATTCTGAGGTCGGGCAAGATTTGGGGTCTACAGCTGCCCCCCCTTTTCCCGACCAGTCGACTGCTAGCCTTTTGTGCTGAGGTGATCGACTGGAGGGTAAAGGAGTTGACCCTCTTGCCCGGTTTCCCTTCAGATACTCCGCCTTTGCGGCGGATGACCTTCTGGGGAGATGTGTTGTGCGCTTCCGGGATGCTCCTTCGACGCGGTAGCTGACCCCTTCGGCTGATGAGTACGAACCCCCATCTGGTTTGATGAGTACTAACCCCCGCCCGGTAAGCCTCCTTTTGTAAGGCCTGATGAGTTTACACCCCCATCTGGTGTTTGACCTCCGGATGCTCCTTCGACGCGGTAGCTGATCCTTCGACTGACGAGTACGAACCCTCGTCTGGTTTTGGTGCCTCTGGATGCCCCTTCTTGCGATGGCTGATCCTTTGGCGATGGTGGCGGCTTACTGATTCTGATCATGCGCCGCTTCACTGGGGAGTAATTTCTGTGTTTGTAGATTGTTTTGGGATTTCTTGAATGTTCATCCGGGCTGTGCCGGGGATTTTGTGGGTTGTTCATCCAGCTCCATTGGTTGCTGGGGATTTTTGCTTTTGATTTTTGTGTTGGTTATCCGACCCTTGCTGGTTGGTCGGGTTTTCTTTGTTTTGTTCGACTTTTGCTTGACAGTCGAAATTTTGTTTGGTTAATCCTGCCTTTTTCTCGCGGTTTCATCTCTTTTTTCTCGCGATTTTGGATTCTGGCTTTTTATTGAGCTTGTGCCTTTTACTTTTTTAAGCTTCTTTTTTGTTACGCTGGCTTTTGCAAAAGAAGGCGAAGGATGCGGGAGTCATACCGGGATACCTTTTTTTGGTTGTTTTTCATGAATGCAAGCATGAGGTTGAATGCTTTTTATTTGCCTACAATATTTTTGTTTGTTTTAGTTTTGACAAAGTCATTTTGTGCAACTACTTGTGTGTGGATGCTTTTTATGCAATTTGTTTTAGTTGAGGACATTTAGAAAGTGACCAGTGCTTCCTTCTTTTTGTTCTCTCGTGATTTTTCTTTTTGCACTTTTTGTTTTAACCCTGTCTTTTGCCTAGACCGCCCTTTGCGGGTTTTCGATCTAGCGGGTTTTGATTCTTTGTTTGAGATATTTTGATGGGCTTTTTTTTTCTCTCTTTTTTTTTCTTTATGAAAGCCTTATCTTTTGCCTAGACCGCCCTTTGCGGGTTTTCGATCTAGGAGGCTACCCTATACTTTTTATTTTGGGACGGCCCTGGTTGGTGATGTGCGTCTTTTGTTTTTATGCTTTCTTGAATTGCTTGTCTTATGCATGCTCATGTTTCGTTAATATGGAGGCATTTACACAGGTAGGTAAAGAGAAGAAAAAGACAATTTTATTGATATAATCACATGGTTGATTTTACATGGGGGTTTTACAAAAGAATTTGTAAGCATGGCTGGCCAAGGTTGGCTATACTGTATGAGGGTGCCACAATCATGTTTGTGATCTCTGTTTCCCTATTTTTCCTGGTCCCTTCAGTTGAGATGCTCGAATCCGGAGTGAAGACTATGCGAAGTCTGCTTGTTTTCATAGGTATTACCTTAGTCGCCTTTGCTGTTTTCGGCTAAGGTAATCATTGCTCTATTATTATTATTAATTTTTTTTTTTTTGAGACCTCTACTTTTTGCCTAGGACGTGTCCTAGCGAGGTATGTAGACCCTATCTTTTTCCCAGGATGCTCTTTGCGAGTTTTCATCCTGACGGGTCATGAGCAATGTCTTTAGGTATAATACTTTTTCACTGCATCTGAGTTGACAGGATATCGGAGTTCTTCTCCATCCATGTCGGTGAGGATAAGGGCTCCCCCTGAGAAGGCTTTCTTGACCACAAAGGGTCCTTCATAGTTTGCTGCCCATATCCCGATTTTGTCTTTCTGGGTTGGGAGCAGTTTCTTTACTACTAGATCTCCTTCTAGGAAGGTACGGGGATTGACCTTCTTGTCGTAGGCCTTCTTGATTTTCCGCTGGTAAGCTTGCCCCCGGCATATGGCGTCCAACCGTTTTTCTTCGATTAGGTTCAATTGATCATACCGGTTCTGGACCCATTCAGCTTCTGTCAATTTGGCTTCCATGACAACTCGCAGAGAGGGTATTTCGACCTCTACTGGTAGCACGACCTCCATTCCGTATACGAGGGAAAACGGGGTAGCCCCTGTGGAGGTTCGTATCGACGTTCGGTAACCATGCAAGGCAAAAGGAAGCATCTCATGCCAGTCTTTGTAGGTGACTACCATTTTCTGGATGATTTTCTTGATATTTTTATTGGCTGCCTCTACTGCACCGTTCATCTTTGGTCGGTACGGAGAGGAATTGTGATGCTGGATCTTGAAGTCTTGGCATAATTCTTCCATCATCTTATTGTTGAGGTTAGTCCCATTATCAGTAATGAGCTTATGAGGGACGCCATACCGACATATAATGTTTTTCTTGATAAAGGTAGTCACCACTTTCCGAGTTACATGCGCATATGACGCTGCCTCAACCCACTTGGTGAAATAGTCAATTGCTACCAATATGAAGCGATGGCCGTTAGATGCTTTGGGTTCGATGGGTCCGATGACATCCATGCCCCACATGGAAAATGGCCATGGTGTAGCCATGTTGCTGAGAGGTGCGGGCGGCACATGAATGTTATCGGCGTATACTTGGCACTTATGGCATTTCTTGGCATATTCGTGACAATCAGCTTCCATCGTGGACCAATAGTACCCTGCCCTGAGGATTTTCTTTGCCATGACATGCCCGGGTGCGTGGGTTCCAAAAGTCCCCTTGTGGATTTCTTTTATCAATGTTTGGACTTCTTCTGGGTCCACACACCTTAGGAGGGTGGAATCGGGGCTCTTTTTGTAGAGGGTTCCTTCAATCAACGAGAACCCTACGACCCTTTTGCGAATGGTCCGCTTGTCGTTGTCACTGATTCCTTCGGGGTATTCGCCCTCCATGAGGTACCGCTTGATGTCATGGTACCAGGGGTTTTGATCGCGCTCGCCATTTACTTCCATGCAGAAAGCTTGTTTATCATGCAGTTTAACTTGAATGATTTGCATCTCATGTTCTTGGTCCAGGGCAAACATGGATGATAGAGTAGCGAGGGCGTCAGCAATTTGATTGTCTTCCCGAGGGATGTACTGAAAAGTGACGCTTTCCATTCTCGAGACTAGCTCGCGGATATACTCTAGATATGGGATCAATTTTGAGTTTCGGGTTTCCCACTCACCTTTAAGTTGATAGACGACAAGGGATGAGTCACCGAATATTTTGAGCTTAGTGACCCCATGATCTAGAGCTGCTCGGATTCCTAGCGCACATGCTTCGTATTCGGCCATATTGTTGGTGCAATCAAAATTAAGTCTGGCCGTTACAGGAATGTGTTTCTTTTCGGGGGATATCAAAATAGCTCCTACCCCATGTCCAAGCATGTTGGAAGCCCCATCGAAGAACATGGTCCACATCTCTTCTTTGGTCTCTTCGTGTTCGATGTGCATGATGTGCTCATCGGGGAAGTCATCCTGTAAAGATTGGTATTCATCTGTGGATCCATGAGCTAGATAATCCGCTAGGGGACTTCCTTTAATAGCTTTCTGGGTGACATGGATAATGTCAAATTCTGAGAGGAGAACTTGCCACCTAGCTATTCTTCCAGTCAAAATGGGCTTCTCGAAGAGGTATTTGATCGGGTCCATTTTGGAGACCAACCATGTTGTATGTCGGGCCATATACTGTCTGAGACGTTGAGTGACCCATACCAATGCGCAGCAAGTCTTTTCGAATGGTGTATAACGGGTTTCGTAGTCCGAGAATTTCTTATTGAGATAATAAATGGCCCGTTCCCTTCTTCCGGTGTCATCATGCTGGCCGAGCACACATCCCATTGACTCTTCGAGAACTAATAAATATAGGATCAGAGGTCTCCCTTCAACGGGTGGTACCAATACTGGTGGATTGGTTAGACAGGTTTTGATTTTATCAAACGCCTGTTGGCATTCTTCGTTCCACACCGTTGGTTGATTCTTGCGCAACAGTTTAAAGATGGGGATACATTTGTCTGTTAACTGCGTGATGAAGCGGGCAATGTAGTTGATTCGGCCTAGAAAGCCTCTGACCTCTTTTTCCGTCTTTGGTGGAGGCATTTCCAAAATCGCCTTTGTTTTGTCGGGGTCCACCTCGATTCCTTTTTCACTGACAATGAACCCTAAGAGTTTCCCTGATCGTACTCCGAAAGTACATTTTGCCGGGTTTAGCTTAAGTTGATATTTCTGAAGTCGATCGAAAAGCTTTCGGAGATATTGAATGTGGTCCATTTCATTTCTGGACTTGGCGATCATGTCGTCCACATATACTTCTATTTCTTTGTGGATCATGTCATGGAATAGTGTGACCATAGCCCTTTGGTATGTTGCCCCCGCATTTTTCAGCCCAAATGGCATCACTCGGTAGCAAAAGGTACCCCATGGTGTAATGAAAGAGGTTTTTTCTCTATCTTCAATGGCCAATTTGATCTGGTTGTACCTAGCGTACCCATCCATGAAGGAATACAACGTGTTAGTAGCGGTATGGTCTACCAGCGTGTCTATATGTGGCAGGGGAAAGTCGTCCTTTGGACTTGCTCGATTGAGGTCCCTATAATCCACGCAAACTCTGACCTTCCCGGTCTTTTTGATGATGGGTACGATGTTGGCCAACCATTCTGGGTATTTGGAAACTACCAGGAAATTGGCATCTAACTGCCTTTGCACCTCCTCCTTTATCATTAAGGACCAGTCGGGTTTGATCCTCCTGAGTTTTTGTTTCACAGGCCGAAACCCCTCTTTTAGCGGCAATTTGTGTTCCACGATACTCGTGTCAAGTGCTGGCATGTCATGGTATGACCCAGCAAATACGTCTATATATTCCTTTAGAAGCTGTATCAATCCCTTTTTCATGCTACTTTCCATTTGGGTGCCGATGTTCACCTTTTTCTCCTCATCCTTTTTTCCCAGATTAACAATTTCTATTTCTTCCCGATGTGGTTGTATGATGCGTGTTTCCTTTTCCAACGATCCTTTGCATGTCCGGAGAAATGGTCTCCTGCTCATCTGTCGGACTCAATCCATTCATCTTCCGTTTCCAGGGTCCACAGAGATTCATCAATCATAGACATGATGCGTTTTAGGTTCTGTTTTAGTCATAGATTTTATTATTCATTTTATTTTTGAAGGAATAATAAATAGAAGAGAGAAAAGAATGAATATGACGAAAGAATGCCTCGTATATTAATGAAAATGAGGATGTATGTACAAGCCCTTTTAATCAAAATTCCTCGCGGCCACGAGCGGGACCGCAGGAGATATAGAAAAAGCTTAAAAGAAAAGACCCTAGGGCCGATCCTCCCAATCCTCCCTCTCTGCTACTCCGGCTTTGACAGAGGCTTGTCATCCGTTCCGGAAGCATAGGCATCAAAGGTTATCCAACCAGCGTCAATTAATTCTTGGACCTTATACTTCAAGGTCAAGCAGCTTGTCTGGCTGAATGCCTCGGTGCATCCGAGTGGTAGCTACATTTTTCATTGGGCTTGTACCACTCGGGATAGGGAGGCTCTAGCTGCTTCTTGGGAGGAACGCGGGCCGAGAGGTCGGCTTCCAACAGCTGGGCAGCAGCTTTGCATAGGAGGTGGGGATAGGCGTGAACTTCCTCTCCTTCTTTCTTGGCCGCCGCTCCGCCCGAGGCGTGGAGGGAGGGGTTGTGAAATTGATGGCGTGCACGGCTTCTTCCTTCTTCTTAAAGGGTTTCTTGAATGATGTGCTGGAAGAGGAAGGTCGCGCTATTTTGCCACTCTTTAGCCCTTGCTCCACTCTTTCTCCCACAGTGACTATGTCCGAGAAAAGGTTGGAGGTACTGGCTATCGCCTTATCGTAGTACGCTCCAGTCAGTGAGTCTATGAACATAGCCACTATTTCCTTGTCCGTTAGTGGGGGCTCTATTTGGGCAGCCAATTCCCTCCATCTCTGGGCGTATGCTTTGAAGGCCTCGTCGTCCCGTTTACTCAAGCTTCTAAGATCCGACCTGTCAGTGTCGATCGATGTTATAACGGTAGTGACGGAGAAAAGCGTCTCGCTGCCGCTTCCAGCTTCTGGACTCCGCTCTCTCCAACCGCATGTACCAGCTTGAGAGCCGTGTCCGCCAGACTCTCCTGAAAGCAATGGATCAGGAGTTTCTCGTTGTCAGCATGGGCGGCCATCTTACGGCAATACATCGTAAGATGGTTCTTAGGGCAGGTCATCCCGGCATACTTAGGGAAGTCCGGGACTTTGAATTTGGGAGGGAAGCGGATGTTCTTCACGAGGCACATGTCAGCCACCTCCTTAACGTCGTAGTTATGCCCCTCGACTGCTTTCAGCCTCTCCTCCAGGGCGGAGAGTTGTTGTTTAGATACTTCTGGGGTAAGGACGCGTGCAGTCTTGGCGTCCTTATCGCCAAAAAATTATTCCTCCTCCTCCTCCTCATGAGGAGGGATATGTTCAGCTTGGTCTTCGCCCTTGTTCTGCCCCTGGCGTACGACCTCCATTAGTTGGGCCATCTGTTCGCGGAGGATGTTAACCTCTGCAGTAAGCTTGCGGTTTTGCTCTTCCAAATTCTCCATCGCCTTAGCCTTTTGCGCATGAGTACGAGTGGGGAGAGGACCAGCCACTTTCTAGAATGTCCGAAAAGGTTTATTAATGCATGTTGAGTGTGTAAACTAACATGGAGTATGCCTATGCATGAGAGATTTTATTTAAATGATGCTGGATGCGCTCTCATTTTTTATTTTCCCTCTTGGTTTTTACTCACTCATGGTATGATGTAATATGAATGTTTTGACTTTGTCAGGAGTTTACTTATTTTCTGGTATTTTTGTATTTTGATTTTTTTTTCTGTTTATTTGTTTATTTTACGACCTTTTATCTCTTCGATCGAACTCGCGTAGCTACTTAGCTTACAAAGAACCTCGAAACCAGGCTAGCTAAAAGGCAGATCGTCCAAGATAAAATGTGGCTTTATGCGAAAGAAATTTTAGCGTCCCTTATCTCTTCTGTCGGAACTGCGTGGCTACTTAGCTTACAAAGAACCTGAAACCAGGCTAGCTAAAAGGCAGACTGTCCGAGATAAGGGTGTTTATTTGTGAAAAAATATTTTTGGTGATTTTGTTCTGTTGTTTGTTTATGCTATGTAACATACAAATGCAACAATGATATGCACACACAATTCGATCATCCCCGAATAGGTGAGATTTCGTTTTTATCACGAGGTAGGGTTTTTCTGCAGCAAGGTGCATTGGTTAGGGTAGGTTCTAACTGTTCTCACCAGGCTAAGGCCCCCAAGGTGCCCCCATTATAGGGTCCCCACTCTCCAGCCGTCCAACCATGCTCAGCACTAAGGCCAGAGTCGGTCTTGTTGCCAAAAGAGGAAGGTTATCACCTTGAGTGGTGGTTTCCGATCACACTGGTGGGCACACGGTCCTAACTGCAGCGAACCGTACCTGCCACCCACTCCCTATGGTTATCTCACTTGCCTCTGGGTATAGGAGGAACTGTAGTGTGCAAAGGTTTTGTGTGCAATTTATATTTTAATCAATTGCGTAAGTATAAACAAGCAACAGTTATTGGAAAGCCAACAATAAAGCATGTTATAATACAAGGTAGGGTAAAAGCGTTATTTTCTTGGTTTAATTATTTTTAAGCCGACCCATCACTAAATGGGATCAACTCTCTAGGCTTCCCCAGTGGAGTCGCCATCTGTCGCCGCCTCCCCGAAAACGGGGGCACGGTCGGAGCGACGCGATGGTTTTTCGACTCTTCTTCTTTGATTTTCGTGTTTTTTATTGGTGGTTACAACGCCTTTAGGTTGTCCGATAACCGGGCTAACCTAGGGGCGAGGTTTTCAAAAGTATCCCTGAGTTGTCCGATAACCGGGCTAACCCAGGGATTTATTTAGTTGGGTTCTATGGAGTCGCCACCGATATTTTTACCATAAACATCGGAAAAGGGGTTTAAAAAGGCGTTGGTTTTCGAAAACCAACTTTGGTCATTAGAACCAGAGTTGGGTAAGGGAGTTAGTTACGTGTAAAGGAAGTGTTAGTTCCTTTACGATGCCCCTTTCGGGTTCCCTATGATAGGCTGGCTAATTTGAATAAATAATTAAACTGGAAAATAGCACTTTTACCCTTTTATTATGCGGTATTTAGATATATGACTACATGGCCCTAGCTTCTATTGCATAATTTAAATAGCAGTAATAAAAATAGAGAGGGAGAATATGCACCTCCAAAGCAAGCTTTTATATATTCAAAAGAGAGGGTGCGTTTTGGCAACCCTTCACTCTACAACTCTCAGAAACTCCGGAAATGCCTCGGAGGGATTCTAAAGAAAATTTAGAGCGCTCAGTTTATGCCTAAAGACACTCAGAAACTCCGGAAATGCCTCGGAGGGATTCTTAGAGAGAGAAATTCTAGAGAGAAGGGAGAGCTCTTGCTGTTGGGTGTGTGAAAAGGGAGAAATGACGCCCCTATTTATAGTTTTTCGCGCCTGACAGGTTGAGACCGCCGTCTCCTCTGACAAGGTCGAGACCGCCGTCTGGAAAGTCCAGACCGCCGTCTGGAAAATCCAGACCGCCGTCTCGACTTGGCAGGAATCGAGACCGCCGTCTGGAAAATCCAGACCGTCGTCTCGAATTTGCGAGTGATGAGACCGCCGTCTGGAAAATCGAGACGGCGGTCTCGTCCTGGCGTTGAAACGAGATGGCGGTCTGGTATTCCCAGACGGCGGTCTCGTCCCTTCAGGGCGAGAAACTTTATTTTCGGGCCAAAAAACCTTCCTATCTTAGTACGGGGGCCTAATAGTCTCTCTTAATGGCTTGTTAGGCTTCGATCGTCTTCAAATAGGAAGCTTTCTGATTTTATTCTGAGGCCGGGCAAGATTTGGGGTCTACAACGAGTATGAACCCTCGTCTGGTAATCAGGCCTTTTGTAAGGCCTGATGAGTATACACCCCATCTGGTGTTTGACGAGTATGAACCCCCGTCCGGTAATCCCCCTTTTGTAAGGCCTGATGAGTACACACCCTCATCTGGTGAAGTGCCTCTGGATGCTCCTTCTTGCGGTAGCCGATCCTTTGGCTATGGTGGCGGCTTACTGCTCTAGCTCATGCGCCTGTGTTGAGATGTGTTCTCTTGTCTTTGATTTGGTCATCCGGTCGGTGGCGGGGATTTTGTTGGTGTTCATCCAGCCTTGTTGGTTGCTGGGGATTCTTTGTTTTTGGTCTTTTGATGATGATCACCCGACTCTTGCTGGTTGGTCGGGTGGACTTTGTTCGTATTCGACTCTTGGTTGGTTGTCGAAGTTTTGTTGGTTGTTTTTTGGGATACATAATTGACTAGGTCTTACCGGGATACCTTGAGTGTTCACCATGCAAGCATGAAACGACTCTTCTTATATGAATGCTTTTTTGGGTCTTTTATTTATCTGAAGTATATTTGTTGGTTTCGATTCTGACAAAGTCCTTTTTGTGCAATTACTTGTGTGTGGATGCTTTTGATGCAATTTATTTTAGTTGAGGGCATCTAGAAAGTGATCGGTACTTTCTTTTTGTTCTCTCGTGAGTATTCTCTTTTTGTTTTTAACCCTATTTTTTGCCTAGACCGCCCTTTTACGGATTTTCGATCTAGCGGGCTTAATTCTTGCCTGGTGGGCTTTTTTCTTTTTTTACGAATGTCTTAACTTTTGCCTAGACCGCCCTTTGCTGGTTTTTGATCTAGCAGGCTACCTTATGCTTTTGGTTGGGATGGGCCTGGTCGGCGCTGTTTGTCTTGTTTTTCTTATGCTTTCTTGTGTTGTTTATTTTATGCATGCTCATATTTCGTTAATACAGAGACATTCACATAGGTAAAGAGAAGAAAAGACAATTTTATTGATATAACCAAATGGTCTGTTTTTACAGAGGGATTTACAAAGGAATTTGTAAGTAAGGCTGGCCAATGTTGGCTAAATTGTATAGGGTATAACAATCATGCCCATGATTTCTGTTTCTCTGCTTTTCCTGGTCACTTCGATTCAGATGCTCGAACTCAGAGTGAAGACTATGTGAAGTCTGCTTGCCTCCATAAAGGTATTACCTAAGTCGCCTTTGCGATTTTCGGCTAAGGTAATCATTGCTCTTTTCTTTTCTCTTTTGTTGTTTTTTTTTTCTTTTTTTGAAACCTCTAGTTTTTGCCTAGGACGTATCCTAGCGAGGGATGCAAACCCTATCTTTTGCCCAGGACGCTCTTTGCGATTTTTCATCCTGACGGGCCATGAGCAATGTCTTCAGGTGTAGTATTTTTTTACTGCATCTGAGTTGACAGGATGTCGAAGCTCTTCTCCGTCCATGTTGGTGAGGATGGGGGCTCCTCCTGAGAAGGCTCGTTTGACCACGAAGGGTCCATCGTAATTTGCTGTCCATTTTCCAATTTTTTCTTTCTGAGCTGGGAGCAGTTTCTTTATTACTAGATCTCCTTCTTGGAAAGTGCGAGGATTGACCTTCTTGTCGTAGGCTTTCTTGATCTTCTTTTGGTAAGCTTGCCCCCAACATATGGCGTCCAGCCATTTTTCTTCTATTAGGTTTAGCTGATCGTATCGACTTTGGACCCATTCGGCTTTTGTCAACTTGGTTTCCATAATAACTCGTAAGGAGGGTATTTCAACCTCTACCGGTAGTACGACTTTTATTCCATATGCGAGGGAAAATGGAGTAGCCCCTGTGGAGGTTCGTACCGACGTCCGGTAGCCGTGTAGGGCGAAGGGCAACATCTCGTGCCAATCTTTGTAGGTTACTACCATCTTTTGGATGATTTTCTTCATATTTTTATTGGCTACCTCTACTGCACCGTTCATCTTTGGTCGGTACGGAGAAGAATTGTGGTGCTGAATTTTGAAGTCTTGACATATTTCTTCCATCATTTTATTGTTGAGATTGGTCCCATTATCAGTAATGAGCTTATGGGGAATGTCATACCGACATATAATATTTTTCTTGATGAAGGTGGTCACCACTTTTCGAGTCACGTGTGCATATGATGCTGCCTCAACCCATTTAGTGAAGTAGTCAATAGCCACCAAGATAAAATGATGGTCGTTAGATGCTTTGGGTTCTATGGGCCCGATGACGTCCATGCCCCACATAGAAAATGACCATGGTGTAGCCAGGGTAGTGAGGGGTGCGGTTGGCACGTGGATATTATCGGCGTAGATTTGGCACTTGTGACACTTTTTAGCGTACTGGCAACAATCGGCTTCCATTGTGGACCAAAAGTATCCTACCCTTAAGATCTTCTTTGCCATGACATGTCCAGGTGCGTGGGTCCCAAAAGCTCCTTTGTGGATTTCTTTTATCAAGGTTTGGGCTTCTTCTTGGTCCACACACCTTAAGAGAGTGGAGTCGAGACTCTTTTTGTAGAGGGTTCCTTCAAGCAACGTGAACCCTACTGCCCTTTTACGAATGGTTCTTTTATCATTGTCATTAATTCCTTCGGGATATTCGCCCCTCATGAGATGTTGTTTGATGTCATGATACCAGGGATTGTGGTCGCGCTCGCCATTTACTGCCATGCAAAAAGCTTATTTGTCATGCAGCTTGATTTGGATGATTGGCATCTCATGTTCTTGATCTAAGGCAAACATGGATGATAGAGTGGCGAGAGCATCTGCGAATTGATTGTCTTCCCGAGGAATATACTGGAAGGTGACGCTTTCCATTCCTGAGACTAAATCGCGGATGTGCTCTAGATATGGGATTAATCTAGAGTTGCGAGTTTCCCATTCACCTTTAAGTTGGTAGATGACGAGGGATGAATCACCGAAGACTTTGAGTTTAGTAACCCCATGATCTAAAGCTGCTTGGATTCCTAATGCGCATGCTTCATATTCGGCCATGTTATTGGTACAGTCGAAATTAAGCCTGGCTGTTACGGGGATATATTTCTTTTCAGGGGATATCAGAATAGCCCCTATCCCGTGCCCGAGCATGTTTGAGGCCCCATCGAAGAACATAGTCCATGCCTCTTCTTTGGTCTTTTCGTGTTCAATATGCATGGTATGCTCGTCGGGAAAGTCATCTTGTAGGGACTGATATTCGTCCATTGATCCATGGGCTAGATAATCTACTAGGGGGCTACCTTTAATAGCTTTCTGGGTGACATGAATGATGTCAAATTCTGAGAGGAGGACTTGCCACCTAGATATTCTTCCGGTCAAAATGGACTTCTCGAAGAGGTACTTAATTGGGTCCATTTTGGAGACCAACCATGTTATGTGCCGAGCCATATATTGTCGGAGACGTTGAGTGACCCACACCAATGCGCAACAGGTTTTTTCGAATGGTGTATAACGGGTTTCATAGTCTAGGAATTTCTTACTGAGATAGTAAATGGATCGCTCTTTCTTCCCGGTTCCATCTTGTTGTCCGAGCACACATCCCATGGACTCTTCGAGTATTGACAAGTATAGGATCAGAGGTCTGCCTTCAACGGGTGGTACCAATACTGGCGGATTGGTTAAACATGTTTTGATTTTATCAAACGCTTGTTGGCATTCTTCATTCCACACCGTTGGTTGATTTTTGCGCAACAGTTTAAAGATGGGTATACATTTATCCGTTAACTGTGCTATGAAACGGGTAATGTAATTAATCCGGCCTAGAAAACCTCTGACCTCCTTTTCTGTTCTGGGTGGAGGCATTTCCAAAATTGCCTTGGTTTTGTCAGGGTCCACTTCAATTCCTCTTTCGCTGACAATGAACCCTAATAGTTTTCCCGAGCGTACTCCAAAAGTACATTTTGGCAGGTTTAGTTTAAGTTGATATTTCCGGAGTCGGTCGAAAAGCTTTTTGAGGTATTGAATGTGGTCCATCTCATTTCTAGACTTGGCAATCATGTCATCCACATATACCTCTATCTCCTTGTGGATCATGTCATGGAACAATGTGACCATAGCCCTTTGATAGGTAGCCCCTGCATTCTTGAGTCCAAAAGGCATTACACGGTAGCAAAAGGTGCCCCATGGTGTGATGAAGGAGGTTTTTTCTCTGTCCTTGACGACCAACTTAATTTGGTTGTACCCCGCGTATCCGTCCATGAAGGAGTAAAGCGTGTTGGTAGTGGTATGGTCTACCAGCGTGTTGGTAGCGGTATGGTCTACCAGCGTGTCTATATGTAGTAGGGGGAAATCATCTTTTGGACTTGCTCGATTGAGGTCTCTATAATACACACATACCCTGACCTTCCCGGTCTGTTTGATGATGGGTACTATGTTGGCCAACCATTCTGGGTATTTGGAAACTATTAGGAAATTGGCGTCCAATTGTCTTTGTACCTCTTCCTTGATCATTAGGGACCAGTCCGGCTTGATTCTTCTGAGCTTTTGCTTTACAGGTCGGACCCCTTCTTTTAATGGTAATCTATGTTCTACTATACTTGTGTCAAGCCCAGGCATGTCATGATAAGACTAAGCGAATACATCTATATATTCCTTCAGAAGCTGTATCAACCCTTCTTTCATACTACTTTCCATTTGGGTGCCGATGTTTATCTTTTTCTCATCATCCCCTTCTCCCAAATTGACGATTTCTGTCTTTTCTTGATGCGGCTGTATAATGCGTGCTTCTTTTTCCAGCATTCTTTGCATGTCCGGAGAAATGGTCTCCTACTCACTATCGGATTCGACCCATTCGCTCTCGGTTTCCGGGGTCCATAGAGATTCATCAATCACAGACATGATGTGTTTTAGGTTCTGTTTTAGTCATAGATTTTATTATTCGTTTGTTTTTGAAAGAATAATAAATAAAAGAGGGAAAAGAATGAATATGACAGAATGCCTCATGTATTAAAGAAAATGAAAATGTATGTACATGCCCTTTTAATCAGGATTCCTGCGGCCACGGGCGGGGACCGCAGGAGATACAAGAGAAAGCTTTAAAATGAAAAAAAACTAGGGTTGATCCTCCCAGTCCTCCCTCTCTTCTATTCTGGCTTAGCCAGAGGTTTGGCGTCAATGTCAGCAGTAGAGGCATCAAAGGTTATCCAACCGGCATCAATTAGCTCTTGGACCTTATATTTCAAGGTCAAACAGTTGTCTGTTGAATGCCCAGGTGCATCCGAGTGGTAACTACAATTTTCGTTGGGTTTGTACCACTCGGGGTAGGGAGGCTCCATTTTCTTTGGAGGGACGCGGGCTAGGAGGTTGGCCTGTAATAACTGGGGCAGCAGCTTTGCATACGAGGTGGGGATAGGGGCGAACTTCCTCTCCTTTCTTCGTGACTGCCTCTCCGCTTGAGGAGTGGAGGAGGGGGTTGCAAAATTGATGGCGTGTACGGCCTCTTCCCTCTTTTTGAAGGGTTTCTTGAACGAAGTACTGGAAGAAGAAGGTCGTGCTATTTTTTCGCTCCTTAACCCCTGCTCCACTCTTTCTCCCACAGTGACTATGTCCGCAAAAAGATTGGAGGTACTGGTTATTGCATTGTCGTAGTACGCTCCTGTTAGTGAATCTATTAACATAGTCACTGTCTCCTTATCCGTCAAAGGAGGCTCTATTTGGGCGGCCATTTCCCTCCATCTTTTGGCGTATGCTTTGAAGGGTTCGTCGTCCCTTTTGCTCAGAGTCCTGAGATCTGACCTATCAGGGGTCAGATCAATGTTATATCGGTAACGATGAAGGAAAGCGTCGGCTAGTTGTTTCCAGTTCTGGACCTGCCCTCTTTCCAACTGCATATACCAATTGAGAGTTGTCTCTGCCAGACTCTCCTGGAAGCAGTGGATCAGGAGTTTCTCGTTTTCAGCGTGTGCGGCCATCTTACGACAATACATCGTAAGGTGGTTCTTCGGGCAGGTCATCCCGGCGTACTTGGGGAAGTCCGGGATTTTGAATTTGGGAGGGAAATGGATATTTTTCACCAGGCACATGTCCGCCACCTCCTTGACTTCAAAGTTGTGCTCCTCTACCGCCTTCAGTCTTTCCTCCAAGGCGGAGATTTGTTGTTTAGAAACTTCTGGGGTGAGGATGCGTATAGTTTTAGCATCCTTTCCATCGTAGAAGTATTCTTCTTCTTCTTCCTCTTCGTGGCGAGAGGCTTGTTTAGTTTGGGCTTCGCCCTTGTTTTGGCCCTGGCACACGACTTCCATTAGTTGAGCCATTTGCTCACGGAGGGTATTGACCTCTGTAGTGAGTTTCTGATTCTGTTCCTCTAAGTTCTCCATTGCTCTGGCCTTTTGTGCACGAGTTCGGATGGGGAGAGGACCAGCCACTTTCTAGAATGCCCGCAAGAAAGTTTATTAATGCGTGTTGAGTGTTGAACTAACATGGATATGCTTATGAGAGATTCTGTTTAAATGATGCTAAATATGCCCTCACTTTTTATTTTCTCTCTTGGTATTTCTCTACTCATGATATGATGTACTATGGATGATGCGACTTTGTCAGAAGTTTATTATTTCTTATAAATGTTTTTGATTATTTTGTTTATTTTGGATTTATTTTTATTTTATAGCCTTTTATCTCTTCTGTAGGACTGCGTGACTACTTAGCTTACAAAGAACCTGAAACCAGACTAGCTAAAAGGCAGACTGTCTGAGATAAAAAAGTGGCTTTATGCGAAAGAATAATTAACGTCCCTTATCTCTTCTGTCGGACTGCGTGGCTACTTAGCTTACAAAGAACCTGAAATCAGGCTAGCTAAAAGGCAGGCTGTCTGAGATAAGGGTGTTTATTGCAAAAGGAATTTTTTTGATTTTTGTGATTTTTTTGTTGTTTGGCTATGCTATGCAATAGACAAATGCAACAAACAGATGCACACACAATTCGAACATCCACGAATAGGCGAGAAGTCGTTTTAATCACGAGGTAGGGTTTTCCTGCAGAAAAGTGCATTGGCAAAGGTATGTTCTAACTGTTCTCACCAAGGCTAAGGCCCCTAAGGTTCCCCCATTATAGGGTCCCCACTCTCCAGCCTTCCGACCATGCTTAGCACTAAGGCCATAGTCAATCTTTGTGCCAAAAGAGGAAGGTTATCACCTTGAGTGGTGGTTTCCGATCACACTGGTGGGCACAAGGCCATTACTACAGCCAACCGTACCTACCACCCACTCCCTATGGATTTCTCACTTGCCCCTGGGTATAGAGGGAACTATTGTGTGCAAGGGTTTGTGTACAGTTTGTATTTCAAACATTTGCGTAAGTATAAACAGACAACAGTTATTAAAGCCAAGAATTAAAACATGTTATAATACAAGGTAGGGTAAAAGCATTATTTTCTTGGTTTATTTACTTCAGGCTAGCCCATCACTAAATGGGATCAACTCTCTAGGCTTCCCCAGTGGAGTCGCCATCTGTCGCCGCCGTCAGAACGAGGGCAGTCGGAGCGACGCGATGGTTTCGACTTTCCAATTTTCGCGTTTTTATTGGTGTGGTACAACGCCTTTAGGTTGTCCGATAACCGGGCTGAACCTAGGGGCAAGATTTTTGAAAAGGCGTTCTAAGATTGTCCGATAACCGGGCTAAACCAAGAACTAGTCTTCGAAGGGTTCTTTTGGAGTCGCCACCGACGTTTTTACCGGAAACATCGGAAAAGGAGTTAAAAGGCGTTGGTTTTCGAAAAACCAACTTTGGTCATTAGAACCAGAGTTGGGTAAGGGAGTTAGTTACGTGTAAGGGAAGTGTTAGTTACGTGTAAGGGAAGTGTTAGTTCCCTTACGATGCCCCTTTCGGGTTCCCTATGATGGACTAGCTACTTTGGATAAATAAATAAACCGGTGAAAAATACGCTTTTACCCTTTATTTTGCGAAATTTAAAATTATGACTACATGGTCCTAGTTTCTATTGCATAATTAAAATTAAAGCGGTAAAAATAGAGAGAGAGAGTGAAAACCTCCGAAGCAAGCTTTCTATTAATCTTTTGCAAAAATAGGGTGCTTTTTGGCAGCCCTTCACTCTTTACAGCGCCGGAGTCACTCAAAAACGCTCTTAAAACACTCTAGAAAACTCTCAAAAACTCCGGAAATGCTTCAGAGGGGTTCTAGAAAGAGAATTTGATGAAAAGTCTAGAGAGAGAATGGAAGAACTGTGTGAAATGAGGGGAATAGCACTCCTATTTATAGGGATTCGTGCCTATCAGGTCGAGACAAACCGTCTCATCTGACAAGGTCGAGACGGACCGTCTCGTCTGACAAGGTTGAGACGGCGGTCTCGCCAAACGAGACGGCGGTCTCGCCAAACGAGACGGCGGTCTCGCCAAACGAGACGGCGGTCTCGCCATCCGCGCAAGGTGAGACGGTAGTCTCGAATCCGAGACGGCGGTCTCGACCTTAAAAGGCGAAAATCCTTATTTTTGAGCCAAAAATCCCACCTATCCTAGTATGGGGCCTAATAGTCTCTCGTAGTGGCTTCTTAGGCTTCATCCATCTTCGAATAGAAGGTCTTCTGGTCTTTATTATGAGGCCGGACAAGATTTGGGGTCTACAACACTCAAACAAATATTCCAAAGCCAAGGGATGCAAGCTTCAAGAGCTACTCTAGTCATTAGGAAATCTCTTTCTTCACTTAAGGAATGTAAACCCAATGATTGTTAGAGATTATCTGGGGATAGCCCGACCTCAGGCATTTTAGGGCACATATTCCCTTATTAATTAATAAAAAATACATTTCTTACTATCTGCTTCTCTTCTTGCTACTTCATGACTAGACCTCGCAATAACCTTGTCTAAGTAAACGAAAAAAAAAGAAGAATAAAAAGCGCATCCAAGTAATCAAAATTTTCCATTACCACTACAATCAAGCTAGTCGATTAGAAGCACAAAATAAGGTTTTACCTCACCATAAAGAAAGTCATGCTTCGCCAATATTGTGAAAAAAAGAAGAAGAAAAAGCCCATAGAAGCCAAAAGCCAAAAAAAAGGGCAAAATACCCGATAGGAAACCCATTAAGGGGGCTACGCAAAAGATAGGGTCAACCCGGTAGGACACCCGAACAAAAATAAAGAGTAGCCTAAGCAGAAATTAAGGTTACAAAATAAGGTCCGCTAGGATTCCCTAAAGAAAAACAAAAAGAAGGAACCTAGACAAAAGATAGGACCAAAACACAATATCCTAGTTCGAAAACCCAAAGGGCGATCTAGGAAGATCAACTAGCCATAAAAAGCAATGGAAATAAGCTAAGGCGCAAATACAAAAAAGGAAACGTTTTCTTAGACAAAAAGCTTAAACACATAGGCCTAACCTTAGCCAACCATTCTTACAAAAACCTTTTTCTAAATAAAAATTAACTGTCTAAAACACAAGCCATTGAATTTGCCCTTTTACTTCTTTTCTCTTGACCCTCACAACATTATTCTAACAATTAATTTGGGAATATGGAGGCGTATAGTCAACAAGAGGATTGAAACCCCTAAAGTGAAGAAAAAGGGATACTAACATGGCAAAGTGTGCTCTACAAAAAAAAAGGAGAAGAAGAGAGAAAAAGAAAATGAAAAAAGAAAGAAAGAAAAAAAAATATTCTTTGGTCACAAGAAGTCCGGAATGGTACAGCCAAATACAAGAACGCAGATCAGAGGATACTCGTCGCTACAAGGCACGTCAGTTAAATCCTTCTGAAAAACTAAATGAAATAGGCATTATAGGACATCAAACATGAAAACATTGCATGCAAAAATGTTTTTGAACAAGGTCCTATTTTCATTCTCTTAAAAAAAAATCATCTCAAAATTGAGACCGCCGTCTCGTATGTCAATACCGTCGTCTCGATTTTCCGCAAAACGAGACCGCTGTCTCGACTTGACCAAAAACGAGACCATCGTCTCGACTTGACCAAAAACGAGACCGCCTTCTCGCTTGGCGAGACGGCCTTCTCGCTTAAGGCCAAAGTCGAGACCGCCGTCTCGAGGTTCCAGACGGCGGTCCCGAATTGCACAAATTCGAGACGGCGGTCCCGAATGTCCAGACGGCGATCTCGAGGTTGGCCGAAAAGTCTATATATAGAGGGGGCTAGGTGGGGTCTCCAACACCCTCTCTTGCACTCCCACCCTCCATCCTCTCACTTTCAAGCATCCTACTGCCAAAATGCATCGTGAAGACCAGTCTAGAAAGAGAAGAGGCTCTGTCGGTCCCAGTAGCTCCTCAGCTCCCACTCCGCAGGATCCCACACAACTTTCACCACTGCACCAGGCCCGCCTAGAACACATCTGGGGGTATACATGGCACCCCATGCTAAGACTGGATTTCGGCATCCTCGCCGAATTCAGGTGGGAGGACGATGTCCGCGCCCACATCGACAGCATAGGGTGGCGCTTCCTCCTCCAGTCTCCACCCACCCACGTCTATCCTCAGGTGGTATTAGAGTTTCTTGCCTCCATCTCCTACTCTGAGACCCCTTCCATGGTGTCGGGTCTCCCACCAACAAAAATGGTGACATACTTCATCGGTGGGATGTATCGAACCACCACCTTGGACGAATTCAACGTGTCCATTGAATTCGTCCAGCCCGAGGACGTGCTGACTCAGGACTACCAGGAGGCCATCTGCGCACGCCCCACCAACCTCACCACCGGCGAGATGTGGGAGGAGCTGACTGGGGCGCACACCCTACCTACACTGCTGAAGGGCTCCGCACTTCCCCCCGCCCTCCGCATCTGCCACAAGCTGCTGGCTGGGACTGTCCACGGGCAGAAAGAGAGTCAGGGTAAAGTTACCCTCTCGGACCTCTTCGTCCTCTAGTGCATGAGCCAGAGGCGTCGGTGCAACCCTGGCTATTTCTTCCTGAAGGCCCTCAAGGACTTCGGGAGTCGTCCTCATGGCTCCCCTCATTACCCCCCTGGCAGAAAAATGGGGGTGCAGTGGCAGGGAGGAACTGGCCTCCAGCCTCCGACCCGAGACTATCAACGGGTCGGTCTTGGTCAGCATGGGGATGTTGCTACGCCAAGGGACCCAGTTGATCCTCCACCCCTCGCTGGATATAACTTTGGATCTCCGGGATCTCGTAGCAATGCACGATCTCCCGACACCTCCCAAGTTCCAACAACAGCAGCAACAACAACAACAACAGCAACAATACACGAACGATTTTGCTGGCATCAACCGCAACATCTACGATTTGGGCCAGCAATTCGACCAAATGTCTATGAGACAAGAGCAGATGTCCCTAAGGTAGGATGTCTTCAACACGATATTGGAGACATTAAACCAATACCAAGAGGGAATAAGAAAGGACCTGGCGACATTCCGACAGGAGTACCTCGACGAAGCCCAGGATCAAGCAGAATTCCGAAGACATCTGTACCGGCAATTCCCCTCTTACGGATCGTCTCCAGACTCGAGTCCACCGTATTAGGGATAGTGCTTAGAAAATAAACTGCTGTAATAAATTTTTATCATAAATAAAATTTCATTTCATACATTTTGCTATCCCTTTCAAAAAAGAGTCAGCGTAACAAAAAGAAATTAAGAGTAAAAAAGCTTACGCTCAAAAATAAAAAAAGCCAAAATCCAAAATCCCGAGAAAAAAGAGATAAAACCGCGGAAAAAGGTAGGATTAAAACAAGTCAATCACCTTGACCAATAGTCTTCGACAACCAAGCAAGAGTCGAACAACTAACAAGATTACCCGACAACCAGCAAAGTCGGATGACCACCACCAAAAGATCAAAATCAAAGAATCTCCAGCAAACAACAAGCTGGATGAACACCAACAGAATCCCCGGCACAGACCGGATGACCATTCCCAGAAAAGACAAAAAGACAAAAGAACGCATCTCAGTGCTTGGTGCATGAGCCACCCGAGCAGTAAGCCGCAACCACCACCAGTCCTACGTAGTGGACTGTACCAGCCTGATAGGGGGTTCATACCTATCAACCCTGCGCACGCGATGCGCCTGATCTGCGCTTGAGCCGGATCAGTAATTCGCAACTACCAGTCTGATGGGGGGTTCATACTCATCCAGTCCTATGCACAGTGGGCTGCAACTACCAGCCTGATGGGGGGTTCATACTCATCCAGTCCTACGCACAGTGGGCTGTAACTACCCGCCTGATGGGGGGTTTATACCCATCAACCGAAGGATCGGCTACCGTTAGAAGGAGTATCCCAAGGTTCTACCATGTGTCAACCGAAGGGATCGACTACTGTCAGAAGGAGTATCCTGTAGGTGCACAACACACTTTTCCCCAGAAGATCAATCGCCGCAAGACGGGACGTCCGAAGGGTAATCGGGTAAGAGGGTCAACTCCTTTACCCTCCAGTCGATCTTCTTGGCACGACAGGCCAACAGTCGACTGGTCAGGTAAAGGGGGGGGCAGCTGTAGACCCCAAATCTTGCCCGACCTCATAATAAAGACCTCCTATTTGAAGATGGATGAAGCCTAAGAAGCCACTAGGAGGGACTATTAGGCCCCATAATAGGATAGGAAGGATTTTCTGCATTAAAATAAGGATTTTCGCCTTCAGAGATCAAGACCGCCTTCTCGCTTTTCGGGACCGCCGTCTCGCCACTTGCGAATGGCGAGACCCCCCTCCCGTTTGGCGAGCAGGCCTTCTCGTTTCTGGAAAAGTTGATACCGCCGTCTCGCCAAACGGGACGGCGGTCTCGACACCTTTACAAGTCGAGACCGCCGTCCCGAATGGCGAGACGGTCGTCTCGACCTTGTCAGACGAGATGACCTTCTCAACCTGACAGGTGCGAATCCCTATAAATAGTGAGCTCTCCCCCCCCCCCCATTTCACACAGTTCTTCCACTTTCCCTTCTACAACTTCTTCAAATTCTCTTCGTAGAACCCCTCTGAAGCATTTCCAGAGTTTCAGAGAGTTGCTTAAAGATTTTTATAGCGTTTCCGAGAGTTTTTCGGCTTTGTAAAGAGCGAAGGGCTGCCAAAATGCACCCTAATTTTCAAGAAATTAAACAAAGAGCTTGCTTCGGAGGTTTCTTCATTCTCTCCCTCTCTTTATTGCCTTTACTTTTATGATTAAATTGCGTAATAGATATTAGGGCCATGTAGTCATTCTTTTAATTATGCAAATAAAAGGGTAAAAACGTCTTTTCATAAGTTTATTTATTAAAATAGCTGGCCTATCATAGGGAACCCGAAAGGGACGTCGTAAGGAAACTAACACTTCCCTTACACGTAACAAACTCCCTTACCTAAACTCTGGTTTTAACAACCAAAGTTGGTTTTTGAAAACCAACGCCTTTTTACTCCTTTTTTGATGTTTCCGGTAAAAACATCGGTGGTGACTCCATAAGAACCCTTCAAAATTAGTTCTTGGGTTAGCCCGGTTATCGGACAATCCAAGAACACCTTTTCGAAAACCTCGACCCTAGGTTCAGCCCAATTATCGGACAACCTAAAGGTGTTGTAACCACACCCATAAAAACGCGAAAATTGGAAAGTCAGAACCATCGCGTCACTCCACCGCCTCGTTTTGACGGCGGCGACAGGGTCTTAGGAGAATTTTTTTGGAAAAATTGTTGGGCCAAATCCCTTTTGGAAATTTTCATTTGTTCTTCACTTTTTCCTCTTCGTTTTGATATGTTGTGCGTCCAAATCTGACATCCCAGTCAAAAGTTATCTTTGAATATTTTCCGCCTTTTTTTATCATAAAAGGTCCTTTTTGTACTGGCACATGCATAAATACATTCATTCTAGGGGACATTAGATATCCCTAAGACAAAAGCGAAAAAGGCCCAAGTTCGCTTGTAATCTTCCATAAGGAAGAGACAAGTGTGTTAAGGTATATGGTGACCTTTATGAGGAAGGAACCATTATACCAAAGTGGGTATGGTGCTACGTGAAGCGTGAGCTTTAAGAAGATACCAAAGCCATTGTCTTAATGCGCATATCTATCCTACACTAATTATTCATTTCATTTCAAAATAAAAATAAATGTTCTTAAATTATTTTTGCATTCTAGAAAGCGGCTGAAATTCTTCATGCCCTCATTCGCATACAAAAATCCCAAACACTATCATACATCATGTTAGGAAATAAAAGATGATAAATTTTAGGAAAAAACAAACACTTGCATACATGCATCCACCAAACTTCACCCTCATAACATGCATCTAGTAGTAGGTAGTTGAAGAAAGTGGATATTCCTCAATACCATGTAAAAAGGATAGGGCATTCGCATGCCATGCACGAGAAGTAAAAAAAAAATACATAGAAATTCTAACCCACCTATGGATTCCTTTAGGCTTCTCCGCTTTTAAAAAATGAACTTTGAAACATTGCATTGAGGAATGTACATTGTCTGGATGAAATAAATAAAATTGTTTGTTTTCATCATCTCTTCAACCGTCTATTACATTCATAAATTGCATTCATTTATTCTCACTTTAATAATAATAAGATAATGAAAAGAAAGGATTAATTGGCATGCTTCCCATGAATCGGAATAAGATGAAGAGCAAACCTTTCGTCGTAAAGTTCTCTCCAACGGTTGATCCGCCTAAGGAGGATAATAAGCCTTAACCGTTGGATATCCAAGTTAATAAGGAAGAAGGGGCAAGGATGCCATTACATTTTTTCATGCCTCAAATCGAATAAAGTTGTACCATGGAGATACGCAAAAACATCGCCCATCAATGAGGATATCTCTAGCATAGCTGGTATCGGGGGTAGGATTAGAAGTGGAAGAATCTATTCCCCCAAGGAGCTATAAGATGACGCTCCTAAGAATAAAGGAAGAAATAAAAAGACCGAAGAAAAAACATAATCCAAAGAGAAAATTGAGAAGATTTTGGATTCACGACACTAAGGCAGTTCTTTCAACGCTCTGCCAAAAATACAAACTCACGGTAGGCGACAAGCTGGTCACGGTTCGAGCTAAAGACGACATTCGGATCAGCAAGTCGTCTGCCCTACCTTGAATGGATGCGGCTGAAGAGGACCTTTGAAATATCTTTTGCCAATATGAAAATACTTCCCCAACAATATGAAGGTCATCCACATGATAAGGAAATATGGATACCTCCCAAACTAAGGGCTCATTAAAAACTCTCAAGGAATAAGGGAGCCACCAGATTTTAAAGACAATCCTTTGAAGCATGACCCTACAAAGGATCAAGCTGCACGGAGAAAAGGGAAGTCTCCCCTCTGCACCTCAAATTAGATTTTCCCAAACGAAGGGGTCCAAGAGTTGAGAACAACTTTAGTCATTAGGTGTTCTTCTTCTAATTATAAGGGATGTAAACCCAATGACTATTAGAGATTACTCGTCGGGGCTAGCCCGACCCCTGAGCATCTTTAGGGCACATATTTACCTTTTAATTATAAAGAATGTCATTCTTACTATCTGTTTCTCCTCTTGCTATTCATGTCTAAACTCATAATAACCATGTTTAAGCAAACGTTTTCAAAAGTGCATCAAAATAGTCAAAATGTGCCATCGTCAAAATAATCAAACCACTCATCATCACTGATTGACAAGAAACACAAAATAAGGTTTTACCTCATCATAATAATGCCATGTTTCGCCAATGTTGTGTAAAAAGAAAACAAAACAAAAATCAAAAGAAGCCCATAGAAGCTAAAGGCCAAAAAGAAAAGGCAAGATACCCGTTAGGAAACCCATTAAGGGGGCTACACAAAAGTTAGGGTAAACCCGCTAGGAGACTCGAACAACAATAAAGGGTAGCCTAGGCAAAAATTAGGGTTGCAAAATAAAGTCCGCTAGGATTCCCAAAACAAGAAAAGAGGAAACCTAGACAAAAGTTAGGACATAGCACAACATCCTAGGCTGAAAACCCAAAGGGCAGACTAGGGAAGTTAATCAGTCATGATAGGCGCTATCGAATAATCATTTAATACGCCACCTCATAAACAAAATGTTTGTCTAAACTAGCCTAAACACTCTAACCAAACTTGGCTAGTCGTGCTTACAAAAACCATTTTTGTAAAAAATAAAACACATCTAAAACACAAGCCTTTGAATAAATAATTTTCCTTCTTTTCTCTTGACCCTTACCACTACGACATTCTAGTAATTAGTAGGGAAATGTGGAGATATTAATCAATAAGAGGATTGACATCCCCAAGAAAAGGGAGGGGCGCACTGACATGGCAAGTCGCTCTACAATCAAAACAACTATTCTTCGGTCATGGCAAATTTGAGACGACAAAGTCGGTACAGCTAAGCATGATGTCAGAAGCTCATCAGAAATAAAAGTACATCGGTTAATCCTTTTGAAAAATTAACTCAAATAGTATTATAGGATGCATACCACGAACATTGCATGCATGAATATGGGTCCTTTCTCGCGAAAAAAAAAAAGAAAATAATACCTACTAGGAGATTCTTGGGCAAAAGTTAGGGTAGCCCACTAGATCGAAAACCCGCAAAGGGCGGTCTAGACAAAAGTTAGGGCATACATAAAAAGGGAAGAGCCCACTAAGGTATCCTAGGCAAAAATTAAGGCAGCCCGCTAGATCGAAAACCCCAAAAGTTAGGGCTAAACCAAAAAAGAGGGGCCCATCAGCATATTCATGAAAATCCAGCAAGAGAATGTCGGTTACTTCTTTAAATGCATCAAATAAAAGGATAGATTGCATTTAGGACATCCAAACACCAGTAGTCGCACAATACGACTCTGTCAAAATCAAAAAGAAAAAAATAAAAATCTCTGTAAGTAAAGAAACAAAAAATAATACTCATGCAGATAAGGAGACTAGCTCCATGTTTGTGATTGAAAACAAGAAGTGCCAAAAACAGGTCTCCAAATAATGCTTTCCCTCAAGAAAGCAGAGCAAGTTGCCACCAATAATTAAGCGACTCAGAGCAAAATAAGAGCTTCCAGAAGTTAAAGCTCCAACCGTTATCCTTCTACCTAGAAAAGAAGTCACAAAGAAAATAATAAGTCTCCAAATATTGCTCTTCCTCAAGAAAGAAGAACGAGTTGTCATCATCAAATCACTCAGAAGAAATAAGAGCTTCCCGAATCAAAAGCCCCAACCATTCTCCTTCTACCCCAAGCTGACGGAAAGGCTTAAATATCCCCAAGTGAATCCTTGTCTACTCCAAAGGAAAAACAAATATTACCCCATGGCTCAGCATCGCCATCACATGAGTCACCAAGCACACTCACACAAAATCTCCACCACATCCCCCAAGGAAAATAACAAGCTCAAAAGAAAACCCTTTATCCCCCAGCAGATAACCCAAAGTGAAAAAAAGTCGTGGCTAAGGAAAGCCAAATAACTCCCCAAGTGGGTCATACAAAAAATAAAAAATAGAGCAAATTAAGGGATCGAAAATCCCATTCCTCTTCAGCAGAATAAGAGCTTTAAACCAACTCCCATTATCAAAATCAACGAGTCCAACCTCCATACCATCAAGGGCTCAACAAAAAAGAAAAAGAAGAAAACCCTGCATCCCTAGTAGATGTCCAGAAGAAAAAGCCACAAGAAAGGAAGGCCAATAAACCCCCAAGCAGGCCACGAAAAAGAAAATCCCCAAGTGGATCTCCCTAGAAAAGTCTATAAAAAGAAGGAATCAGAAATTCCTATCCCTCAGTAAAATAAGAGCTTCATAAGGACAACTCGCAACCAAGACTCCATCCCCAAGAAATTGACTAATTCCCTGGTGGAGCTCCAAAAAGAAAAAACCTCATCCCTTGTGGATGCCCAAAAAGAAGAAAAAAAAGTCTGCGTGCATAAAAGAAATTAAAAAGTAAAAAGGCACATGCATTATCAAGAAAAACCCAAATTTCGAATTGAGGAAAAAAAGAGATAAATCACGGAAAAAAACGAAATTAAATACAAAACCTAACTTTTGGGAAAACAGAATGTCTATTCCTCAATGAAATAAGAGCATCACAAAGCCAGTTCACACCAACATCTAACAAGGAGTCAAAACTCCATCCTCCAGAGGCACCATCAAAATTAACAAATCCTCAATGGATATCTGCCTACTCTAGAGGCGTCACCAAGATCAACAAATCCCCAGTGGATTCCTGCCTACCTAAGAGTCATTCATCAAGAATCCCCAGCGATCAACAAGCTGGATGTGAAAGTGATGAAGATCTTATTGAATCATTTGATAAAACGAAGATCTTCTTGATCTGATGAAGTCAAAGGCTAATCTGATGAAGTCAAAGGTTACTTAGGTTAAAAGGGTAGAGTGATTAGTGAGTATGCATTTATACATAGGTATAATCATTCATATCTCTCTGCTGCATGAGGTTTCATCATTTAAAAGATTTTGAAAAAGCCTCTAAAGATGTTTAATCTGTTAAAAACCAAAGTAATCGGTTAAATGGTTTTTAAGAAATTGTTTTAACTAATATTATATACGCTTTATCAACTAAAATGTTCTTAAACTTACATAATAGATTTTTAACTTATAGGTTTTTGAAATAATCAATTAAAACCTTTTAAAACATTCACTGGAACTGTTTTAATCGATACACTTTCGAATAAATTGATTATTTTCATTAAAGGAGTTTTTGAAAATCTTCCGCAGGTGTTTTAACTCGATATAGTTTCGAAATAATCGATTAAAATCACTTAAAATGTTTTGGAAAGTGTTCGGTAGTATTTTAATCGATACAAACTCGAAACAATCGATTAAAATAACTTGAAATATTTTGAAATGTGTTATGTCAGAATTTTAATCGATGTAAAATCGAATTAATCGATTAAAACAATTTAAGGGAATTTTTGCTAACTGTTTTAATCGATTAAAATTGGTTGTTATCAGTTAAAATCACTTAGAAAGTTTTATGAAAATATTTGGCAGAATTTTAACAGATTAAATTGCGAATTAATCGATTAAAAGAACTTAATGAATTTTTTACAAAGTGTTTTTAATTGATTGAAACGTCATCGTATTAGTTAAAACAAATCTGGAAAATGGTCATGAACATTTTAACAGATTAAAAGAAGTTTTAACAAATTAATTCAAGACTTTTAACAAATTAAAAGATTGTTTTAACAGATTAATTAAACCAGCACTTAGAACAAATCTCTATATAAACAGGATTGCTTCAATCTTTTAAAACATACCTTTGAGCAATCAATCAAGCAATCATAAGTGAAGTTTTTCAAGAAAGAATCATGCACGTTTTGTGGTGTTTTTTAAAGTTCTTTCTTGATGCATTTTTGCATTTTTTGTGAAGAAACTCATACTATAGGGAATGCATAATCCGGGTTAGATTGTTTTGGTATCTTCTCTTTTGTTTTCTTTCATTCTTTGTTGTACTGTGAGTGCCTGGAATTATTAGGCACAGTTTCTGTGGTTAGAATTTGGCTGCAGGTTGGTTCAAGAACTGGAAGTTGGTTCTTGGTGAAGGTTTAGGTGCAAGGACTAGAATTTTGGTTCTTGTGGTAGATTGGGTGTGTGATTGGAATCTGTAATCTGTAAAACATTCAATCTAGTGGAACTCAGTTGGAATTTGGCTGAGAACTGGACATAGCCCTGGAATTTGGGTGAACCAATATAAATCTTGGTTGTATTTCTCTAAACCTTACTCTCTTTAATTCTACTGCTGCCTTTATTTTAATTGCTTGTTTTGCTTGATTCAAGAATTGGTCATAACTCTTAATCTTTGAAATAGATAATACGTAAATTGCGAAAATCTTTCAAAGATCAATTCACCCCCGCTCTTGATCTCAGCCTCTTTTTCTAAAAATTTGTATCAGAGCAAGGTTCTTGAAAATTACTCAAGTCTTTCGATCCAAATGGCTGAAAATAAAGTTTCTTTTTCTGAGGGTGATTGTATTAATAGACCTCCACTGTTTTGTGGTACAAATTATTCATTTTGGAAGATAAGGATGAATATCTTTATTGAATCTATTGATATAAATGTTTGGAATATTGTTGAAAAAGGATCTTCTATTTTCAATAGAGAATGGTCCAGCTTGAATGATCATGTAAAGAAACAAATTCAAGATGATTGCACTGCCAAGAATATTATTACATCTGCACTTAACAAAAATGAATTTTTTAGGATATCACACTGCCAAATTGCCAAACAAATGTGGGAAACTCTTGAGATGACTTATGAAGAAACTCCAGAAATATGTTTGATGGCTAATTTGAATTCCCCAACATCCAGTGTAAGTTTTGATTCTTCAACAAGTATTATGAATTATAGTTCATTACAAAAGGCCTTCTATGAAATGCATGCAGTAGCAAAAAGATTAGAATTTGAAAATAAAAGATTAAAGAGCATGAACTGTAGATTAGAAAACAAAATTATTCTTCTTGAAAAGAAAGTTCTTGATGACGAAACTAAGGATGAAAATCTGAAAATAGGTGATAATAATTCTGATTGCATGTGTAATGATAAAAAATATTGTGAAAATTGTCATGAGTTACAAAAGAAATTAGCATATTTAATAAAAACTGCATCTAAACTTGCACAAGGAAAAACCAGTCTTGATGTTATACTTGATTATCAAAAATTGGTTATTGATCGTGGTGGTATTGGTTTCACACCTCTTGTTGGAAAGAAAACTAGAGCATTTAAAAACTATTTTGCATACAGTAAATCTGTTTCGTCACCATTCATTACATGCTTTTAGGCGAGACGACGGTCTCGACCCTTCAGGTGGAATTCCTTATTTTTTTTCGTACAAAAAACCTTCCTACTCTAATATGGGGCCTAATAGTCTATCCTAGGGACCTTTTAGGACTTGCCCATCTTCGAATTGGAGGTCTTCTGCTCTTTATTTTGAGGCTGGGCAAGATTTGGGGTCTACACATTAAAAGGCCAAATTTAATCGATTATTTCTTGTCTTAATCGATTATTATTTTATATATTCTTCTAGAACAAGATTAATCGATTCAAACTCGAATTAATCGATTAAGATTCTGCTTTCAGTACATAATTAATCGATTATTTCTTCATTTAATCGGTTAGTACTGCAACTACGCTAATTTCTCTTTCAGGCACAGCAAACTGAAGATCTTTGGTACCTTGATAGTGGTTGTTCTAAACATATGACAGGAGATATTACAAAGTTTCACAATTTAAAACCAAAGAATGGTGGGACTGTCATCTATGGGGATAATAACTGTTAGATATTGTTTAGATATAGTTTGATATTGTTAAGATTTTGTTAGATATTGTTAACCATAATATCAAACAATATCTTCTATTTATTCTGTTTACTTTCAGGGTAATCTATTTATAATAGAGAGGTACAACTAAAAGAGTAACCGAAAGTAAACAGAAGATATTGTTTGATATTGTGGTTAACAATATCTAACAATATCAAACTATATCTAAACAATATCTAACAATAACAAAGGAAGAATTCTTGGAATAGGTGACATCAAATACACAGAATCAGGTATTATTAATAATGTACTATATGTTGAGGGTTTGAAACATAATTTGATCAGTATTAGTCAGTTGTGTGATAAAGGACACAAAGTTATCTTTGGACAAGAACAATGTCAAATCATCAAATCAGATTCAGACTAGGTATTGATCACTGGTAAGAGGATAAACAAAATTTACATGTTCAATACTAACTCTGCTAAAAATTGCTGTTTAATTTCTAAAGAGAATGATTCATGGTTATGGCATAGAAGATTAGCTCATATTCATATGAATAATCTTAATAAATTGATTTCTAAAGATCTTGTAATTGGCCTACCTAAAATTAAGTGTGTGAAAGACAAAATATGTGATGCATGTCAAAAGGGCAAGCAAGTAAAGAATTTTTTCTCGCAGAAAAATATTATTTCAACGTCAAGACCACTTGAACTTTTGCACATGGATCTCTTTGGTCCTTCTAGAACATGAGTTTAGGAGGGAATCTATATGCATTGGTTATAGTAGATGATTACTCAAGATTTACCTGGACAATGTTTTTAAAATTAAAATTTGATACTTTCCATATGTTTAAGAAATTTGCAAAACAAATTCAAAATGAAAAAGGCTATTTCATATCTTGTATTCAAAGTGATCATGGGGGAGAGTTTTCAAATGAAAATTTTAATAAATTTTGTGAAAAACATGGTATTAAGCATAATTTTTCTGCTCCTAGAACTCCTCAACAGAATGGTGTAGTTGAGAGGAAAAATCATTCTCTTGAAGAGTTAGCTAGGACAATGCTTAATGAAAAAGCATTACCAAAATACTTTTGGGTTGATGTCGTAAGTACTGCTTGTCATGTACTAAACTGTGTTTTAATTAGACCTTTTCTCAAAAAGACTCCTTATGAATTATACAAAGGCAAAAAACCTAACATAAACTACTTTAGAGTATTTGGATGTAAGGTCTTTGTTTTAAACAATGGAAAGGAAAATCTTGGAAAGTTTGACTCCAAATCAGATGAAGGTATTTTCTTGGGTTATTCATTAAATAGCCATTCCTATAGAATCTTCAAAAAAAGACTAAATACTGTAGAAGAATATGTTCATGTTGTATTTGATGAAACTATCCTAGTTATGCAGAAAAATTCTGAGTGCAGTACAGATGACAACTTTTTAGCTGATAAAATGTATCAGTTAAAATTTCCATAATCAACAATTTTTAAAAAATAGGAGGAGTCTATTGAATAATCTGAGGAACAGTTGCCCAAAGAATGGAAGACTCCAAGGAATCTTTCAATAGACAACATCGTTGGTGAAATAAATCAGGGAGTTTCTACTAGAAGATATTTAAACAAATTTTGTAATCACATGGCATTTGTATCACAAATTGAACCAAAAACCATATCTAATGCATTAAAGGATAATAACTGGATTAATGCTATGCATGATGAATTAAATCAATTTACAAGAAATGAAGTATGGGAATTAATTCCAAAACCAAATTATGTCAATATTGTAGGAACTAAATGGGTTTTTAGAAATAAAATGGATGAAAATGGTATAATTACAAGAAACAAGGCTAGATTAGTTGCTAAAGGGTATAATAAGAAAGAAGGAATTGATTTTGATGAAACATATACTCCTGTTGCTAGATTAGAAGTTGTTAGACTTGTACTTGCTTATGCCTCAATAAAGAATTTCAGGTTTTCAAATGGATGTCAAAAGTGCTTTCTTAAATGCCTACTTGAATGAAGAAGTTTTTGTTGTACAACCACCTAGTTTTGAAGATCATATTCATCCAGAATATGTCTACAGATTAAAGAAAGCATTGTATGGTCTAAAGCAAGCCCCAAGACAATGGTATGAAAGGTTAAGTAATTTTCTCTTATCAAAGGGCTATCAAAGAGGTGTGGTTGATAAAAATTTATTTCTTAAGAAAATCAATAATGATATTATTCTAGTTCAAGTATATGTTGATGACATCATATTTGTAGCCACTAATGAGTCTTTATGTAAAGGATTTATCAAAGATATGCAGGGTGAATTTGAGATGTCTATGATGGGGGAACTTAATTATTTTCTTGGGTTACAAGTTAAACAACTTCAAGGAGGAAGCTTTCTTCATCAATCAAAATACTGCACAAAGCTTCTAAAGAAATTTGAGATGCAGCACTGCTAAGAGGCATCAACACCAATGTCCACCAATTGCTATCTTGATGCTGATGAAAAGGGAAAACCAGTAGATCAAACAAAATATAGAGGGCTTATTGGTTCTTTATTATATCTCACAGCAAGTAGACCTGACATTATGTTTAGTGTTTGTATGTGTGCCAGGTTTCAATTTGCACCAAAAGAATCTCATCTTATTGCTGCAAAAAGGATCCTCAAATATCTTAAAGAAACATTAAATGTTGGATTGTGGTATCCTAGTGAGTCCAAACTAAATCTAATTGGTTACTCTGACTCAGATTTTGCAAGGTGTAAACTTGACAGAAAAAGCACCAGTGACACTTGTCATCTCCTAAGAAGCAGTCTAATCTCATGGCATAGTAAAAAGCAATCATGTGTTGCTCTTTCTATAGCTGAAGCCGAGTACATTGCAGCTAGAAGTTGTTGTGCTCAATCCTTGTGGCTCAAACAATAGCTTGAGGATTATGGTTTAATTCTCAATAAAATCCCTCATTTATATTATATTAACAAATAATCCAATTCAGCATTCTAGGACGAAACATATAGAAATTAGACATCATTTCATTAGAGATCATGTTTTAAAAGGTGATTGTGAAATTTTATTTATAGAAACTGAGAAACAATTAGCTAATATATTCACAAAACCTCTTGCTCAGGATCGATTTTATAAAATCTGAACTGAATTAGGCATTTTAGATGCATCAAACACCACTTAGTTCCCATTTCTAAATGTTTTAATTGATATAGACTAGCTTTAATCGATTAATTTCATTATTAATACTATTATTCATACTATTTTAATCGATTAAATTTTGATTTATTCGATTAAATGCTCTCAGGATTTCAATGTACATCTGTCATTCCTGTTTTAATCGATTAAAATGTTATTTGTATGAATTAAAATCATTAACATAATCAATTTAATCGATTATGTCCTGTTTTTAATCGATTATAATTCTAGAAAGAAAATTAAAGGCTTTAGTTAATTGTTGTTCTTGTAACATGCTACTAAAGCATGGTTCCCTTATCTTTACACGTGTCTATTGTATTCATTACAAATGTGTTAACAAAGATAAGTTTGAATCAACTTTAATTGGTTCTTCAATGATTAATACATCTCATTGGTATCATGGTATTCTTTTTGTTTCTGTTTATAATGTTGTTTTAAAAAAAAATTACATTTTGTTATCATTACATGCTATACATATTGCTTGTTTTATCCCTCTCTTCCCTATTTTTGATGAAGTCAAAGGGGGAGAAATGATGATTAACTTTTTAAATACTCATTAATCTAGGGGGAGGAATAATTGATATTGAGTACTCACTAATCTATCTTTCCAAGTGACTTCTTCTGCAAATCAAAATTTTTCAAAGAGGTGTTTGTCTTCATCAAATAGGGGGAGACTGAAAGTGATGAAGATCTTATTGAATCATTTGATAAAACAATGATCTTGTTGATTTGATGAAGTCAAAGTGTCGCCACCGTCCATTCCGACGTCTAGGGACATCTCGAACATTTATGCGAGCGGTCGCGAAAAGATGGTTTAGACTCACGTTTATTTAAAAATGTGATCATTGCTCCCGAGGTGCTCAACAACTGAACTATCCTCTAATAAAAGCAAGGTTTTCGCAAAAAATTTCTTATGGAGTCACCACCAATGTTTTGACCATAAACATTGGAAAAGGATAAAAAGATGTTGATTTTAAGAAAAACCAAACTTGACCATTATAACCAGAGTTAGGTAAGGGAGTTAGTTACGTGTGGGGAAGGTGTTAGCACCCCCACGACGCCCCTTTCGGGTTCCCTATGATGGATTAATTCATAAAGTAAAGATTAAGAGAAATTACGCTATTACCCTATCTTATTATACAATATTAAAAAATGGCTATCTACATGATTCTATTTTCTATTGCATACATAAAGCAATAAAAGAGAGGAGAAGTGAAAAGAGCCTCTGTAGCAAGCTTTTTATTACAAATTTTCAATTGTGAGGATGCGTTTTGGCAATCCCCTGCACTACAAAGACTCTCCTCCCCGAATACTGTTAGAAATGTAGGCTGAGATCAAGAGGGGGGGTGAATTGATCTTTGAAATATTTTCGCAATTTACAGATTATCTATTTCAAAGATTAAGATTTCTAACCAGTTCTTGAATCACACACAACAAGCAATCAAAATAAAAGCAGTGACAGAATTAAAAGAGAAAGGTTTAGAAAGATACAACCGAGATTTATACTGGTTCACCCAATCCCAGGGCTACATCTAGTTTCCAGCCAAATTCCAGCTGGGTTCCACTAGATTGAACATTTTACAGATTACAACTCTAATCTCACACTCAATCTATCACAAGAACCACAATTCCAGTTCTTGCACCTAAACCTTCACCAAGAACCACATTCCAGTTCTTGACCAACCCTGCAGCCAAATTCTAACTACAGAAACCAGTGCCCACAATTCCAGGCACCCACAATACAGTAAAAGAAAGTAAAGAAACAAATAAAAGAAACTTTGAACGCTCAAACCAGATTTATGCAGTTCTGCAGTATGTGTTTCTTCTCCAAAAGAATGCAATTTTTCCTCAAGAAAGAACTTTAATGAACTTCACAAAAACTAGCGTGATTCTCTCTTGAAAGTAGCACTTATGATTGCTTGATTGATTGCTAAAAGATGTTGTTTTAAAAAGTTCAAGAAACTTTGTTTATATAGAAGATTTTTTAAAACTGTTGGTTTATTTAATCTGTTAAAATAATCTTTTAAGATGTTAAAAGTCTTGTTTTAATCTGTTAAAACTTCTTTTAATCTGTTAAAATGTTCTTGATTATTTTCCAAATTTGTTTTAACCGATACGACACTCGTTTATATCAATTAAAACTCTTTGTAAAAAATCTTCCAAACTGTTTTAATCGATTGTTTCGTCTTTCAATCGATTAAAATACTGCAAAACATTCTTATAAACTTTTCTAAGTGATTTTAACTAATAACAATATGTTTTAATCGATTAAAACGCATAGTAGAAATTCTCTTAAGTTGTTTTAATCGATTAAATCGCAGTTTTAATCAATTAAAATTATTCTGATCGATCAAAAACTCATTCTGATCGATCATATGTTGGATTACATTGATTAAAAAATACTCCAAGTGGTTTTAATCGATTATTTCGAAGTTATATCGATTAAAATACTACCAGAACACTTCCCTGAACATTTTAAGTGATTTTAATTGGTTATTTCGAAACTATATCAGTTAAAACACTGACATAAGGTTTTCAAAACTTCCTTTAATAAAAACAATTGATTATTTTGAAAACATATCAATTAAAAACCTGTTACAAAAGTGCTAAGAACATTTTAGTTAATAAAGCTTATATGCTATTAGTTAAATAGTTAATTAAAAACCTTTTAACAAAATACTTTGTTTTTAATCGTTTAAATATTTTTTTAGAGGCATTTGCAAAATCTTTTAAATGAAGAAACCTCATGCAGCAGAGAGATAAAAATGAGCAGACTCACTAATCCCACTACAGTTTTTCTCAGTGACCTTTGACTGCCACAAAGTAGCCTTTGACTTCATTTTTGACTTCATCAAATCAACAAGATCTTTGCCAAAGTATTTCAATCAGATCTTCATCACTTTCAAATACAAGACCGACACTACAAAAATTCTAAGAACAATCAAATGTCAGAAGAAACTTCCTTAACCGATTGTTACCTTATAGGCAATCAGAGAGATCATTCGAAAGAGGGAGAGAAGAGAGGAGTGAGGTGTGTGTAAAAGTCGCAAATGAGGACCTTATTTATAGTTTTTTCAGTCAACCAGCTCCGGACGATCGTCTGGGGTCCAAAAAATAGGGACCACGGTCTGCAAAGGTTGGGATGGCTGTCTGAGATTTGGGACGGGCGTCTCAGGTGGTATTTTTGGGTGAGACGCGCGTCTCACATCTGGGACGTGCGTCTGGCCTGTCTGGACGACTGTCCTGCTTTCTGGGACGGTTGTCTCGAGTATTTTGACCAAATTTTGTGTTCTCGGACTCTCGTAAAGTTTTCCTTTCTTCAGACGGAATTCGGTTGATGTCGATGGACGTCCACCGAAGCTTTACCCACCTTCAGAGAGAAAGTCTTCTGGTCTTTATTGAGAGGTCGGGCAAAATTAGGGGTCTACAGCTGCCCCCCTTCTCCTGCCTAACTAACTGTTGGCCTAATGTGCCCACAAGATTAGTTAGTAGGTGAAGGAGTTAACCCTTTTTGCCCGGTCATCCTTCGGATGCTCCTTTGCTGAAGTTGCTGATCCTCTGGATGATAAATGCAGTATGATGTTATCTTCAGGATGCTTCCTTGCTGGGGAGGTTGATCCCTCGGATGATATGTGTGAAGCTTCAGGATGCTCCTTTGATACGGTAGCTGACCCTTCGGCTAGTGAATGAAGATTTTCCCTTAGGATGCTCCTTTGATGCGGTAGCTGACCCCTCGGACAATGAATGTGAACCTCCAGGATGCTCCTTTGATGCGGTAGCTGATCTTGTGGTTGATTAGTATGAATTTCGTAGCTTTGGGATGCTCCTTTGATGCGTTAGGTGACCCCGTAGTTGACGAGTGTGAAGCCTCAGGATGCTCCTTCAGTGAGGTAGCCGATCCTTTGATTTGCAGGATGCTCCTTTGGTGAAGTAGTTGATCCTTCGGTTTGTAGGATGCTCCTTCAGAGAGGTAGTCGATCCTTCGATCTGCAGGATGCTCCTTCAGTGAGGAAGCCAATCCTTCGGTTTGTACGATGCTCCTTCGGTGAGGTAGTCGATCCTTAGATTTACAGGATGCTCCTTCGGTGAGGTAGTCGATCCTTTGGCTGATAAATATTTTTGATAGGTATCAACCCCTATCTGGTTTGATGAGAATGAACCCCCATCTGGTCCGAACCTCCTTCTATAAGACTCTTGTGAGTACAAACCCCCACCAGGTTCGAGTCCGTATTTGCTAAACTCTTGTGAGTATTTACCCTCACCAGGTATGAGCTCGCATTTGCTAAGCTCTTGTTGGTACCTACCCCTACCAGGTACGAATCCTCATTTTTCTAGATTCTTGTGAGTACATACCCTCACCAGGTATGAATTCGCATTTGCTAGATTCTTGTGAGTACTTACCCTCACCAGGTACGAGTCTGTGTTTGCTAAACTCTTGACGAGCCTCGTTCTGCAAGGCTCTTTTGGGTACCTACCCCCACCAGGTACGAGTCTGCGTTTGCTAAACTCTTGACGAGCCTCGTTCTGCAAGGCTCTTATGGGTACCTACCCCCACCAGGTACGAGTCTGCATTTGTTAAACTCTCTGTGAGTACTTACCCTCACACGGTACGAGCCCGCGTTTGCTAAGCTCTTGCGGGTACTTACCCCCACCAGGTATGAATCCGCATTTGCTAGATTCTTGTGGGTACTTTCCCCCACTAGGTTCAAGTCCGTGTTTGCTAAACTCTTTGTGAGTACTTACCCTCACATGGTACGAGCCCGCGCTTACTAAGCTCTTGTGGGTACTTACTCCCACCAGGTATGAATCCGCATTTGCTAGATTCTTGTGGGTACTTTCCCCCACTAGGTTTGAGTCCGCGTTTGCTACACTCTCTGTGACTACTTACCCTCACACGGTACGAGCTCGCGTTTGCTAAGCTCTTGTGGGTACTTACCCCCACCAGGTATGAATCGCATTTGCTAGATTCTTATGGGTACTTTCCCCCACTAGGTTCGAGTCCGCGTTTGCTAAACTCTTTGTGAGTACTTACCCTCACACGATACGAGCCTGCGTTTGCTAAGCTCTTGTGGGTACTTAACCCCACCAGGTATGAATCCGCATTTGCTAGATTCTTGTGGGTACTTTCCCCTACTAGGTTCGAGTCCGCGTTGTCTAGACTCTCAGGATGCCCCTTTTGGTAGTCAATCCTGTGGTTGATGAGTATCAACCCTCATTTGGTTTTGGAGATGTGTTTGCGGCTTACTATTTCTGATCATGCGCCTACTCCATGGGGAGTGATTGATTAAGATTTCTTTTGTTTTTTACCTTTTAAGTCATCCTGTCTTGCTGGGGATTCTTTGCTTTTGGCTTTTCTATTTAGCCATCCGGTCTTATTGGGGATTTTTTTTTGTTTTTGGCTTTTCTGTTTAGCCATCTGGTCTTGTCGAGGATTTTTTGTTTTTGGCTTTTCTGTTTAGCCATCCGACATGTTGTTTGTCGGGGATTATTTGTTGGTTGCCTCTTATTTAGGCAGGAATCCACTGGGGATTTTTTTATTTTTGCTTATTATGCTTCTTATGTAGGCAGATGCTTCACTGATGAAAGCTTTATGCTTTGGGCTTGTATTGCCTCTTGCATAGGTTAATTTCCCCTTTTAGGGATATTGGCTCTTTTGCTTGCCAGGTCTTGCCTATATATTTATAGGCAATTAACTTCTTAGGATATGGATTTGTAATTTTGCCTTTGCTGATAGGCTCACTAGGGATAGTTTTTTTCTTTTTGATGATCCACCGGGGAATTGATTTCCTTCCCGGAGATCTATTTTGATTTGCCCCGTGGGGGGAATGGAGTTTTTGACTCCTTGTGGGATGATGTTAGTTTGAGCTGAGTTTGTCGATGCTCTTATTCTGCTGGGGAATGGGTTTTCTAATTATTTAATTTTTGCCTTTTTCTTGCGATTTTATCTTTTTTTTTTCGTGATTTTGAAATTTGGCTTCTTTCTTTTGGATAATGCGTGCGCCTTTTTACTTTTTAATTTATTTTATGCACGCAAGCTTTTTCTTTTTTGAGTATCCGCTAGGGATGAAAGATTTTATTCTTTTTCTTTTTTGGCGATCCACCAAGGAGTTCGTTGGCTTCTTGGGGATCCAACTTTGATTTGATTTTTTTATGATGGAGTCTTGGCTCCTAGCTTTGTGAAGCTCTTATTGAGGTGGAGGATGGGAATTTTCTTATTTTCCTCATTTTGTAGATTTTTCTGAGATGCTCTACTTGGGGATTTTTATTCGGCCTTTTTCTGTTGTGGCCTCTAATGGGGAATGAAAGGTTTTTCTTTTCTTTCTTTCTTTTTTTTTTGTTGAACCCCTGGGGATATGGAGATTTTGACTCCATATCTTCTTTGGTTGATCTTTGTGTAGTCCTTATTCTCCTTTGGAAATGTGGTGGAGACTTTTGGATGAATGTGCTTGATGACTCATGTGGTGATGAAGCTGAGTCGTGAGATAATCTTTTTGTTTTGCCTCTGGAATAGGCGAAGATCCGCTTGGGGTGATCAAGCTTTTCCGTTAGATTTTCTATGTTGATGGCTTCCTTTTTATTGAGTGGAAGGATGGTGGTTGGAGCTTCAAATGACTATGTTTGACGACTAATGTGATGGTGATGCTGAGTCGTGGAGTAATTTTTGTTTTGCCTCTGGAGTAGGCAAGGATCCGCTTGGGGATCATCGAGCCTTTCCATTGGCCTCTTTTTTCGATGTACCTTCTTTTATTGGGGTAGAAGGAGAATGGTTGGAGCTATGGTCTTCTTGAAGCTCTTTATTCCGCTAGAGTGGTTTTGATTTCGCCTTCTCTTTCGCGATTTTAATTTTTATTTGGAGACTGGGTTCTGAGGCCTCCTGTTTTCAATCACAATTATGGAGACTAGCCTCCTTATATGCATGTTTATTATTCTTATTTAAAGAAAATTATTTTTTCTTGATTTTGACAAAGTCATTTTGTGCAACTACTTTGTGTGTGGATGTTCTAGATGCAATCTATTTGTTTATTTATTTTTGATGCATTTAGAAAGTAACTGGCCTTTTCCCGTTGGCTTCTTATGAATATGTTGATGGGCTCCTCCTTTATGACCATGATGATGGGCTCCTCTTTTATTCATCTTTTGGCTTTAGCCCTATCTTTTGCCTAGACCACCCTTTATGGGTTTTCGATCTAGTGGGCTACCTTAATTTTTGTGTTGAATATCTTAGGGGGATTTTGCCTTATCTTTTGCCTAGAAAATTCTTTTGGGGTTTCCGATCTAGTAGGCTACCCTGATTTTTACCTACGAATATCCTAGCAGGCATTTATTCTTTTCTTTTTTTTATGCTTCCTCTTTTTTAGACGCATGCTTGATCTTTGATTAAAGGTCTTTGCGCATATTTATGATTTATCAATAAAGAGGCATTTCCATAATATTTGGTCAAGAGAAAGGAAATGAAAGGGAATTTTATTGATAAATGAGCAAAAGTTTATTTCTTTTATAAAAGGATTTCAGGGGTATTTAGAAGAATGGGTGGTCAGGGTTGGCTATACTGTATAGGCTTAAACAGTCATGTTTATGATATTTGCCCCCCTAGTTCTCCTAATTGCTTCAGTTGAGATGCCTGAGCTCAGAGTGAAGACTATGCATACTGCTTGCTTCTGGAAGAATGTTACCTTAGTCGTCTTTTGGTTTTCGACTGAGGTAACCATTTCTCTTAATTTTTTTTCCCTCTATTTTTTGCCTAGGACGTGTCCTAGCGAGGAATATGAACCCTATCTTTTGCCCAAGAATGTCCTTTGCGGATTTTCATTCCTGACGGGTCTTGAGCCATAATACTTCTTCACCATATCGGAGTTGATTGGGTGTTGAAGTTCCTTTCCATCCATATCGGCAAGGATAACAGCTCCTCCTAAGAAAGCTCATTTGACCACAAAGGGTCCTTCATTTGCTGCCCATTTTCCAATTTTATTCTTTTGGGCCGGAAACAACTTATTTACCATTAAATCCTTCTTATGGTAAATATGAGGGTTGGCTTTTTTTTTGTAAGCCCTTTTTTATTTTCCTTTGATAGGTTTTGTAAATATGAGGGTTGGCGTTTTTCTTCAATAAGGTTTAGCTGGTCATATCGACTTTGAACCCGTTCGGCTTCTATTAATTTTTCTTCCATCATCCTGTGCTTTTGTCAACATGATTAGCTGTACCAATTTGTCGTCTCGGATCTTTGCTATAACCGAAGAGTAATCATTTTGAATGTAGAGCAACTGCCATGTCAATGCCCCTCTTCCTTTCCTTAGGGATTTCAATCCTCCTATTGATCACTATATTTCCACATTTCCCAGTCAATTACTTGAATGCTTTATGGTGAAGGGTCAAGAGAATAGAAAGAAAGGGATTTATTACAAAGGCTTCTGTTTTAGTGAGATTTTTTATGAAATAATAGTTTTTGTAAGAATGGTTAGCCAAGGTTGGTCGGTGTTTAGGCTAGTTTAAACAAACGTTTTGTTTTAATGAGGTGGCGTCTTCAACTGATTACTTTATGGCACCTATTTATGACTAATTAACTTTCCTAGTCTGCCCTTTTGGGTTTTCAGCCTAGGATTTTGCCCTTTTATCTTTTTGTCTTGGCCTTTAACCTTAACGCCCTTCTTTTAATAATAATTTTTTTTCAAAACATTGTTGAAACACGACTTTCTTATTCGTGTCTCTAGCTAATCAATCATGTTAACTTTGGCTTCATTTTGTCTATGGCGTTTTGATTATTTTGACGTATTTTGGAACAAAACGTTTGTCTAAACATGGTTATTTATGGGATATAGATATGATTAGCGAGAAGAGAAGCAAATAGTAAGAATAACATTCTTTTGTAATTCAAAGGGAAATGCGTGCCCTAAAAATGCTCGGGGGTCGTGCACACTCCGAGGAGTGATCTCTAATAGTCATTGGGTTTACATCCCTTAAAATCGAAAAAAGGACATCTAATGACTAACGCTACCCTTGATGCTAATATCCCTCCTTTTCGGAAGATCGTCTTTAAGGTATGGAGGGGAGACTTCTCTTTTCTTTGTACGACTTGATCTTTTGTAGGGTCGTACTTTAAAGGATTATCCTTAAAATCTGATGACTCTCTTATTCCTTGAGCATCCTTTCCAAACCCTTGTCCTGGGCTATATCCATATCTCTTCATTATATGGGCCACTTTCATATTACTAGGAAGTCTTTCCATATTTTCAAATGTCCTCTTCAGCCGCATCCATTTAAGGTGTGGTGGATGGCTTGCTGATTCGAATGTAGTCTTTAGCTTGAACCATGATCAACTTGTCGCCTACCACGAATTTGATTTTTCGGTGGAGCGTTGAAGAAACTTCCCTAGCACCGTGAATCCAAGGTCTACTTAATCTTCCCCTTGGATTCTTTTTTCCTTTTCCTCTTCGGTTTCTTTATTTTTCCTTTGTTTTTAGGAGCATTATCTTGTAACTCCTTGGGTGAATAAATTCTTTTGCTTCTCGTCCTGCCCCCAATGCCAGCTATATTAGAGATATCTTCATTGACGGACAATTCTTCTGTGCATATCCACAGTACAACTTTATCCGATGTATAAGGGAAAGGACGAGGCATGAATAAGCGCAAAAGTGTTATTGCTCCTTCCCTGACATTATCAATTTGGGTACTGGTATTTACTTCTTTCTTATTATCTCTTTGTCCCAAATCAATGGCCTAAGTTTTTTCCTGATGGGGCTGTATCAATTGAGCTTATTTTTCAACAGTCTTTGCATGTCCGGGGAAATGGTCCCCTCCTCACTGTCTGACTCAATCCATTCGCCTTCGGCTTTCAGATCCCGCAGAGAGTTTTCAATCACAGACATGACTGTTTATATGGTCCTTATTTGGGTTTAGATTTTATTTAATGATTTTGGAATGAGAGAGAAAAGAATGAGAAGAATATGAATATTATGAAAAATGCCTCGTTGTATAGATGAAAAGAGAAATATATACAGAGCCCCTTTAATCAAAAGATCTCGCAGCCATGAGCAGAGACTACGAGAGATGCATCGGAAGCCTTTTTTGATTAATATTTTTATTATTATATTTTTTTAATCAAAAGATGCAATGGGGAGCCCTAGTTAGCTAGCCTTCTCTACCCAGGCTCACTATTCTTGTTGTGACAGAGGCTTGATATTCACGTCGGGGAAGCATTCAAGGTGATCCACCTAGCATTCAACAAATCTTGGACCTTATACTTCAAGGCCATGCAATTGTCCACAGAATGCCCAGGAGCGCTTGAATGGTAATCGCAATTCTCATTAGGTTTGTACCATTCTGGGTAAGGTGGATCCATCTTCTTTGGAGGGACATATGCTAGGAGATGGTCCTTTATCAATTATGGCAGCAGACTTCCATAGGAGGTTGGAATGGGAGTGAATTTCTTCTCTTGTCTGCGTGACTGCCTAGATGGTTGTGAAAAGGAAGAAGGGGTAGTGAGGTTGATGGCATTTACGCTCCCCTCTTTGTTCTTGCCAAAGGACTTCTTGAATGATGCGTGGGATTTCTTAAACTTGGGAGGGAATCGAGTATTTTCGAAAAGGCGTACATCGGTTACCTCCTTTACATCAAAGTGGTATCCCTCTAATGCCCTTAATTTCTCTTCTAGGGCAAAAATTCGTTGCTCAGAGATCCTATTGTGGAAGCATTGTTGATACATTAGCTCCGTCAACTGCGCTACTTGTTCCTTTATGGCATTAAGCTCAGCGGTGAGCATACGGTTCTGTTCCTCTAATTGCTCCATCTTCTTGGCTTTTTTAGCGCGAGTGAGAACAGGTAGAAGACTAGCCACTTTGTAAATGATTTAAAGATTTTTATTATTACTTTTTTTATTATGAATGATCAGTGTGGGATAGATATGTTTTAAACCATAGCTTTGGTGTTTTCCTAAAAGATTATGCTTTAGGGAGTACCATACCCACCTTGGTGTGATGGTTCCCTTTTTTTCAAAGGTTACCATCATACCTTAGTGCACTTATCTCTTCTAGGAAGGTTATAAATGCACTTGGGTCTCTTTCGCTATTGTCTAAGGATATCTAATGCATCCTAGAATGAATGTGTTTATGCATGCACTACAAAAATACTTTTTATGACGGTAGATATTGAAAGTGGGATAACTTTTGACTGGGATGTCGGATTTGGATGCACAACATATCAAAACGAAGAGAAAAAGGTGAAGAACTAGGTTGCAAATCACAAAGGGGATTTGGCCTAGTAATTTTCCCAAAAAATGCTCCTAAGACCCATTTTTTAGAGGTTTATTAAAATGATGTGTATACATGCTGCATCTCTCTTTTTTTTTCTTACGAAATGATGTTGTATGAATGATACGAATTTGTCAAAAATCTTTTTATTGTAAGAGGTATTTTTATTGCTTTAAATTGTTTTTTATATTTTTATAACCATTTATCTCTTATGTTGGTCAACGTGGCTACTTAGCTTACAAAAAACATGAAATCAGGCTAGCTTAAATGAAGACTATCCGAGATAAAGTTGGTTTACTCTTATCAATTTTATGGTTTTAAGAATTTTTTTACTTTTTTTGTCTGTTGTATGATTACCCTATGGCAATGCATTAATACAAATGCAGCAAACGAATGCACACATAATTCACTCATCCACGAGCAGAGCCACGCTTATCTAATCACGAGGTAGGGTTTTCCTGCAGAAACGTGCTTGGTTAAGGCGGTTCTAAACTGTTCTCACCAAGGCCAAAGGTCCCCAAGGTGCCCCCATTATAGGGACCTCTCAATCTCTCAGTCTTCGGATCATGCACAGAACTTCGTGTTGACATCCTTGGACCAAATCAAGAGAGTTATCACCTTGAGTTGGTGGTTTTCCGACAATGGTTGTAGCCCCGTGTGCCAACAAGCCGGTCGTATCTGCCACCCACTCCCTATAGGTATTCACTCTTGCCCCCGGGTATAGAGGAACTGTAGTGTGCAAGGGTTTTTGTGTACAGTTTATATTTCAGACAATTTGCAGAAAATAATCATACAGCAATTATTAAAGCCATACAATAAAGCATACAGAAGAGGGTAAATGCGTAATTTCAAATCTTTACTTAGTTTGAATTTATCCGTCACTAAATGGGATCAACTCTCTAGCTTCCCCAGTGGAATCGCCATCTATCACCGCCGTCCGTTCTGACGTTTAGGGACATCTCGAACGTTTATGTGAGTGGTCGCAAAAAGATGGTTTAGACTCGCGTTTATTTAAAAATGTGATCATTGCTCCCGAGGTGCTCAACAACTGAACTATCCTCTAATAAAAGCAAGGTTTTCGCAAAAAGGTTCTTATGGAGTCGCCACCAAAGTTGGTTTTTCTTAAAACCACCGCCTTCTTTGTTCCTTTTCCAATATTTTTGGTTAAAATATTGGTGGCGACTCCAGGACCCACTTATGAAAACCTCACTCTTAGAATAGTTCGGTTATCGGACATCCTAAGGGAGATGACCACACTTTTTAAAACGCGAGTCGAATTGAAAAACAATCGCGTTGCTCTGATCGCCTCTTTTGACAACGGCGACACAGGCTTTCCTGAAAATAATGGATCAGGAGTTCTTCGTTATTGGCGTGTGGATCCATCTTACGATAGTACATAGTAAGATGACTATTGGGGCAAGTCATTCCCTTGTACTTTGGAAAGTTTGGGACCTTGAACTTTGGAGGGAAGCGGATGTTCTTGACAAGGCACATATCGGCCACCTCTTTTATGTCAAAGCTATGTCCTTCCATGGCCCTCGGTCTATTTTCCAAGGCGGAGATTTGTTGTTTAGAGACTTCAGGGGGCTGGATGTTGAGGTTCTGTTGGCGCATTAATTTCATAATTTGCGCCATTTGTTCTCTTAAGGTATTGACCTCAGTAGTAAGTTTGCGGTTTTGTTCTTCTATCTATTCCATCGCTTTGGCTTTTTGTGCGCGGGTTCAGACCATAGGAAGACCAACCACTTTCTAGAATGCAAAAATGAATTTTATTACTTGAAAGGTTTTATGGAGTTGCCACCGATGTTTTTACCATAAACATCGAAAAAGGAAAAAAAGAAGGCGTTGGTTTAGAAAATCCAACTTTGGCCGTTACAACCAGAGTTAGGTAAAGGAGTTAGTTACGTGTAGGGAAGGTGTTAGCATCCCACAACGCCATTTTTGGGTTCTCTATGATGGACTAATTCATAAAATAAAGATTGAAAGAAACTATGTTTTTACCCTATTTATTTATCTACTGGCAGAATTTAAATGTCTACATGACCCTAGTATTTAATGCATACAAGGAAAGCAGTAAAAGAGAGAGAATAGAGAAAGGAATCTCCATAGCGAGCTTTCTATTAATTCTTCAAACTTGAGGATGCTTTTTGGCAATCCCCTCACTCTACAAGCATGCTCCTCACCAACAAAAGAGAAAATACCCTCCTACCGAGTGTTGGATGTCTCAAAAGGAGACTTCCTTAACCGACTTCTACCTTAAACAGAAATCGGAAAGCTTACTCAAACTTTGGAAAGTGCTCATAGTTATCCCAAAGTCTTAGGAGAGCTTCTAGGATGAGAGAAGGGTGTGAGTGTTGGATTCGCGTAGCAAAATGTTCGCGTTGTCGGACAAAAACCAAGAGGGGGGGTGAATTGGTTTCTTAACAAAAATTAGGTTTTAAAAATGTTCCCCAAATTTTACTGATTAAAATGCTGTGTAAACGAAAATAGAATAGAGATAGAGTCTTACACAGGAGATTTATACTGGTTCAGATCAAAAGACCCTACGTCCAGTTGCTAATCACTCAAACAGAGGATTAACGTTGTCACTATAATCAAAGTTGTTCCAAACAGATAATAATGGAAAAGATAAAGTAAATAAAACACCTCTCTTGAAACCCACAAGAGATGAATAACAACTTTCCCTAGAGACGGCACAACACACAATCCACTAAGAACTCCACTTAGTGATTCTTATCGCTTCTAGCCCACACCAGGTTTTAAAAGCCCTTTTTTCCTCCAACAAACAGTTCTCTGGCACTCACAGCACTTAACTTTTGTTTGAAAAAGTTTGTTCAATTTTCTGAGAGCCTTAGAGAACCTTAAGTAGATGAATTAGGGTTTGAGAATTGGGGATTTTCGGAACTTGGAGTATTGGGATTAGGATTTCCGAAAATAGGTTTAATTTGAAGTTAAAAATCAAAATCTGACTGAAATAATCGATTAAATGAAGTGTTAATCGATTATTACAGAGCCAAAATCAACAGAACCCCAACATGCACTAGTTTAATCAATTAAATGCCCTATTAATCGATTAACTGGCCTGTTAATCGATTAATAGGTGAGTAAATCAATTAACACAGTGAGCTGATACAGAAAATTGTTTTTCTCACTGTGATAATCGATTATTTGGTGTTTTAATCGATTAAACACGAGACTTTTTGATAAATATGAGTTTTTGAAGCTTCTAAAGAGTAGACTATGTACCGGCTATCTTAGACTCTAATATTACAGACTCAAACTCATCAAAACAGAGTTATTACACAATAATACAAGTCTTCAACTCTCTAAGTTGTCTGTTCTTGAATCATCATCAAAATCATCAAGCTTCATGTTCATGTAAGTTCAACATCAAGTCCTTGTATGTTCAACAATCTCCCCCTTTTTTATGATGATCAAATTTTTCTTTTAAAGCCTTGTAATAACCTGTTTTATCTATCACACTAACAAACACATTAAACATACCAGATAATATTTAAATTCAATCATAAGAGGCTTTAAATATTTATCCCCCTATTTTGATTATAATCAAAAACATTAAGAGCTCCCCCTTAAACAAAGCAATAAAAGAATACAAATTTTATTTCATAAAGAAATGTCATTACAAACAAAGATATATGTAACATTACAATCATGCAAAAACTGTTTAATGAAGCAGAATTTAATCTATTTCTAATATCCCTAAGTCTCTTCTAAGATCATAAAATTTATCCTTGGGAAGAGGCTTAGTAAAAATATCTGCTAATTGATGCTTTGTATTAACATACTCAATTTTACAGTTTCCTTTACTTATATGATCTCTCAAGAAATGATGTCTAATTTCTATATGCTTAGTCCTAGAGTGCATTACTGGATTCTTAGTAAGATTGATTGCACTCGTATTATCACACATCAAAGGAATGTCATTTAGAAATATACTATAATCTTCTAGTTGTTGTTTTATCCACAAAATTTGATCACAACAATTACCAGCTGCAATATATTCAGCTTCAGTGGTGGATAAAGCAACACATGCCTGTTTCTTAAAGTGCCAAGACACTAATGATGAACCTAACAAATGACATGTCCCACTAGTACTCTTTCTATCCATTTTGCATCCACCATAATCAGCATCAGAATAACCTATTAAACAGTACAAGCTTCAGATGGATACCATAAACCAAAACCAGTAGTTCCTTTTAAATATTTTAAATTACGTTTTACTGCAGTTAGGTGAGATTCTTTTTGACATGCCTGAAATCTAGCACACACATAGACAAAATGCATAATATCATGTCTACTTGCAGTTAAGTATAACATTGAACCTATCATACCTCAATACATAGATTGATTAATTTCCAAACCTGATTCATCCTTGTCTAAATAGCATGAAGTTCCCATGGGTGTGTTAGCTTCCTTTGAAGTGTCCATTCCAAATTTTTTGAGTATCTCTTTGCAGTATTTTGTTTAAGAGACAAAGATGCCTTCTTTAAGTTGCTTGATTTGAAGTCCAAGAAAGAATGTCAATTCTCCCATCATAGACATTTCAAATTCTCCCTGCATTATCTTAGCAAATTCTACACAAAGAATTATCAGTTGATCCAAAAATAATATCATCAACATATACTTGGACCAATAAAATATGTTCTTTTACTTTCTTTATAAACAACGTAGAATCAATTTTTCCTCTAGAAAAATCATTTGAAGTTAGGAAACTACTTAGCCTTTCATACTAAGACCTAGGAGCTTGTTTCAACCCATATAATGCTTTCTTTAATTTAAAAATATGATTAGGATAACTAAAATCCTCAAATCTAGGGGGTTGCTCCACATATACTTCTTTTTTAATAAAACCATTCAAAAATGCACTCTTAACATCCATTTGATATAATTTAAATTTCATCAATGATGCATAAGCAAGAAGTAGGCGTATAGCCTCTAACCTGGCAATAGGAGCATAAGTTTCATCATAATCAATACCTTCCTCCTGACAGTAACCTTTGGCAACAAGTCTGGCTTTATTCTTTGTTATGTTTCCATCTTCATCAAGTTTATTTCTAAATACCCATTTAGTTCCAATTACTTGATGTGATTCTTCTCTTGGGATTAATTCCCAAACTTGAACCAACCTGCAGCCAAATTCCAGCTATAGAACCAGTGCCCAACAATTCCAAACACCCAACATACAGTAAGGAAATGTAAAGAAACAAAGAGAAGAAACTAGAACACTCAAACCCGGATTATGCAGCTCTGTAGAATGAGTTTCTTCACAAAAGAAATGAAAAAATTGCCTCAAGAAAGAACGTTGAAAATCTTCACAAAACTTGCGTGATTCTTCCTTGAAGGTAGCTTTTATGATTGCTTGATTGATTGCACAAAAGTATATTTTAAAAGACTGAAGCAATCCTTTTTATATAGAGATTTGTTCTAACTGCTGGTTTAATTAATTTGTTAAAACAATCTTTTAATCTTTTAAAAGTCTTGAATTAATCTGTTAAAACCTATTTTAATCTGTTAAAATGTTCTTGATCATTTTCCAAATTTGTTTTAACTGATACAACAATGTTTCAATCGATTAAAACACTTTTTAAAAAATCCCTTAAGTTGTTTTAATCGATTAATTCGTATTTTAATTGATTAAAATTCTGCCAAATATTTTCATAAAACTTTCTAAGTGATTTCAACTAATAACGGCCAGTTTTAATCGATTAAAACAGTTAACAAAAATTCTCTTAAATTGTTTTAATCGATTAATTTGATTTTACATCGATTAAAATACTCACAGAACATCTTTCAAAATACTTCAAGTTATTTTAATCGATTGTTTCGAGTTTGTATCGATTAAAATACTGACAGAACATCTTTCAAAGCACTTCAAGTTCTTTTAATCGATTGTTTCGAGTTTGTATCGATTAAAATACTGCTAGAACACTTTTCAAAACATTTTAAGTGATTTTAATCGATTATTTCGAATCTATATCAGTTAAAATACTGGCAGAAGGTTTTCAAAAACTCCTTTAATGAAAATAATTGATTAATTTGAAAGTGTATCGATTAAAACAGTTCCAGTGAATGTTTTAAAAGGTTTTAATCGATTATTTCGAAAACCTATCAGTTAAAAACCTGTTATGAAAGTGTTAAGAACATTTTAACTGATAAAGCTCATATAATATCAGTTAAAACAATTTCTTAAAAACCATTTAACCGATTACTTTGGTTTTTAACAGATTAAACATCTTTAGATGCATTTTCAAAATCTTTTTAAATGATGAAACCTCATGCAGCAGAGAGATATGAATGATTATACCTATGTATAGATGCAGACTCACTAAACACTCTACCCTTTTAACCAAGTAACCTTTGACTTCATTTGACTTCATCAAATCAACAAGATCTTCGTTTTATCAAATGATTCAATACGATCTTCATCACTTCCAGCTCTAAAGCGAGCTTTTATAAATCTTTAAACTTGAGGACGCTTTTTGGCAATCCCCTCGCACTACACGGGCACTCCTCCCTCGAAGAAATAAAGATTTAAATTGTCGAGAGCCGAATGTCTCAAAGGAGACTTCCTTAACCACTTTTTTCTTAAATGGCTAATCAGAAAGATCACTAGGTGTGTAGAGGTCTCTAGAAGTGTCTGAGAGTCTCTGAAAGTGTGAGAATGTGTCTCTAGGTGTGGGAAAATGTGAAAAACAATGACGACTGACGACCTATTTATAGGCATGCTCACCAAGGAGGTCGGGACGGTCATCCCGAATTTGGTCAAGTGGGAATGTCGCCGCTGTCCGTTCCGACGTCTAGGGACATCTCGAACGTTTATGCGAGTGGTTGCGAAAAGATGGTTTAGACTCGCGTTTTATGTTTAAAATATGTTCATTGCTTCCGAGGTGCTCAACAATTGAACTATCCTCTAATAAAAGCAAGGTTTTTGAAAAGGGGTTCTTATGGAGTCGCCACCAATGTTTTGACCGTAAACATTGGAAAAGGATAAAAAGGCGTTGATTTTAATAAAAACCAAACTTGGCCATTATAACCAGAGTTAGGTAAGGGAGTTAGTTACGTGTGGGGAAGGTGTTAGCACCCCACAACGCCCCTTTCGGGTTCCCTATGACGGATTAATTCATTTAAGTGAAGATTACGAGAAATTACGCAATTACCCTATTTTATTGCATAATATTAAAAATGGCTATCTACATGACTTTATTTCATATTGCATACATAAAGCAATAAATAAAGCAGTAAAAGAGAAGAGAAGTGAAAATAACCTCCGTAGTAAGCTTTGTATTACGAATCTTTAACTGTGAGGATGCGTTTTGGCAATCCCCCGCTCTACAAAGACTCTCCACCCCGAATACAAGATTGACTCGACTAAATTTTTACAGAAGAATCAAATGCTGGAATACAATTCCTTAACTGATTGTTACCTTATTAAGGCAATCAGAGAGTTCATTCGAAGTAGGAAGAGAAGACAAGTATTTGGAGTTGTCTGGTGTGTGAAAAAGTGGCAAATGAGCCTCCTATTTATAGTTTTCGCAGCCTGGCAGCTTGGGACGGCCGTCCGGGGCTTGGAAATCAAGGATGAGCATCTGGAGAGGTTGGGACAGTCGTCTGGGATTTGGGACGACCGTCCCATTCAAATTTGGGACCTGAGACGTGCGTCTCAACTTTGGGACGGGCGTCCCACTTGGCAAGGGCAGCTTGGGACGGCCGTCTCACATTTGGGACGACTGTCTCAACTTGTTTTGGCCAGCTTTTGTGTTCTGGGACCCCCGGGAAGCTTTCCTTTCTTTATTCGGACGTCGATTGATGCCGATAGACGCCCGTTGAAGCTTTATCTTCATATAGGAAGTCTTCTTGGCCTTTATTGAGATGTCGGGCGAACTTTATCTTGTTATAGGAAGTCTCCTTAGCCTTTATTGAGAGGCCGGGCAAAATTAGGGTTCTACAGCTGCCTCCCCCCCCTTCACCTGCCTGGCTAATCTGTTGGCTTAATATGCTGACAAAATTAGTTGGTAGGGGAAGGAGTTAACCCTTTTGCCCGGTTATCCTTCAGATGCTCCTTTGCTGATCCTCCGGATGATAAATATTTTTGATAGGTACCAACCCCTATCTGGTTTTTGAGCCTTACTTTATAAGGCTCTGGTGAGTACTTACTCTCACCAGGTCTGAGTCTGTATTTCACTAGACTCTTGTGGGTACCTACCCCCACTAGGTATGAATCTTGCTCTTTGCTAGATTCTGAACCATATTCCATAAGGTTCTTGTGGGTACCTACCCCCACTTGGTATGAACCTTGTTCTACAAGGCTTTGGTGAGTACCTACCCTCACCTGGTACGAGTTCGCATTTTGCTAAACTCTTTTGGGTACTTACTTCCAAGGTGCTCAACACTTGAACTATCCTCTCACAGAAGCAAGGTATTTGCAACCCGTTTTTGTAATGCTCTGGTGAGTATTTTACTCTACCTGATGCATTTTGCTAAGTTTCGATGAGTACCTACCCTCATCTAGTACAAACCTTATTTTATAAGGCTCTGGTGGGTACCTACCCCCACCTGGTACGGATCTGCATTTTTGCTAGATTATGATGAGTACCTACCCTCATCCGGTACAAACCTTATTTTATAAGGCTTTTGCTAGTACGAACCCTATTCTATAGGGCTCTGGTGAGTACCTACCCTCACCTGGTACGAACCTTATTCTATAGGGCTCTAGTGGGTACCTACCCTCACCTGGTACGAACCTTATTCTATAAGGCTCTTGTGGGTACCTACCCCCACCCGGTACGAACCCTATTCTATAAGGCTCTTGTGGGTACCTACCCCCACCTGGTACGAACCCTATTCTATAAGGCTCTTGTGGGTACCTACCCCCACCCGGTACGAACCCTATTCTATAAGGCTCTTGTGGGTACCTACCCCCACCCGGTACGAACCCTATTCTATAAGGCTCTTGTGGGTACCTACCCCCACCTGGTACGAACCCTATTCTATAAGGCTCTTGTGGGTACCTACCCCCACCTGGTACGAACCCTATTCTATAAGGCTCTTGTGGGTACCTACCCCCACCTGGTACGAACCCTATTCTATAAGGCTCTTGTGGGTACCTACCCCCACCCGGTACGAACCCTATTCTATAAGGCTCTTGTGGGTACCTACCCCCACCCGGTACGAACCCTATTCTATAAGGCTCTTGTGGGTACCTACCCCCACCCAGTACGAACCCTATTCTATAAGGCTCTGGTGAGTACCTACCCTCACCCGGTACGAACCCTATTTTATAAGGCTCTTGGGATGCTCTTTTTCGGCATTCAATCTTTTGATTGATGAGTACAGACCCTCATATGGTTTTTGGAGATGTGTTGGCGGCTTATTGTCTTTGATCATGCGCCTATTCCATGGGGAATGATTGATTTTTCTTTTTGACTTTTCTTTTGTAGTCATCCGGTTTTACTGGGGATTTCTTTGTTTTTGGTGTTTTTGTTTAGCCATCCGGTCTTGCCGAGGATTCTTTTTGTTTTGGCTTTTCTTTTTAGCCATCCGGTCTTGCCGGGGATTCTTTGTTTTTGGCTTTTCTTTTAGACATCCGGTCTTGCCGGGGATTCTTTGTTTTTGGCTTTTCTTTTTAGTCATCTTGTCTTGCCGGGGATTCTTGTTTTTTACTTTTCTTTTAGCCATTCGGTCTTGCCAGGGATTCTTTTTTTTTGGCTTTTCTTTTTAGCCATCCAGTCTTGCCGGGGATTCTTGTTCTTCGGCTTTTTATTTAGCCATCCGGTTTTACCGGTGATTTCTTGTTGGTTGCCTCTTATTTTAGGCAGGAATCTCTTGGGGATTTGTAGTTTTTTGATTGTGCCTCTTGTTTTTAAGCATGTGCTTCAGCGATAGTGAAGACTTTACTGTTTTTCACCTATGAATAGGCCGATGTTCTGCTTGAGGATGTTTGCTCTTGATAATACCTCTGAGTAGGCAGATGCTTTATTAGAAGCTTTGTGCTTTGGACTTGTATTACCTCTTATATAGGTTGATTTCCCGTTTCTTGGGGATATCTGTTTTTTGCTTGCCTTAGGCAGAGGCTTTCTTGGGAGTGAAGGCTTTGCATTTCGCTGGGGATGTCCATATTGGGCGTTATAGGTGATTAACTCCCTGAGGATATAAATTTGTAGTTTTTGCCTTTGTTGGTAGGCTCGCTGGGGATTTTTCGTTTTGGTGATCCACCAGGGATTTGATCGTTTTCTTGAGATCTATTTTGAATTGCCCCCCTAGGGAGAAATGGAGTTTTTGACTCCTTATTGGATGATGTTGTTTGAGCTGGCTTTGCCTATGCTCTTATTCCTGCTGGGGAATGGGTTTTTACCCTTTTCTCGCAATTTGTATCTCTTTTTCGCGATTTGGCTTTTACATATGTGCGCCTTTTTTGCACATTGGCTTTTTCTTTTGTTGGATGAAAAAGATTTCTTTTTCTCTTTTCTTTTTGGCGATCCTAGGGAGTTTATTGACTTCCTGGGGATCCAATCTTCGATTTGATTTTTTATGATGGAGTCTTGAGCTCCTGACTTTGTGAGGATCTTTATTGAGCGGAATGAAGAAATTTTCTTCTTTTTCTCTTTTTTGGAGATTCGCCAAGGAGTTTGTCAGCTTCCTGGGGATCCAACCTTGATGATGGAGTCTTGGCTCCTGGTCTTGTGAAGCTCCTATTTGAGCTGGAAGATGAAAATTTTCTTGTTTTCCTCTTTTTGTAGACTTTTCTTGATATGTTTTTACTTGGAGATTTTTTATTTGGCCTTTTTTCGTTGTGGCCTCTATTGGGGAATGAAAAGTTTTTCTTTTCTTTCTTTTTGTTGCCCCCTAGTGATATGGAGGATTTGTCTCCGTATTTTCTTTTATGGACTCTTGTGTAGTCCTTATTCTCCTTTGGGGAATGAAGTGGAGATTCTTGCATGAGTGTGCTTGATGACTCATGTGGTGATGCCATTGAGTCGTGAGGTAGTCTTTTTATTTTGCCTCTGGAGTAGGCAAGGGTCCTCTTGGGGATGATCAAGCCTTTCCGTTGGCTTTTCTCTGGTGTACCCTCTTTTATTAGGATTGAAGGTTAAAGCTATTTTCCTTGAAGCTCTTTATTCTGCTGTAATGGTTTTGATTTCGCCTTTTCTTTTGCGATTTTGATTTTTATTTGGAGGCTAGATTCTGGCGCCTCCTATTTTCAATCACAAGCATGGAGACTATCCTCCTTATATGCATGTTTATTTATTTGAAGAAAATTATTTTTTCTTGATTTTGACAAAGTCGTATTATGCAACTACTTTGTGTGTGGATGTCCTAAATGCAATCTATTTGTTTATTTAATTTTGATGCATTTAGAAAGTAACTGGCCTTCTCCCGTTGGCTTCTTATGAATACGCTGATGGGCTCCTCCTTTATGACCATGATGATGGGCTCCTCTTTTATTCATCTTTTGGTTTTAGCCCTATCTTTTTCCTAGACTGCCCTTTACGGGTTTTCGATCTAGCGGGCTGCCTTAATTTTTGCCTAGAATATCTTAGGGGGCTTTTGCCTAGATCGTTCTTTTGAGGTTTCCGATCTAGCAGGCTACCCTAGTTTTTTCCTAAGAATATCCTAGCAGGCCTTTATTCCTTTATTATTATTTTTTATGCTTCCTCTTTTTTAGATGCATGCTTGATCTTTGATTAAAGGTCTTTGCGCATATTTATGATTTATCAATAAAGAGGCATTTCCATAATATTTGGTCAAGAGAAAGGAAATGAAAGGGATTTTTATTGATAAATGAGGAAAAATTTATTTCTTTTATAGAAGGATTTCAAGGATATTTAGAAGAATGGTTGGTTAGGGTTGGCCATACTGTTTAGGCTTATACAGTCATGTCTATGATATCTGCCCCGTAGTTCTCCTAATTGCTTCAGTTGAGATGCCTGAGCTTAGAGCGAAGACTATGCAGACTGCTTGCTTCTGGAAGAATGTTACTTTAGCCGCCTTTTCGGTTTTCGACTAAAATAACCATTGCTCTTAGTTAATTTTTTTTGTTTTTTTTTACCTCTACTTTTTTCCTAGGACGTATCCTAGCGAGGGATATAGACCCTATCTTTTGCCCAGGGATGCCCTTTGCGGATTTTCATTCCTGACAGGTCTTGAGCAATGTCTTGAAGCATAATACTTCTTCACCGTACCGGAGTTGATTAGGTGTCGAAGTTCTTTTCCATCCATATTGGCGAGGATAAGAGCCCCTTCCGAGAAAGCTCATTTGACCACAAAGGGTCCTTCGTAGTTCACTGCCCATTTTCCAATTTTATCCTTTTGGGCTGGAAGCAGTTTCTTTATCACTAGATCCCCTTCTTGATAAGTATGAGGGTGGACCTTTTTATCATAAGCCTTTTTTATCTTCTTTTGATAGGCTTGTCCATGACATATAGCGTTCAACCGCTTTTCATCAATAAGGTTTAGCTGGTCATATCGGATTTGAACCCATTCAGCTTCTATTAATTTTGCTTCCATCATCATGTGCTTTTATGAACATGATTAGCTATACCAATTTGCCGTCTCGAATCTTTGCTATAACCGAAGAGTAATCATTTTGAATGTAGAGCAACTGCCATGTCAATGCCCTTCTTCCTTTCCTTAGGGATTTCAATCCTCCTATTGATCACTATATTTTCACATTCCCCAGTTAATTACTTGAATGCTTTATTGTGAAGGGTCAAGAGAAGAGAAAGAAAGGGATTTATTACAAATGCTTGTGTTTTAGTGGGATTTTTTTTTTGAAATAATAGTTTCTGTAAGAATAGCTAGCCAAGGTTGGTCGGTGTTTAGGCTAGTTTAAACAATCGTTTTGTTTTAATGAGGTGGCGTTTTCAACTGCCTATTTGTGCTTGATTAACATTCCTAGTCCACCCTTTTGGGTTTTCAGCCTAGGATTTTGCCCTTTTATCTTTTTGTCTTGGCCTTTGACCTTGACGGGCTTCTTTTAATAATAATTTCTTTTCTCAAACCATTGTCGAAACACGATTTTCTTATTCGTGTCTCTAGCTAATCAATCATGTTAACTTTGGCTTCATTTTGTCTATGTATTTTGGAACAAAATGTTTGTCTAAACATGGTTATTTATGGGGTATAGATATGATTAGCGAGAAAAGAAGCAGATAGTAAGAATAGCATTCTTTTGTAATTCAAAGGGAAATGCGTGCCCTAAAGATGCTCGGGGATCGGGCAAACCCCGAGGAGTGATCTCTAATAGTCATTGGGTTTACATCCCTTAAAATCGGAAGAGGGACATCTAATGACTAATACTATCCTTGATGCTAATATCCCTCCTTTTCGAAATATCGTCTTTAAGGTATGGAGGGGAAACTTCTCTTTTCTTTGTACGACTTGATTTTTTGGAGGGTCGTACTTTAAAGGATTATCCTTAAAATCTGGTGGCTCTCTTATTCTTTGAGCATCCTTTCCAAGCCCTTGTCTGGGTTGTATCCATATCTCTTCATTATATGGGCCACTTTCATATTACTAGGAAGTCTTTCCATATTTTCAAATGTCTTCTTCGGCCGCATCCTTTTAAGGTATGGTGGACGACTCACTGATTCGAATGTAGTCTTTAGCTTGAACCATGATCAACTTGTCGCCTACCATGAATTTGATTTTTCGATGGAGCGTTGAAGAAACTGCCCTAACACCGTTAATCCAAGGTCTACTTAATCTTCCCCTTGGATTTTTTTTTCTTCCTCTTCGGTTTCTTTATTTTTCCTTTGTTTTTAGGAGCATTATCTTGTGGCTCCTTGGGGAATAATTTTTTTCGCTTCTCATCGTGCCCCCAATGCTAGCTATATTGGAGATATCTTTATCGACAGACAATTCTTCTGCGTATATCCACAGTACAACTTTATCCAATGTATAAGGGAAAGGACGAGGCATGAATGAGCGCAAAGGTGTTATTGCCCCTTCCCTGACATTATCAATTTGGGTACTGATATTTACTTCTTTCTTATTATCTCTTTATCCCAAATCGATGGCCTAAGTTTTTTCCTGATGGGGCTGTATCAATTGAGCTTATTTTTCCAACAGTCTTTGCATGTCCGGGGAAATGGTCCCCTCCTCACTGTCTGACTCAATCCATTCGCCTTCGGCTTTCAGATCCCGCAGAGAGTTTTCAATCACAGACATGACTGTATGGTCCTTATTTGGGTCTAGATTTTATTCAATTATTTTGGAATGAGAGAGAAAAGAATGAGAAGCATATGAATATTATGAAAAATGCCTCATTGTATTGATGAAAATAGAAATATATATAGTGTCCCTTTAATCAAAAGATCTCGAGGCCACGGGCATAGACCGCGAGAGATGCATCGGAAGCTTTTTATTATTTTTTTTAATTTCTTTTAACTAAAAGATGCACAAAATGGGGAGCCCTAGTTAGCTGGCCTTCTCTACCCAGGTTCACTATTCTGGTTGTGATAGAGGTTGATCATCCACTTAAGGGTCGGGAGTATTGAAAGTAATCCACCCGACATTCAACAAATCTTGGACCTTATACTTCAAGGCCATGCAATTCTCCACAGAATGCCCAAGAGCACCTGAATGGTAATCACAATTCTCATTAGGTTTGTACCATTCTGGGTAAGGTGGATCCATCTTCTTTAGAGGGACATATGCTAGGAGATGGTCCTTTATCAATTATGGCAGCAGACTTCCATAGGAGGTTGGAATGGGAGTGAATTTATTCTCTTGTCTGTGTGACTGCCTAGATGGTTGTGAAGAGGAAGAAGTGGTAGTGAGGTTGATGGCATTTATGCTCTCCTCTTTCTTTTTTCTAAAGGACTTCCTGAATGATGTGTGGGATTTCCTAAACTTGGGAGGGAATCGAGTATTTTCGACGAGGCGTACGTTGGTTACCCCCTTTACATCAAAGTTGTGTCCCTCTAATGCCCTTAATTTCTCTTCTAGGGCAAAAATTTGTTGTTTGGAAACCTCATTGTAGAGGCATTGTTGGCGTATTAGTTCCATTAAATACACTATCTGCTCTTTTACGAAGTTAAGCTCAGTGGTGAGGTTGTGGTTTTGTTTCTCTAACCACTCCTTTAATTGCGGCACCTGCTTCTTTATGGCATTAAGCTCAGCGGTGAGCATACGGTTCTGCTCCTCTAATTGCTCCATCTTCTTGGCTTTTTGAGCGCGAGTGTGAACAGGTAGAAGACCAGCCACTTTCTAAATGATTTTAACGATTTTTATTATAGCTTTTTATTTCAAATGATTAGTGTGAAATAGATATGCCTTAAACAATAACTTTGGTATCTTCTCAAAAGTCTATGTTTTAAGGGTACCATACCCACCTTAGTGTGCTAACTCCCTTTTTCAAAGGTTGCCAACATACCTTAGCGCACTTATCTCTTCTAGGAAGGTGATAAACGCACTTGGGTCTCTTTCGCTATTGTCTAAGGATATCTAATGCATCCTGGAATGAGTGTGTTTATGCATGCACTACAAAAATATTTTTTTTATGACAGCAGATATTGAAAGTGGAATAACTTTTGACTGGGTTGTCCGATTTAGACGCACAACATGTCAAAACGAAGAAAAAAGGGTGAAGAACCAAGTTGCAAATACCCAAAGGGGATTTGGCCCAGTAATTTTCCCAAAAAACGCTCCTAAGACCCATTTTTTGGAGGTTTATTAAAATGATGTGCATGCATGCTGCATTTATTTTCTCTCTTAGTTTTACCACTTATTGGATGATGTGGTATGAATGATACGACTTTGCCAAGAATCTTTTTATTGTAAAAGGCATTTTTTATTGCTTCTAATTGTTCTTTATATTTTTTATGACCCTTTATCTCTTCTATCGGTCAACGTGGCTACTTAGCTTACAAAGAACCTGAAACCAGGCTAGCTTAACTGAAGACTGTCCGAGATAAAGTTGGTTTATCTTATAACTTTTATGGTTTTTTAGGGTTTTTCATTACTTTTGTTGTATGATTACCCTATGCTAGTGCATCAATACAAATGCAGCAAACGAATGCACACACAATTCATTCATCCACGAGCAGAGCCACGGTAATTTTGAGGTGGGGTTTTCCTGCCGAAACGTGCTTGGTTTAGGCGGTTCTAAACTGTTCTCACCAAGGCCAAAGGTCCCCAAGGTGCCCCCATTATAGGGACCTCTCAATCTCTCAGTCCTCAGGTCATGCACGGAACTCTGTGTCGACATCCTTAGACCAAAAGAAGAGAGTTATCACCTTCAGTTGGTGGTTTCTGACAACGGTTGTAGCCCCGTGTGCCAACAAGCCGGTCGTATCTGCCACCCACTCCCTATAGGTATTCACTCTTGCCCCCGGGTATAGAGGGACTGTTATGTGCGAGGGTTTTTGTGTGCAATTTATATTTCAAACAATTTGCAGAAAATAATCATAAAGCAGTTTATTAAAGCCATACAATAAAACATACGAAAGAGGGTAAAGGCGTAATTTCAAATCTTTACTTAGTTTGAATTTATCCGTCACTAAATGGGATCAACTCTCTAGCTTCCCCAGTGGAGTCACCATCTGTCGCCGCCGTCCGTTCCGACGTCTAGGGACATCTCGAACATTTATGCGAGCGGTCGCGAAAAGATGGTTTAGACTCGCGTTTTATGTTTAAAATATGTTCATTGCTTCCGAGGTGCTCAACAATTGAACTATCCTCTAATAAAAGCAAGGTTTTCGAAAAGGGGTTCTTATGGAGTCGCCACCAATGTTTTGACCGTAAACATTGGAAAAGGATAAAAAGGCGTTGATTTTAATAAAAACCAAACTTGGTCATTATAACCAGAGTTAGGTAAGGGAGTTAGTTACGTGTGGGGAAGGTGTTAGCACCCCACAACGCCCCTTTCGGGTTCCCTATGACGGATTAATTCATTTAAGTGAAGATTACGAGAAATTACGCGATTACCCTATTTTATTGCATAATATTAAAAATGGCTATCTACATGACTTTATTTCATATTGCATACATAAAGCAATAAATAAAGCAGTAAAAGAGAAGAGAAGTGAAAAGAACCTTCGTAGCAAGCTTTGTATTATGAATCTTTAACTGTGAGGATGCGTTTTGGCAATCCCCCGCTCTACAAAGACTCTCCTCCCCGAATACAAGATGGACTCGACTAAATTTTTACAGAAGAATCGAATGCTGGAATACAATTCCTTAACTGATTGTTACCTTATTAAGTCAATCAGAGAGTTCATTCGAAGTAGGAAGAGAAGACAAGTACTTGGAGTTGTCTGGTGTGTGAAAAAGTGGCAAATGAGCCTCCTATTTATAGTTTTCACAGCCTGGCAGCTTGGGACGGTCGTCCGGGGCTTGGAAATCAAGGATGAGCATCTGGAGAGGTTGGGACGGCCGTCTGGGATTTGGGACAACCGTCCCATTCAAATTTGGGACCTGAGACGTGCGTCTCAACTTTGGGACAGGCGTCCCACTTGGCAAGGGCAGCTTGGGACGACCGTCTCACATTTGGGACGACTGTCTCAACTTGTTTTGGCCAGCTTTTGTATTCTGGGACCCCCGGGAAGCTTTCCTTTCTTTATTCGGACGTCGATTGATGCCAATAGACGCCCATTGAAGCTCTATCTTCATATAGGAAGTCTTCTTGGCCTTTATTGAGATGTCAGGCGAACTTTATCTTCTTATAGGAAGTCTCCTTAGCCTTTATTGAGAGGCCGGGCAAAATTAGGGGTCTACAGGGACGACCGTCTGGGATTTGGGACGACTGTCCCAGGCCACCAAAGAGGGTGGGAGGGTCTTCCTAGGTCTTTTGACAAAAATTTATTTTTTATTTCTTATTTTTTCTAAGAAAACTCTCCCTCTTTTACATGGAGCCTAGTGAACACTACTAGGGGTCTGATGAAGCCTTGTCCATCTTCAAAATGGAGGATTTTTGAACTTTGTTGTAAGGCCGAACAAGATTCGGGGTCTACATGCATATCCCACCAGTCAAGTCCTTGGTGGCTTGAAAAATAATGCACCAGATAATCAATAGGGCATTGCATATGTGGTCATGGTGCAGTCTTTGTAAACAAGATGTTGAATCTAGGGAGCCTTTATTTTTTTGCTTGTCCTAATGCGCAGCGGTTCTGGAGTTGGTTCTATGTAGTTTTTGGACTTGAGTTGTTCAATTCTATGGATAATATTAGTGACATGTGAGAATGTGAGAAGAGAAGTCCCACATCAGGGAAATTATATGTTGGTGCTTACTTTTCTTGTTATAAAAGGAGCACAATGTCTACCTTATAAATCATCCCAAATCTCTTATTTCTTCTTTCTACTAGTGCATTGCATAGTAGTTGAGTTTTCTTATTTCTGAGAGAGAATGTTATTATTGTTTTCTCTTTAGATTTAAAGAAGGTATTATAAATTTTTTTGGTAGTAAAATTTTTTATTGCCTATTGTCTATTTTGTTTCTTTTTTCTCATCTTTTATTTTAGTTGTGAGTTCTTATGCAGTTATTCTAATTCCTAATAGTGGTATCAGAATCACTAAGTTGTGATATTGGTCTTCTGCTGCATAGTCATTAGAATAGTGTTGGAGAAAATTCTTAGTATGTCCTGTGATTGCGGTTAATATGATCTTTCACATCAAAAGAGTTATTCTTATTACTAGATATTATTTGGTAGTGTGATAGTGCATGTCTAGGAAAAGTTCTGGCAAGGAAAGACTTGGTATTTAAGCGTGTCCATTAGTGACTCACCTCTCTTTCTTGTAAACTTACCTGGTGTACTGGTTCATGGTCTACCGTTGTTGTTATAGTAGGAAATACTATTCATAGTGAGGATTTCATAAGTCGGTTTGGAACCATGACAAAAAAATATGAGATAGAGAAGTAAAATGAGAATAGTTTCTCATTGTAAAAATTGAAGATGAAGGAAATTTTGAGAAAAGACAATTGGTAAAAGCAATTGGAAAAAGATCGTGGGCATCACAGATCAAAGGTGGGAAGAAATTTACAACAAAGCTATAGCAAATTTGTGGAGAAGGGTACAATGAAGGATATTTGGGAGTCCCTTGTCAAATTGTATCAGGAGGAAACACATATTGAAATTGGTTTATTTTGATATGTTCGAATCGCCGGTATTATCTCTAGGAGAGGCCAAATATTGTGTGTCAGTGATGACAATGATTACTCTAGGAGATTATAGGTGTACCACATCTAGAGGAAGTTTATGTTTTCAAAGTTTGGGAAAGGAAAATTCTTGGACTATTCTAACAATGTGAAGGGGTATTTCCTATGGATCCCAATATTCACAAGGTTATTGTTAGTGGTGATACAAATATTCTTTCTCTTAAGGTGAACTTAGAGAAATGATTGGTATGCTCCAACCAGAAGACTTAAAGAAAATGGAAACTTGGTTTTTAGGTTGACCAAATCTCTGTACGGTTTAAATTGGGTGTCCAAGTGTTAGTACAAGATATTTGATTCTTCATGATTACCCTTGATTACAATACACTAAGTTCAGACTATTGTCTCGAGTATTTTATGCATCAATGGTGGAAAGTCTTATGAATACCATGATCGGTACAAGACCAGACATTGCACAAGAAGTGGGAGCGGTTAGTAGATCAATGGAAAATTGTGGTGGAGAGCATGGGCATTATAAGGAGAATTCTTATCAAAGGAACCTTGGATATTGTATTATGTATCGGAGGATCAAAACTGGTTTTTAGATGCTATGTTTGTTCAAGTTTTGCAGGTGATCTTGATGAGTTTATCTTTTTTGGAGAGGCAATAACTAGTTATCTATGTTATAAGATGTTGTAACTCTATTTATCACAAAAGTTGAGTACATGGCAGCCACTCAAGCATGTAAGGAAGCTATTTGGATTAAGAGGATAATGGAGGAACTCGAGCACAAGCAACAATAAATTATTGTATATTGGGACAGTTAGAGTGTCTTGCGCATTGTAAGGAATCCTACCTCATATTTCAGGATAAAGCAAGAAGTACCTAGCAGATATTATGATAGTCGGTTAGCAATGACAAGTTGACATAGAGGCGATCCTACTGAAGGTCTATTGAAATAACAACATGGAAGACAGTAATAATATATTGTGAAGATTTGATTAATTTAATCAAAATCTTCAAGTAGGAGATTGTTAGAATGTGAGAAGAGAAGTCTCACATTAGGAAAATTATATGTTGGTGCTTACTTTTCCTGTTATAAAAGGAGCATCATATCTACCTTGAAAATCGCCCCAAATCTCTTCTTTCTTCTTTGTACTAGTGCATTGCATAGTAGTTGAGTTCTCGTATTTCTGAGAGAGAATGTTATTATTGTTTTCTCCTTAGATTTAAAGAGGATATTGCAATTTCTTTCGGTAGTAAAATTCTATTATTTTCTATTATCTATTTTGTTTCTCTTTTCTCATCTTTTATTTTAGTTGTGAGTTCTTATGCAGTTACTCTGATTCCTAACATGACAGACTGACAATCTTTTCAAAAATCAAAATTGTCAAGTTAAAGACATTATTATAGTTGGTTTCATCTATATTTTCTGGGCATTTTGAAGGATGCCAAATGAATGCAGGCATAATAATAAATGAAGGATTGAACAAAATAAGAATGGACGCTATAAGGGCGTAGGTGCAGTGAATGATTTAGGGAAACAATAAATGAAAAAAAAAATAGAGCAACCGAAAAAATGACGTAGAGAAAAATAATTTTGCCAATGGATGAAATGAATAAAATGTTATTTAACAAAATAATGGTACATAGTATTTATAATGATGAGAAGTAAAAAAGAGATGTCAAAAAAATTGAACACTTATACAATAGCGTTTAGCTGGAAAATACAGTAGTGAAAAAAAAAATTATTAAGTAAGGAATGGTACATAGTAGCGCTTATTGGGAAAATATAGTGAAAATAATGAAAAAGCTAAGATCCCTCAAGCTTGGAGTATATGTCAATCTTTTCCAACTTGAAAAACAAATAATTGAAGGTTGTTGAAGGCAAAGCTTTGGTAAGAATATCAACAAGTTGTATGGTTGACAATATGGGAAGAAGTTTTACTAATTTGAATTTCATTTTCTCACACACAATATGATAATTAATTTCTATGTGTTGTATGATCTTATGAAAGAGTTGATCGGATGCAATCTTAATGACTAAGTTATTATTGTAATAAAGCAAAGAAGATTTGGTGTAATTTAGCTTTAAATCTTTCAAAAGATACGTTAACCATTGCAGTTCACAAATTGATGATGCTAAAACATGATACTCGACTTTTAAAGAGCTTCTTGATACAATTGGTTACTTTTTTTATTTCTAGGATAACGATGGATTCCTAAGGTAGGTGATGTATCCTATAATAGATTTTCATATGTTTACACAATTGACCCAATCTGAACTACTATAGGCTTTGAGTTGAAGGTTATTGTTTACAGATAGAAAAATTCCCTTTCCTGGAGTACTATTAAGATAACGAAGAATTTCAAGGCAGCTTGGTGATGATTCAAAGTAGGAGCAGAAACATATTGACTAGGTTGATGGATTACCTATGTGATATCAAGCCCAGTGTTGGTGAGATAAATGAGTTTGCCTATGAGTCTTTCAAAGAAAGAAGAATTTTTCAAAGCATAACCACTGGTGAGGGATATTTTTGTTGCATGATTCATAAGTGTGGTGATAGGCACCGAGAACTTCATACCAATATCTTCTAGTAAGTTGTATGTGTATTTGGTTTGATTGAGATGAATTCCAACACTACTCCTTGCCACTTCCAGACCTAAACAGTACATTAGGTTACTAAGGTTTTGTCAAGAACAATTCCCTTTAAATTTCAACAATATCATTTTCAGCAAGAATAATGTCATCCACATAATGAGGGTTTAGTCACACCCCTCATATGATTCATTTATTTATAGTGATAAAGTACATATATAATGAGTAGATGGAAAGTCAAGGGACTAAAGCTGATCTAGAAACCTAGGTGCAGAGGTTGATACAACTCCCCATCAAGTTGAAACATACAAATTGTAACAAATGAACTCAATGTGATCCCTTAATGATTTTGTTAACACATCTGCAAGTTGATCATTAGATCCAATAAACTCCATACAAAGTTCCTTAGTCACCAACTTTTTGTGAACAAAATGACAGATAATCTCAATATGTTTTGTTCTCTCATGGAATACTAGAGTAGAGGAAACTGAAGCGCAACTTAATTATCACAGTACATTTTCATGATCTGAATCTCAAGGAATTTGAGCTCTTAAAGGAATTGTTTTAACCACACTAATTTGCAAGTGAGAGATGTCATTGCCCTATATTTAGCTTTGACAATTAATTGGGCCTTTACATTCTATTTATTGCTTTTACAAGAAATAATATTCCCTCTAAGGAAAACTCAATATTTGGTAGTAGAGCATCTGTCAGAAGGGGATCCAACCCAATCAATATCACAATACCCAAATATTTGAATGTTGCCTGTATCTTCATATAAAAAACCTTGTCTTAGAGACTCTATTAGATACCATATGGATGATGGCATTCAGTGATCAATGCAAGGAGCCAACATGAACTGGTTAACAACACAAATTGCAAAAGATATATCAGGTTTAGAAATGGTAAGATAGATAAGTTTTCCAACTAGTCTTCTGTATCTTTCTGGATCAGAGAATGATTCACCTTATTCTATCATTAGTTTTTAATTTGGATCCATAGGACTGTTTGTTTATCTATAGTCAATCATATTTGTCTCTCTTAAAATATTGATGAGTCCCTATGTCCCAGAGGCGGGAGAGGTCATCCCTAGGAGGAGCATGACTAGAAGGGAGACCTCCTCGTCATCCTCCACTTTGAATTTTCTTAGTATTTTTATTTCTTAAATATTAGAGACTCATTTTCGCACCTTTTTGGTAGGACTATGCACCTCCTTTTTGAAGACCACCACCTCTTTATTGTTGGAAAAGAAGGCTTGGACATATAGGATGGTTGCATGGGCTGCTCAAAGGTGTAGGACACTCCTTTTTCGTCTCCTACACCCCTTTTTGGAGAGGAAGAAGCTTGAAATGCGGGATTTGTAGACTTGGGACAACCCAAAAGGAAGCACACATTTTTTTCATGTTTTCCACACCCTTAGAGGCATTTTTGGTGGGTTAGGCCTTTAGGTTTAGGTTAAGTTTATGTCTCCTTTTGTAATTCCATCTAGGTCCCTCCCCCAAAAGCCTATAAATAGAAGGTTTTCCTTCATGTAATTAGGTTGAACATTTATGACAAGTGTGTGAGGTTTCTTAGAGTGTCTTATCTTTAACCTTGGTTCAAGTGGAGGCAACCACCACTTATCTAGGGCCAACATCCACCACCACCATACTTCTTTTCTCTTCATCTTTTTTTTTTTTCATACCGTTTATGTATCCAAGGGGCTAGTCCATTTTTTTGGCCATTGTCTTTATTATTTTCTAGCTTCTTTCCATCTCCTTCTCCCTCCCTTATCCTTGGAAATTAACATTTACATCTAGATAGGCAACTATCTTAATATCTAGTGAAAATTTTCTTTGGGTTTGCTTACTTTATTGCTTAAAATTCTACACCTTATATTCTTAAAATTCTGCACCTTACTTTATTATACATAATATAGTATTCAGAGCTTCGGTTGTTACTAGTAAGGTATTTTTGTTATTGCTTTAATTTCATTCCTTGTGTAGCTTGCGTTTTGTGGTCTTACTTGTGGTTTTTTGTGGCCATTTGATTTGCAGTGTTGCACTCAAAAGTTTGGGCATGAGGTTGGTCCAATACTACATTCACCTAAATTTCTTTTTATGCCATGTATGGTGCTTGATAAAATGCTAGCCAAAAAAAAAAAATTTGCACTTAATTAAGCTACATATTCTTCTAAGTTGAGTGTTTTTTTCTAAATGTGCCTAGCTTTTGATTTGAGTTATATGTCTAATATGCTTTGTTGAAGTTTTCATCTCTTAAATTCCAACACTTGAACTTGCATTAGAAATTGCTTAACTTAGTCCATGCATGTTGAATTGATTTAGGATTCTAAACATAGGGACAAAGTGATCAAATTTTTCCTAAAAACTTTCATTAATTTTTGGAAAAATTATAATCAAGTTAGAACAAAGAAAAAAAAAATTCTACACAAAAGTACCTCCCGAAACCTTATTACTTAAAAAAAAATTCATTTATATCATTTGATTCTTGATTATCATAATACTTGATTGGATGATTAAAATTTGGAAAATTAGTTATAAAATTGTAGGAAACTTAGTCTTCTTTATGTGTATGCTTAGCTGAAAATTTTGATTGCATGTTTTAAGTATTTTTCAAATTTCTTTCTAGCTTTTCTTGCTTTAGTCTTGTTTAAATTTTTGTAAAACATATTCACTCTTAGTATACCTTTCTTTTTTTGTGTTTTTCTTGTTGTCTTAGGTTTCTTTAAGTTTTGTCTTTGAAAATTTTCTTTCTTGGAACTCTTAAGTGTTCTTGGTTGATGTACATATTTCTACTTGATTTCCATTTTTCAAAAACAAAAACAATTTTAAGGCCTTAAAGAGAGTTTTTTCGACATTTAGAAAAATTTTACTTGAAAAGTGGTGATCTTAACCTTGAACTTGTGTGAGAGGTCAAACACTTGTGGGAATTTAATTATTTTGTTATATAACTTTCACTTTGAAGTTATTTTTGTCTTAGTTTAATTACTTTGTAAAAATTGTTGAACATACAAGGACTTGATGTTGAACTTACATGGACATGAAGCTTGTTGATTTTGATGATGATTCAACAACAAAGAACTTAGAGAGTTGAAGACTTGTATTATTGTGTAATAACTCTGTTTTGATGAGTTTGAGTCTGTAATATTAGAGTCTAAGATAGCCGGTACATAGTCTACTCCTTAGAAGCTTCAAAAACTCATATTTATCAAACAGTCTCGGGTTTAATCGATTAAAACACCAGATAATCGATTATTACAGTGAGAAAAACCATTTTCTGTATCAGCTCACTGTAATAATCGATTAACACACCTGTTAATCGATTAACAGGCCTGTTAATCGTTTAACAGGGCAGATAATCGATTAAACCAGTGCATTTTGGGGTTCTGTTGATTTTGGCTCTGTAATAATCGATTAACACTTTATTTAATCGATTATTTCAGTCAGATTTGCATTTTGAAGTTCAAATTAAACCTATTTTCAAAAACCCTATTCCCAATACACCAAGTTTCAAAAATCCCCAATTCCCAAACCCTAATTCATCTACTTAAGGTTCTCTAAGGCTCTCAGAAAAATTGAACAACCTTTTTCAAACAAAAGTTAAGTGCTGTGAGTGTCAGAGAACTGTTTGTCGGAGGAAAAAGGGGCTTTTGGAACTTGGTGTGGGCTAGAAGCGATAAGAATCACTAAGTGGAGTTCTTAGTGGATTGTGTGTTGTGCCGTCTCTAGGGAAAGTTGTTCTTCATCTCTTGTGTGACTCAAGAGAGGTGTTTTCATTACTTTATCTTTTCCATTGTTATCTGTTTGTAATAACTTTGATTATAGTGACAGCGTTAATCCTCTGTTTGAGTGATTAGCAACTGGACGTAGGGTCTTTTGATCCGAACCAGTATAAATCTTCTGTGTAAGACTCTATCCTTATTCTATTTACGTTTACACAGCCTTTTAATCGGTAAAATTTGGGAAAAAATTTTAAAACCTAATTTTTGTTAAGAAACCAATTCACCCCCCCTCTTGGTTTTTGTCCGTTCACGCAAACATTCCGCTGCGCGATTCCAACAAGTGGTATCAGAGCTTGCTTTGATAGTCATTCAAATTTTTTGAAAATGGCCGGACAAAATCAAACTTTTGCTGAAGGTGCGTCTATCAACAGACCCCCACTTTTTGCGGGTCAAAATTATCCTTTCTGGAAAGTTAGAATGCAAATCTTTTTAGAGTCTGTTGATAGAGGCGTTCGGGATGCTATTTTAAACGATCCCTATATTCCTAAAGTTACTGAGAATGGAGTAGATGTTCCTAAACCATTTTCTAGATGGACAACAAAGGAAAATAGAAAAGCTCAATTTGATGTTAGGGATAGAAATATTATTTCATCTGCTTTAACCCTTGAGCACTTTTACAAACGGAGATCCTGTAAAACTCGTCAAGGGTTAAAGCAGATGAAATAATATTTCTAGCCCTAACGTCAAATTGAGCTTTCCTATTTTCCTCTATTGTCCATCTAGAACAAGGTTTAGGAACATCTACACCGTTCTCAGTAACTTTAGGAATATAGGGACCGTTTAAAATAGCGTCCCAAACGCCTCTATCAACAGACTCTAAAAAGATTTGCATTCTTACTTTCCAAAAAGGATAATTTTGACCCGGAAAAAGTGGGGGTCTGTTGATAGACGCACCTTCGACAAAAGTTTGATTTTGTCTAGCCATTTTCAAAAAGTTTGAATGACTATCAAAGCAAGCTCTGATACCACTTGTTGGAATCGCGCAGCGAAATGTTCGCGTAAATGGACAAAAACCAAGAGGGGGGGGTGAATTGGTTTCTTAACAAAAATTAGGTTTTAAAATTTTTTCCCAAATTTTACCGATTAAAATGTTGTGTAAACGTAAATAGAATAGAGATAGAGTCTTACACAGGAGATTTATACTGGTTCGGATCAAAAGACCCTATGTGCAGTTGCTAATCACTCAAACAGAGGATTAACGTTGTCACTATAATCAAAGTTGTTACAAACAGATAATAATGGAAAAGATAAAGTAAAGAAAACACCTCTCTTGAAACCCACAAGAGATGAAGAACAACTTTCCCTAGAGACGGCACAACACACAATCCACTAAGAACTCCACTTAGTGATTCTTATCGCTTCTAGCCCACACCAGGTTCCAAAAGCCCCTTTTTCCTCCAACAAACAGTTGTCTGGCACTCACAACACTTAACTTTTGTTTGAAAAAGGTTGTTCTTTTTTCTGAGAGCCTTAGAGAACCTTAAGTAAATGAATTAGGGTTTGAGAATTGGGGATTTTCGGAACTTGGAGTATTGGGATTAGGGTTTTCGAAAATAGGTTTAATTTGAACAGGCCTGTTAATCGATTAACAGGTGTGTTAATCGATTATTATAGTGAACAGATACAGAAAATGGTTTTTCTCACTATAATAATCGATTATCTGGTGATTTAATTGATTAAACCCGAGACTTTTTTATAAATATGAGTTTTTGAAGCTTCTAAAGAGTAGACTATGTACCGGCTATCTTAGACTCTAATATTACAGACTCAAACTCATCAAAACAGAGTTATTACACAATAATACAAGTCTTCAACTCTCTAAGTTCTTTGTTCTTGAATCATCATCAAAATCATCAAGCTTCATGTTCATGTAAGTTCAACATCAAGTCCTTGTATGTTCAACAGGCATGACCAGAAGCGAACGAATTTACTCCCCTAAGGAGTCACAAGAAGATGCCCCCAAAAATAAAGGGAAAGATAAAGAGAATGAAGAGAAAATAATAAGGAATCCAAGGAGGAGATCGATGAGTTACTCCAGTTTATAAGGCAAAGTGAGTACTCCCTCATAGACCAACTCAATCGCACGTCTACGAAGATAACTCTATTATAATTAATAATGAGTTCGGAACCACATCGGAATGCACTGCCAAAGGTCTTAAACGAAGCCTATGTGTCACATACCATATCCCAAGACAAGTTTGAAGGGATCGTTGGTAGCATCACTGCCAATGATCATCTAACCTTCACAGATGAAGAACTCCCTATTGAAAGGTCGAGCCACAACAAGCCCTTGCACATCTCTATAAAGTGCAAGGGGTACCTCATCTCCAAAGTTCTTGTGGATAATGGGTCATCCTTGAATGTACTACCCAATTGTACTCTTGACAAGCTAATGATGCAAGGAACGCATATGCGCCCAAGCAACATCGTTGTTCAAGCCTTTGACGGATCAAGACGCGAAGTAGTGGGAGAGATCAATCTGCCAATTCAAATAGGCCCCACTATCTTCAATGTGGACTTCCACATGATGGATATCACTCCCGCTTACAATTTTCTTCTCGGCAGGCATTAGATTCATGATGCTAAGGCAATACCTTCAACGCTTCACCAAAAAGTCAAGTTTGTCGTAGGTGACAAGCTGGTCACAGTTCAAGCTGAAGATGACATCTTGATCAGCAAGCCGTCTACCATACCTTATGTGGATGCAGCTGAAGAGGCCATTGAAACCTCCTTTCAAGTGCTTGAAATCACCAATATTGAAATACTTCCCAACAGTATGAAGGTGGCCCACATGATGTCAAATTATGGATATCGCCCAGGCCAGGGACTCAGTACGAATTCCTAAGGAATAAGGGAGCCACCGGATTCCAAAGGCAATCCTTGGAAGCATGGCCTAGGGTACGACCCTACAAAGGATTGAGCTACAAGAAGAAAGGGAAAGTCTCCCCTCTGAACATTGAATCAGATCTTTTGAAGCGGAGGGGCACAAGTGTCAAGAATAGCTTTAGTCATTAGGTGTTCTTCTTCCGATTTTAAGGAATGTAAACCCAATGACTATTAGAGATTACTCCCCGGGGTAAGCTCGAACCCTGGGCATTTTTAGGGCACACATTTTCCTTTTAATCATAATGAATGTGAATCTTACTATCTGCTTCTTTTCTTGTTATTCATGTCTATATCTCATCAATAACCATGTTTAAGCAAACATTTTTAAAATGCGTCCAAATAATCAAGAAACGCACTATCATCAAAAAGCAAAATTAGTCATCATTGGTTGATTAGAAACATAAGAAAGGTTTACCATGTCATAATAAAGTCTTGTTTCGCTAATGTTGTACAAATAAATAAATAATTAAAAAGTCCATAGAAGCCAAAGGCAAAAAAAAAAGGGCAAATTACCCGGTAGGAAACCCACAAAGGGGGCTACGCAAAAGATTAGGGTCAACCCGCTAGGAAACTCGAACAACAATAAAGGGTAGCCTAGGCAAAAATTAGGATTACAAAATAAGGTCTGCTAGAATTCCTAAAACAAAATAAAAAGGGGAAGTCTAGGCAAAAGTTGGGACAAAGCACAACATCCTAGATTGAAAACCCAAAGGGCGGTCTAGGGAAGTTAATCGGTCATAATAAGCGCCACAAAACAAATCAATTAAAGACGCAACCTCATAAACAAATGTTTGTTTAAACTAACCTAAATAGTCTGACCAAACTCGGCTAGCCATTCTTACAAAAACTATATTTTTCAAGGAACAAAAATCCCTTCTAAAAACATAAACCTTTGAATTAATTATCCTCTTCCTTTTTTTCTTTTGACCCTTATCATTACAACATTCTAGTGATTAACTTGGGCAATGTGGAAACATAGTAATAAATAGGAGGATTGAAATTCCTAAAGAAAGGAAGAAGTACACTAAAATGGCAAATAGCTCTTCAATACAATTATTCTTCGATCATGACAAATCCGAAACGGCAAGAACGATACAGCTAAACATGACGTCAGAAAAGCTTCATCGTTAAACACACATCAACTAATCTTTCAAAATATATTAACTAAACTAGTATTATATGACGCATATCATAGACATTGCATGCATAGATGTTGATGAATAGGGTCCTGTTCTTTAAAAAAAAAAACGAAAACCCAGACGACCATCTCGTTTGGCAAGATGGTCATCACAATTTTCCAGACGACTGTCTCAATATTCGGGACGGTCGTCTCGGGTTTCCATTAGAACGAGACGGTCGTCCTAAATCCCAGATGACCGTCCCGAGCTTCATTTTTTTTTCTATTGATGAGTCATTATTTTCCTGCATTTTCTTATCTTTCTGTACTTATCTTAATTGGTGCATTGTGCTTAATTGTCTATTATTAGTGCATTTTCATTGATTGGGCTTCATTGGTCCATTATTCCGAATTTTGCTTAATTTAGCATTAGTTGGTCTAATTTTCGTTTCTAATTATTTTTAGGTATTTTTGGTGAAGCAATTTTGGAGCTTGGACATTAATCTTGAGATGAAGAGAGTTTCCACATCATTTCCACGTCACCTACCATGTCATTTCCACATCACCTGCCATGTCGCTGCCACATCACCTGTCATGTCATTTCCATGTCACCTGCCATGTTAGTTTGTATTTCCACATCATATTATTGGTTGCCACATCAGCTAGGGTTTGTTTTATGTGTAACCCCGTGTGGGCCAGCTTGGGCCCATTCCTAGGGGACTTTAGGGTTAGGGTAGGCTTATAATTCAGAGGAGCAGCAAGAGTAGAGGAGCCACCACATTCTGATATTCTTTTTGTTCTCTCTTAGGATTGTATTCACAGAAAACATTCTGATATTCACGTTTTGCTACTGCAGCTTCTTTGTATTCATGTCTGGTGCATCTTTTTTCACTTTTTTGTATTTTTGTTCCTACCATGGAAGGCTAAAACCCTTTAGGTTGGCTCCTTGAACAGATGATAAATCTCTTTGAGGATATTGCATTTCATGTTATTTTATCTCTATTCTATTTGTCTTTCCAATATATTGTTCCACAGGTTGCATTCAATCTACATTGATGCTTAATGAACTTGGGTTGTGTGTGAACTGTAAAACTTCGGTTTCCATAGTTTACTTAATTCTGTTGGCTAAGACAATATGTTTTGCATGTTGCTTAATCGTGTAGGGAAGTCCTAATCAATCTTCGCTTAGTGGATTGGTATTGGATGGAACAAGGTTAAGTGGGACAAAGAATTTGTTGTTACCTAGGGATAAGAGACTTGAAATCTAATCAAGGAGCCAAGCTATTTCTACTACTATTTAGTTGTTAATCATTCGAAATTTTGCAACCTCCCCATTACTGTTTTATCTGTTTGATTGTGGATCTTTGATTGAAACTAATGGTCGTTGGGAGATGACCTAGGAGTCACTTCCTAGTACTGCATTTATGTTGTTTATTTGACCGGATATGGCTCCGACCAAATTTGGCGCCGTTGTTGGGACTCATTGGTTTCTGTCAAAGGTGGTGTGTTGTGTCGTGTTATGCAATAAAGTGTTTGGTTCTGTTGAGTCTGCATAATTCGTATCAGTTAGAGTCTGCATAATTCGTATCAGTCAGAGTCTGCATAATTCGTATCAGTCAGTGTCTGTATAATTCAAATTTTGTTTACTTTAGTTTAGGGTAGTTCATTTGTGCAATTTCGTATCATGTCTTGTTATGTAGCAATAGTTGAGTTAGTGTTCTATTGTAAGTGTTCTGTGATGTTCTGTAGTGTGTCGACATTGGTTAATTGTGGCCCTCTGTGCTGTTAGATTGAAAGCTTACAAAGAATTGGAGTTGTTAAATTTTGGTACTAGTAAAAAAATCAATGAAACAGTAAACTGACCAATTCAACAGTACAAAACAGATGACCAATGGAACAGTGATTTTTCCTTATGTGATGCTGTGTAATGAGATTTGATCATAGGTTGTGTTATGTTTATGGTAGCATAGAATAGTGCTAGTTTTTCACTAGTTTTCAAAAAATCTAAAAAAATACTTCCTCAACGAATTTTTCTCTCATTTTTGGTGTCCACACTTCTTTCATAGTGTATTAAGTGCATGCAAAAGGACAGGTCCAAATTAATTCATTTGATATGGTTTCCAAGTGGGTGGTGAAGAAAAAATTGTGAAAACTTCAAAAGACCATAACTTTTGCTCTAGTTATCAGAATTCAATGTATTATATATGCTTTTAAGGTAGAAAAATGAGATCTACACAACCTAGACAACTGCTCTATCCATTTTTGCTTAGAATTCCAAAACAAGGTCGTTTACTATTTCTTTTTTATTTTTGAAGTTTTATTGCCCTATTTTTCCAAACTTTTCTAGGGTGGTTCACATAGCTAGACTTAGCATTTTGCCTTGCTGATTTTTTCTGTTGAATCCTATGATTTTAGGTGCATGCTGACCAAAGGGTTTGGTAAATTGAGTTCTGTAGCTCAAGATTTGAATTTTTTAGTGATTCTGTTGAATTTTTGTGGGCTATTTAGGTAAGGTTGACCTTTTTGTGCATGTACTTAACCATTGATCCTAGGATAATTGTGGTGTAGTTGTTTTGGTGGTTCTAAAAATTTTCCAAAAATTTCCAGTTTTACCCCCTGTTTAAGCTTGTTTGAGAACTACTTGATATGTTGTATATAGTGCATGACTAGGGGTAATCCGGGAATTTTACACCCATTTGACCCTGAAGTTGATAACACCTACCATAGGTTAGTTAGGTATAATAGGAATCCACCTGTTAGTGATAGCTCAAATCTGCATAATTTTGAACATTTCTCTGCATCTGACCATTCTGCTACATGTGAACATAATCTTGATTTTGATAACATGGGTGAGCAAAACAATTTTGGACCTCGTGAGAGGACTCTTAGCGAGATGGCTGCACCTGATTTCACTTATGCAAATTTATGTATCCAATACCCTGAAGAGGATGTATCATTTGTGCTTAAAACTGGACTAATCCATTTGTTGCCCAAGTTTCATGGTCGTGCAGGTGAGGATCCACAGAAGCATCTCAAGGAATTTCATATAGTCTGCTCCACCATGAAGCCACAAAATGTTCATGAAGATCACATATACCTGAAGGCTTTTCCTTTCTCTTTGGAGGATTTGGCCAAAGACTGGTTGTACTACTTAGCTCCTGGTTCCATAATGAGCTAGGATGATTTGAAGAGAGTCTTTCTAGAGAAATTCTTCCCTGCTTCCAGGACCACTGCCATCAGGAAGGATATATCAGGTATCAAGCAACAGATGGGAGAGAGCTTATACAAGTATTGGGAGAGGTTCAAGAGACTTTGTGCAAGTTGCCCTCACCACCAAATATCAGAACAACTACTGTTGCAGTACTTTTATGAGGGGATGAACATAATGGATAGGAGTATGATAGATGCAGCTAGTGGAGGAGCTTTAAGAGACATGACACCTGCTGCTGCTAGAGGTTTAATTGAGATGATGGCGTCCAATTCCCAGCAATTTAACATGAGGAGTGATGCCATAGTCCTTAGAGGTGTGCATGATGTGGGTTCATCAGATTTAGTGGAGAAGAAGCTAGAAAGTAAGATTGATGCCCTCAGCACCCTAGTCTCCCAACTTGCTGCAAATCAGAGACCTGCACCACCTGCAACGGTTTGTGGCATTTGTACTTCAAATGAGCATTCCACTGATTGCTGCCATTTATTACATGAGTCTACAGGTTTTGGAGCTCTACAAGCTTATGCAACAAACATTTTCAATAATAGGGCTCCAAACTAACAGCATAATTCTGACCTCTCAAGTAATAGATACAATCTAGGGTGGAGGAATCACCCAAATCTGAGATGGTCCAAACAGCAGCACCAACAACAGCACCACCATTTCAAAATTCTGCTGGTCCAAGCAGACCTTATGTGCCTCCACCAATGCAACAACATTATCAAAGGCAGCAAAATGAAGTACCTACTCCACTAGCTCCTTAACCTTCTTCACCTTCATTAGAGGAATTGGTCAAACAAATGGCTGAGATGAACATATAGTACCAACAAAAAATATCGCTTGGGATGATAGTGACTCAAATTCGGAGTCAAGCGATTTGGAAGTTGAAGCAAACATTTATTTGATGGCAAATGACAACATTTCTTCCGATTATGAGGTAAGTGATTCCGATTGTTCTTCAAGTGATGATGAAAATGATTATGATGCTTTACAAAATGCATATCAAGAATTATTTACTGCTTTTAAGGATTTGAAAAATGAATATAAATCTTTGAAAAAGAATTTGAATAAATCGAAAAAGGAAGTAGAATCGTTAAAATAAAAAATAGTGATTTTGGAGGAAAAAGAAAATAAAGAAATAGCATGTGCATCATGTAAAGAATATGAATATGATATTGACATACTTAGCCACTTACTTGATAAAGCTAAGAAAGAATTAAGTGATAGTTATAAGGATAAGGTTATTGTACAAATAGAGAAAATTGTCATGTTCCATTGAAAAATCCTAAAAATAAAAATCGAAGAGTATGGGTTGAAAAAGGATCTAAATCTTCACAAAATAAAAATGTATCATTTCAAAAATTACATCTAATGCTTGCTTCTATTGTATGAAACAAGGACATACATCTAATGGTGTAGAATTAAGCATTTTGGTGTTCCAAAGGGAAAATATGTTTGGGTTCCTAAAATTAAATGATTTGATTGTCTCTAACCCCAAGGATCCAAAAGTTATGGGGACCTAAGATTACTATGTTCTTGTTTTGTAGGAAACTTCCAAATCCAAGAAGTCTATGTGGTATCTTGATAATGGATGTTCAAGACATATGACTGGAGATAAAAAGAAATTTGTGAGTTTCAAAGAAAAAGAACAAGGATATGTAACCTATGGGGACAACAACAAAGGAAGAATACTTGGAACCGGAAATATTGGTGGTGCAAATACTTTGGAGATAAAGGATGTGCTTCTTGTTGATGGGCTAAAGCATAATCTCTAAGTGTAAGTTGTTCGAAATGTAGACTGAGATCAAGAGGGGGGGTGAATTGATCTTTGAAAGATTTTTGCAATTTACAGATTATCTATTTCAAAGATTAAGATTTTTGACCAGTTCTTGAATCACACACAGCAAGCAATCAAAATAAAAGCAGTGACAAAATTAAAAGAGAAAGGTTTAGAAAGATACAACCGAGATTTATACTGGTTCACCCAATCCCAGGGCTACGTCCAGTTTCCAGCCAAATTCCAGCTGGGTTCCACTAGATTGAACGTTTTACAAATTACAACTTTATTCTCACAGTCAATCTACCACAAGAACCACAATTCCAGTTCCTACACCTAAACCTTCACCAAGAACCAAATTCCAGTTCTTGACCAAACCTACAGCCAAATTCCAGCTACAGAAACCAGTGCCCACAATTCCAGGCACCCACAATACAGTAAAGAAAGTAAAGAAACAAATAGAAGAAACTTAGAACGCTCAAACCAGATTTATGCAGTTCTGCAGTATGTGTTTCTTCTCCAAAAGAATGCAATTTTGCCTCAAGAAAGAACTTCAATGAACTTCACAAAAACTAGTGTGATTCTCTCTTGAAAGTAACACTTATGATTGCTTGATTGATTGCTAAAAGGTGTGTTTTAAAAAGTTCAAGAAACTCTGTTTATATAGAAGATTTTTAAAACTGCTGGTTTATTTAATCTGTTAAAAGTCTTGTTTTAATATGTTAAAACTTCTTTTAATCTATTAAAATGATCTTGATTAATTTCCAGATGTGTTTTAACTTATACGACACCGTTTATATCAATTAAAACTCTTTGTAAAAAAACTTCCAAACTGTTTTAATCAATTGTTTCGTCTTTCAATCTATTAAAATACTGCAAAACATTCTTATAAACTTTTCTAAGTGATTTTAACTGATAACAATCTGTTTTAATCGATTAAAACGCTTAGTAGAAATTCTCTTAAGTTGTTTTAATCGATTAAATCACAGTTTAATCAATTAAAATTATTCTGATCGATCAAAAACTCATTCTGATCGATCATATGCTAGATTACATCGATTAAAAAAATACTCCAAGTGGTTTTAATCGATTATTTCGAAGTTATATCGATTAAAATACTACCAGAACACTTCCCTGAACATTTTAAGTGATTTTAATCGATTATTTCGAAACTATATCAGTTAAAACACTGACAGAAGGTTTTCAAAACTTCCTTTAATGAAAACAATCGATTATTTCGAAAACATATCAGTTAAAAACCTGCTACAAAAGTGTTAAGAACATTTTAGTTGATAAAGCTTATATGCTATTAGTTAAAATAGTTAATTAAAAAACTTTTAACAAAATACTTTGTTTTTAATCGTTTAAATATTTTTTTTAGAGGCATTTGCAAAATCTTTTAAATGAAGAAACCTCATGCAGCAGAGAGATAAAAATGAGCAGACTCACTTATCCCACTACCCTTTTGTCTAAGTGACCTTTGACTGCCACAAAGTAGCCTTTGACTTCATTTTTTACTTCATCAAATCAACAAGATCTTTGCCAAAGTATTTCAATAAGATCTTCATCACTTTCAGTCTCCCCCTATTTGATGAAGACAAACACCTCTTTGAATAATAACTCTGCAGAAGAAGTCACTTGAATATAAAGATTAGTGAGTAATAAAAAATTAATCATTTTCCCATTTCTCCCCCTATATTGCTGCTCCCCCTAAATAAGGAAAATCAATTATAAAGCAAAGCAATTATTTCTCCCCCTTTTGACTTCATCAAAAATAGGGAACAGAGGAACACAACAAAAACTATGCATGGTATGTAAAAAAAAATTTGGACAAGATACCTTACCCATGTAAAGACCAATCAAAGTTGATTCAAACTTATCTTCATTAATACGTTTGTAATGAATACAACTAACACATGTAAAGATAAGGGAACCACGCTTTAGTAGCATGTTACAAGAACAACCATTAACTAAAGCCTTTAATTTTTCTTTCTAGAGTAATAATCGATTAAAAACAGGACAAAATCGATTAAAAAGTTCTTGGTAATGGTTTTAATCGATTAAAATAATGTTTTTGAAAGTGATGAAGATCTTATTGAATTACTTTGGCAAAGATCTTGTTGATTTGATGAAGATAAAAATGAAGTCAAAGGCTACTTTGTGGCAGTCAAAGGTCACTTAGATAAAAATGTAGAGGGATTAGTGAGTCTGCATTTTTTGCTTAGGTATAATCATTTTTATCTTTCTGCTGCATGAGGTTTCTTCATTTAAAAGATTTTGCAAAATGCCTCTAAGAATGTTTTAACGGTTAAAAACAAAGTATTTTGTTAAAAGGTTTTTAATCAACTATTTTAACTAATAGCTTACAAGTTTTATCAACTAAAATGTTCTTAACACTTTTGTAATAGGTTTTTTAACTGATATGTTTTCGAAATAATCGATTGTTTTCATTAAAGGAAGTTTTGAAAACCTTCTGTCAGTATTTTAACTGATATAGTTTCGAAATAACCGATTAAAATCACTTAAAATGATTAGGGAAGTGTTCTGGCAGTATTTTAATCGATACAACTTTGTTTCAATTGATTAAAACCACTTCGAGTAGCTGATGATCGATCAGAATGGGTTTATGGTCGATCAGAACCAGCATATGATCGATCAGAGTGTGTTTGTGATCGATCAGAATATTTTCAATCGATTAAACTGCGTTTCAATTGATTAAAACAACTTAAGAAAATTTCTGCTAAGCGTTTTAATCGATTAAAATAGATTTTTATCAGTTAAAATCACTTGGAAAAGTTTATAAGAATATTTTGCAGTATTTTAATCGATTGAAAGACGAAACAATCGATTAAAACAAATTAGAAGATTTTTTACAAAGAGTTTTAATTGATATAAACGTTGTCGTATCAGTTAAAACAAATCTGGAAAATAATCAAGAACGTTTTAATAGATTAAAAGAAGTTTTAACAAATTAAAACAAGACTTTTAACATATTAAAAGATTATTTTAACAGATTAATTAAACCAGCAGATTTGAAAATCTTCTATATAAACAAAGTTGTTTAACCTTTTTAAAACACATCTTTTAGCAATAGAACAAGCAATCATAAGTGCTACTTTCAAGAAAGAATTACGCTAGTTTTTGTGAAGTTCATTGAAGTTCTTTCTTGAGGCAAAATTGCATTCTTTTGGAGAAGAAACACATACTGCAGAACTGCATAAAACTGGTTTGAGCGTTCTTAGTTTCTTCTACTTGTTTCTTTACTTTCTTTTAATGTATTGTGGGTGCCTGGAATTGTGGGCACCTGGTTTCTAGTAGCTGGAATTTGGTCTGCAGGGTTGGTCAAGAACTGGAATTTGGTTCTTGGTGTAAGGTTTAGGTGCAGGAACTGGAATTGTGGTTCTTGTGGTAGATTGAGTGTGAGATTAAGGTTGTAATCTGTAAAACATTCAATCTAGTGGAACCCAGCTAGAATTTGGCTGGAGACTGGATGTAGCGCTGGGATTGGGTGAACTAGTATAAACCTTGGTGATATCTTTCTAAACCTTTCTCTTCTTTAATTCTGTGACTGCATTTATTTTTGATTGCTTGTTGTGTAATTCAAGAATTGATCAGATTTCTTAATCTTTGAAATAGATAATCTGTTAATTGTGAAAAACTTTCAAAGATCAATTCACCCCCCTCTTGATCTTAGCCTACATTTCTAACAATTGGTATCAGAGCAAGTTTCTTGAGAATTATTCAAGTATTTCGATTCATGGCTGGAAATAAATTTTCTGAGGGTGCTTGTATTGATAGACCTCCACTGTTTTGTGCAACAGATTATCCATTTTGGAAGATTAGGATGAAGATCTTTATTGAATCTGTTGGTATAAATGTTTGGAATATCATTGAACAAGGAATTTATGTTTCCAACAAAGATTGGTCTAGCTTAAATGATTGTGAAAAGAAATTAAATCAAGATGATTGTATTGCCAAAAATATCATCATATCTGCACTTAACAAAGATGATTTTTTCAGGATAGCACATTGTCAAACTGCTGCACAAATGTGGAAGACCCTTGAAATGACCTATGAAGAAACAACAGAGATATGCTTGATGGTCAACTCGGATTCGCCAATAACCAGTGTAAGTTTTGACTCAACAACTACTATGAATTATAGTTCATTACAAGATGCTTTTTATGAAATGCATGCAGTAGCTAAAAGATTAGAAACTGAAAACAAAAGATTAAAAAGCATAAATAGTTTATTAGAAAACAAGATCACTATTCTTGAAAAGAAAATAGTTGATGAAGAAACCAAGAATGAAAATTTAGAAATAGGTAATAACTCTGATTGCATGTGTAATGTTAAAGATTGTAAAAACTGTCCTGAGTTACAAGAGAAATTAACATATTTAATAAAAACTGCATCTAAACTTGCACAAGGAAAAACTAGTCTTGATATGATACTTGACTCTCAAAAATTGGTTATTGATCGTGGTGGTATAGGTTTTACACCTTCTATTGGAAAGAAAACTAGAGCATTTAAAAATTATTTTGCATATAGTAAATCTATGTCATCTCCATTTATTAAATGTTTTTACTGCATGAAAAAAGGTCATTCTGTGAAATATTGTAGAATTAGGAAATATGCTATTCCTAAAGGTAGAATGAAGTGGATACCCAAAAATTCATTTCAAATAACATGATTGGACCCAAGTAATTAAAAAGGGGTATCGAAATATGCCAAATATGTTTTGCAGGAACAAAATCTGGAAGTCCCTGGGTATCAAATCTGCAAATTCTGCTTTCGGATTCATGGACTCGAGTATTTTAATTGATATAAAACTATTTTAATCGGTTAAAATCACTTACAGAGAATTCCGAAAAATAATCTGCACAGCTTTTAATCGATTGAAATGCGAATTAATCGATTAAAATGTTCTCTGAAATCTAGTTTAGCTATTTTAATCGATTAAAATGGATTTATATCAGTTAAAATCATTAAAAGGATAAATTTAACCGATTATTCCTCGTTTAAATCGATTATTCTTCTGAGATATTTTTTTTAAAATTGATTAATCGATTGAATATCAAATTAATCGATTAAAATGTTACTTCCAGTACATAATTAATTGTGTATTTCAACTCTGTACTGTAACTATACTAATTTTTCTTTCAGGCAAAACAAATTGAAGATCTCTGGTACCTTGACAGTGGCTGTTCCAAACACATGACAGGTGATATTACAAAATTTTACAACTTAAAACTAAAGAATGGTGGGACTGTTGTCTATGGGGATAATAACAAAGGAAGAATCCTTGGAATAGGTGCCATCAAATGCACAAAATCAGGTATTATTAACAATGTATTATATGTTGAGGGTTTAAAACATAATCTGATTAGTATTAGTCAACTTTGTGATAAAGGACACAAAGTTGTCTTTGGTCAAAATCAATGTCAAATAATCAAATCAGATTCAGAACAGGTACTGATTACTAGTAAGAAGATCAACAATATTTACATGTTAGATACTAATTCTGCTAAAAATTGTTGCTTAATCTCTAAATAGAATGATTCTTGGTTGTGGCATAGGAGGTTAGCTCATATTCATATGAATCATCTTAATAAACTGATTTCTAAAGATCTTGTAGTTGGCTTTCCTAAACTTAAGTTTGTGAAAGACAAAGTATGTGATGCATGTCAAAAGGGGAAACAAGTAAGGAATTCTTTTTCACAGAAAAATATTGTTTCAACTTCTAGACCTCTTGAACCTTTGCACATGGATCTCTTTGGTCCTTCTAGAACTATGAGTTTAGGAGGAAATCTATATGCACTGGTTATAGTAGATGATTACTCAAGATTTACCTGGACATTATTTTTAAAACTAAAATATGATACTTTCCATTTGTTTAAAAAATTTGCGAAACAAATTCAAAATGAAAAAGGCTATTTCATCTCTTGTATTCAAAGTGATCATGGGGGAGAATTTTCAAATGAAAATTTCAATAAATTTTGTGATAAATATGGTATTAAGCATAATTTTTCTACTCCTAGAACTCCTCAACAGAATGGTGTAGTTGAAAGGAAAAATCATTCTCTTGAAGAGTTAGCTAGGACAATGCTTAATGAGAAAGCATTACCAAAATATTTTTGGGCTGATGCCGTTAGTACTGCTTGCCATGTATTAAATTGTGTTTTAATTAGACCTTTTCTTAAGAAAACTCCCTATGAATTATACAAAGGTAAAAAGCCTAACATAAACTATTTTAGAGTATTTGGAAGTAAGGTTTTTGTTTTAAATGGAAAGGAAAATCTTGGAAAGTTTGATTCTAAATCAGATTAATGTATCTTCTTAGGATATTCATTGAATAGCCATGCTTATAGAATCTTTAACAAAAGGCTAAATACTGTAGAAAAATCTGTCCATGTTGTATTTGATGAGACTAACCCAAGTATGCAGAATATTTTTGAGTATAGTATAGAAGATGATGTTTTAACTGATAAAATGTATCAGTTAAAACTGCCAGAATCAACAGTTTCTCAAAAACAGGCCGAAGATATTGAAGAATCTGAAGAACAACTACCTAAAGAATGGAAAACTCCAAGAAATCTTTCAATATACATCATCATTGGTGAAATAAATTAGGGAGTTTCCACTAGAAGATCTTTAAATAAATTTTGCAATCACATGGCATTTGTATCACAAATTGAACCAAAAACCATATCTGATGCATTAAAGGATAATAACTGGATTAATGATATGCATGATGAATTAAATCAATTTACAAGAAATGAAGTATGGGAATTAATTCCAAAACCAGATAATGCGAATATTGTAGGAACAAAATGGGTTTTTAGGAATGAAATGGATGAAAATGGTATAATTACTAGAAACAAGGACAGATTAGTTGCTAAGGGGTATAATCAGCAAGAAGGAATTGATTTTGATGAAACATATGCTCCTGTTGCTAGATTAGAGGCTGTTTGACTTTTACTTGCTTATGCTTCAATGAAAAGTTTCAGGTTATTTCAAATGGATGTCAAAAGTGCTTTCTTGAATGGTTATTTGAATGAAGAAGTTTTTGTTACACAACCACCTGGTTTTGAAGATCATATTCATCCAGAATATGTTTATAGATTAAAGAAAGCTTTGTATGGTCTCAAACAAGCCCCAAGACAATGGTATGAAAGGTTAAGTAATTTTCTCATTTCAAAGGGATATCAAAGAGGTTTAGTTGATAAAACTTTATTCTTGAAAAAAATTGAATAATGATGTAATTCTAGTTCAAGTATATGTTGATGACATCATATTTGGAGCCACTAATGAGTCTTTATGTAAAGATTTTATCAAAGATATGCAGGGAGAATTTGAGATGTCTATGATGGGGGAACTCAACTACTTTCTTGGATTACAAGTTAAACAACTTCAAGAAGGAAGTTTTCTTCATCAATCTAAATACTGCACAAAACTTTTAAAGAAATTTGAGATGGAACATTGCAAAGAAGCATCAACACCAATGTCCACAAATTGCTATCTTGATTCTGATGAAAAAGGAAAACCTGTTGATGAAACCAAATATAGAGGGCTTATTGGTTCTTTACTATATCTAACAACAAGTAGACCTGACATTATGTTTAGTGTTTGTATGTGTGCCAGGTTTCAATCTGCACCAAAAGAATCCCATCTTACTGCTGCAAAAAGAATCCTCAAATATCTCAAAGGAACTTTAAATGTTGGGTTATGGTATCCTGGTGAGTCCAAACTAAATTGTGAAAGTAATGAAGATCTTATTTACTTTGGCAAAGATCTTGTTGATTTGATGAAGTAAAAAATGAAGTCAAAGGCAACTCTGTGGCAGTCAAAGGTCACTTAAGATATAAGAGAAGAGGATTAGTATGTTTGCAGCTCTGCTTAGGTATAACCATTTTATCTTTCTGCTGCATGAGGTTTCTTCACTTAAAAAGATTCTGCAATTGCCTCTAAAAAATGTTTTAACCGTTAAAAACAAAACATTTTGACAAAAGAATTTTTAATCAACTATTTTAACTGATAGTATATGTGGTTTATCAACTAAAATGTTCTTCACACTTCTATAACAGGTTTTCAACTGATATAACATCAAAATAACCAATTGTTTTCATTAAAAGAAGTGTTGAGAACTTTCTGTCAGTATTTTAACTAATACAATTTCGAAATAACCGATTAAAATCACTTAAAAAGATCAGGGAAGTGTTTTTTCAGTATTTTAGTCGATATAACTTCGAAATAATCGATTAAAACCACTTGGTATATCAAATGACCGATCAGAATGGCTTTATGACCGATCAGAATGGCTTTATGACCGATCAGAACCAGATATGATCGATCAGAATGGATTTATGACCGATCAGAACCAGATATGATCGATCATATTTGAGTTATGACCGATCAGAATTATTTTAATCGATTAAAACATGTTTCAATCGATTAAAACAACTTGGAAAATTTGTACTAAACGTTTCAATCGATTAAAACGTATTTTTATCGGTTAAAATCACTTGGAAAAGTTTATAAAAATGTTTTGCAGTATTTTAATCGATTAAAAGTCAAAACAATCGATTTAAACAAATTAGAAGATTTTTTGAAAAGAGTTTTAATTGATATAAACGTTGTCATATCAGTTAAAACAAATCTGGAAAATAATCAAGAATGTTTTAATGGATTAAAAGAAGATTTAACAGATTAAAACAAGTCTTTTAACAGATTAAAAGATTATTTTAACAGATTAATTAAACCAGCAGTTTTGAAAAATCTTCTATATAAACAGATTGCATGAACTTTTTAAACACATCTTTTACATATCTTTTACACAACTTTTAGCAATCAATTAGGCAATCAAAAGTGCTAATTTCAAGAAAGAATCACGCTTGTTTTTGTGAAGTTCATCAAAGTTCTTTCTTGAGGCAAAATTGAATTTCTTTGGAGAAGAAACACATATTGCAGAATTGCATAAAACTTGTTTGAGCATTCTTAAGTTTCTTCTGTTTGTTTCTTTACTTTCTTTTATCGTATTGTGGGTGCCTGGAATTGTGGGCATCGGTTTTCTATAGCTGGAATTTGGCTCGAGGTAGTTCAAGAACTGGAATTTGGTTCTTGGTGAAAGGTTAGGTGCAGGAACCGGAATTGTGGTTCTTGTGTTAGATTGAGTGTAAGGTTAAGGTTGTAATCTGAAAACATTCAATCTAGTGGAACCCCGCTGGAATTTGGCTGGAGACTGGACGTAGCCCTAGGATTGGGTGAACCAGTATAAACCCTGGTGATATCTTTCTAAACCTTTCTCTTCTTTAATTTTGTGATTGCATTTATTTTTGATTGCTTGCTGTGTATGATTCAAGAATTGATCAGATTTCTTAATCTTTAAAATTGATAATCTGTTAATTGCGAATATATTTCAAAGATCAATTCACCCCCCCTCTTGATCTCAGCCTACATTTCTAACAAATTTAATTGGATACTCTGACTCAGATTTCCAGCCATTTGGATCGAAAGACTTGAATAATTCTCAAGAACCTTGCTCATGATACCAATTGTTAGAAATGTAGACTGAGATCAAGAGGGGGGGTGAATTGATCTTTGAAAGATTTTCGCAATTTACAGATTATCTATTTCAAAGATTAAGATTTCTGACCAGTTCTTGAATCACACATAGCAAGCAATCAAAATAAAAGCAGTGACAAATTTAAAAGAGAAAGGTTTAGAAAGATACAACCGAGATTTATACTGGTTCACCCAATCCCAGGGCTACGTCCAGTTTCTAGCCAAATTCCTACTGGGTTCCACTAGATTGAACGTTTTACAGATTACAAATTTAATCTCACACTCAATCTACCACAAGAACCACAATTCCAGTTCCTGCACCTAAACCTTCACCAAGAACCAAATTCCAGTTCTTGACCAACCCTGCAGCCAAATTCCAACTACAGAAACCAATGCCCACAATTCCAGGCACCCACAATACAGTAAAGAAAGTAAAGAAACAAATAGAAGAAAATTAGAACGCTCAAACCAGATTTATGCAGTTCTGCAGTATGTGTTTCTTCTCCAAAAGAATGCAATTTTGCCTCAAGAAAGAACTTCAATGAACTTCACAAAAACTAGCGCGATTCTAAGTGGTTTTCATCGATTAGAAAAATACTCCAAGTGGTTTTAATCGATTATTTCAAAGTTATATCGATTAAAATACTACCAGAAAACTTCCCTGAACATTTTAAGTGATTTTAATCGATTATTTTGAAACTATATCAGTTATAACACTGACAGAAGGTTTTCAAAACTTCCTTCAATGAAAACAATCGATTATTTCGAAAACATATCAGTTAAAAACCTGTTACAAAAGTGTTAAGAACATTTTAGTTGATAAATCTTATATGTTATTAGTTAAAATAGTTAATTAAAAAACTTTTAACAAAATACTTTGTTTTTAATCGTTTAAACATTTTTTTAGAGGCATTTGCAAAATCTTTTAAATGAAGAAACCTCATGCAGCAGAAAGATAAAAATGAGCAGACTCACTAATCCCACTACCCTTTTGTCTAAGTGACCTTTGACTGCCACAAAGTAGCCTTTGACTTCATTTTTTACTTCATCAAATCAACAAGATCTTTGCCAAAGTATTTCAATAAGATCTTCATCACTTTCATAAGTAAACTTTGTGATAAAGGATTTAAGGTAATCTTTGAAAGTAAGTTTTGCACCATTCATTTAAAGGTTTCCGAAAATATAGCATTAAAAGGTATTAGGCATAATAATATCTATTTGATTGACTTGGATTGTGTATCTAATACTAATATAACATGCTTAATTGCTAAGGAAGAAAATCCATGGTTGTGGCATAAGACAGTGGCTCATATAAACATGCATCAATTAAACAAACTAATATCGAAGGACTTAGTTATTGGTTTGCCTAAGCTAAAATTTGAAAAAGATAGATTATGTGATGCATGTCAAAAAGGTAAACAAGTGAAATCATCCTTTAAATCTAAGAATGTTATTTCCACATCAAAACCTTTAGAACTTTTACATTTAGATTTATTTGGTCCATCTAGAATAAAAAGTTTTGGTGGAAATTACTATGCTCTTGTAATTGTTGATGATTTTTTTAGATACACTTGGAAATTTTTCTTAACATTAAAAAGTGAAGCTTTTAAGGTCATTAGGAAGTTTGCCAAGCAAATTCAAAATGAGAAAGACTTAAGAATTAAAGTGTTAAGAAGTGACCATGGTGGAGAATTTCAAAATGAATACTTTGAAAATTATTGTGAAGAAAATGGTATTTTACATAATTTTTCTACACCTAGAACTCCCCAACAAAATGGTGTAGTAGAGAGGAAAAATAAGTCACTAGAAGAACTTGCTAGAACAATGTTAAATGAATCAAATGTTCCTAAATATTTTTGGGTTGATGCTGTAAGTACTGCATGTTATGTATTGAATAGAATTCTTATTAGGCCAATCATAAAATTAACTCCTTATGAATTGTTAAATGGAAGGAAGCCAAATGTTTCTCATTTAAAAATATTTGGATGTAAATGCTTTAATTTAAATAATGGAAAAGATAACTTAGGAAAATTTGACTCAAAAGCTGATGAGGGCATTTTCTTAGGGTATTCACTAACTAACAAAGCATATAGAGTATTCAATAGAAGAACTTTGAATATTGAAGAATTTGTACATGTTACCTTTGATGAAATTGTAGACATTGAGAGAAATCCTCTTGAGTCAAATAAAGAATTTGCAGGTGATGATGAGTACATAAGAGAAGCTCTAGAAGAAATGTACTTAAATGAAAATGAGCCATCTCAACCAATTGAATTGGCAAAAGAGTGGCAACCACCAAGAGGCCTTTCAATGGACAATATAATTGGTGATATTTCAAAAGGGATAAGAACTAGAAATATGACAAATTTTTGTATGTCTGTAGCTTTTGTTTCACAGATTGAACCCAAAAGTGTTAAGGAAGCTCTCAAAGATGACCAATGGTGCATTGCAATGCAAGAAGAACTAAATCAATTTGAAAGAAACCAAGTCTGGGAATTAATTTCAAGAGAAGAATCTCATCAAGTTATTGGAACAAAATGGGTATTTAGAAACAAACTTGATGAAGATGGAAATATAACAAAGAACAAAGCCAGACTTGTTGCCAAAGGTTACTGTCAAGAGGAAGGTATTGATTATGATGAAACCTATGCTCCAGTTGCCAGGTTAGAGGCTATACGCCTACTTCTTGCTTATGCCTCATTGATGAAATTTAAACTTTATCAAATGGATGTTAAAAGTGCATTTTTAAATGGGTTTATCAAAGAGGAAGTATATGTGGAACAACCCCCTGGATTTGAAGATTTTAAATATCCCAATCACATTTTTAAATTGAAGAAAGCTTTATATGGTTTGAAACAAGCTCCTAGGTCTTGGTATGAAAGATTAAGTAGTTTTCTAATTTCAAATGATTTTTCTAGAGGAAAAATTGATTCCACCCTATTTATTAAGAAAGTAAAAGAACATATTTTGTTAGTTCAAGTATATGTTGATGATATTATTTTTGGATCAACTGATAATTCCTTGTGTGAAGGATTTGCTAAGATAATGCAGGGTGAATTTGAAATGTCAATGATGGGAGAATTAACATTCTTTCTTGGACTTCAAAATAAGCAACTTAAAGACGGTACCTTTTTGTCTCAAACCAAATACTGCAAAGAGATTCTCAAGAAATTTGGAATGGACACTTCAAAGGAAGCTAACACACCCATGGGAACATCATGCTATTTGGATAAAGATGAATCAGGTTTGGAAATTAATCAATCAATGTATAGAGGTATGATAGGTTCTCTATTATACTTAACTGCAAGTAGACCTGATATTATGCATTTTGTTTGTGTGTGTGCTAGATTTCAAGCATGTCCAAAAGAATCTCATTTAACTGCAGTAAAACGAATTTTAAAATATTTAAAAGGAACTACAGGATTTAGATTATGGTATCCATCTGAAGCTTCTCCAAGTTTAATAGGTTATTCTGATGCTGATTATGGCGGATGTAAAATAGATAGAAAGAGTACTAGTGGAACATGTCATATGTTAGGATCATCCTTAATATCTTGGCATTCTAAGAAACAAGCATGTGTTGCTTTATCCACAACTGAAGCTGAATACATTGTAACTGGTAATTGTTGTGCACAAATCCTATGGATGAAGCAACAATTAGAAGATTTTAGTATTTTTCTAAGTAATATTCCTTTAATGTGTGATAATACAAGTGCTATTAATCTCACAAAGAATCTTGTTATGCATTCTAGAACCAAACACATTCAGATCATGCATCATTTTTTAAGAGATCATATATCTAAAGGAAATTGTCAAATTGAGTATATAGACACAAAACATCAGTTAGTAGATATATTTACCAAACCTCTTCCAAAGGATAGATTCTATGAACTTAGAAGAGACTTAGGAATATTAGAAATAGCCTAAACTATTTTAACTGACCAATCTTTGCATTTTGTACTGGAATAATCAATTATATAGGGCAATAATCGATTATCTTGTGTCTAATACATGTTAAAATTATTAATCTCTCTAGAATAATCGATTATCTTGGGTAATAATCGATTATTGAAGCTTAAAGAAGTGAATTATGAAAAATCTTTCTGTAATAATCGATTATTTGGGGTAATAATCGATTATCTGTACCAAAACTGACCTAAATCAGTAATTTGCCTTTGGAATAATCGATTATCCAGCCAAATAATCGATTATCCCGGCATTTGAAGAAATAATCGATTATTAGAGGGTGATAATCAATTATTCTACGACGTTGGGGGTAAACTAGTCATTTGTAACGACTATTTTTGCTTCAATTCTCCTCAAACTAGCCGTTTATGATCGTTGGGATGGTTTTCTATATATAGGAGGGCTCAAATTCACATCCAGACACTTCCAAACCTTGAATCAAAGCATTCTTCACAAATTCAAGATCTCTTGTCTCTTCAAAGCCTTTTCTTCTCAAAACCTCCTCATCTTCCTCTCTTTTTAATCTAAATGGCTTCATCTTCCCATAGAAAGATTCCAACAAGGAGAAGATTTGTTCCTGCTTCTCATCCCCGCCCTAATTCCATTGAAGGGTGGATATCTGATGAAGAGGGAAGACAGGAATTCCTGAATTTCTGGAAAGAAAGGGGTATTATTATGCCTAAATTTATTATTGGTGATTAATTCATAAATAGGGGATTCAACTTTCCCAATCTACTTGAGGCAGCAAGGTGTCCTTCCTTTCATCGAAATGCAAGGTACATATTATTCGGATTTAGTTTGAGTTGTCTACTCTCGCTTTAAATATAGGGATCACATTGCTACCTCTAGAGTCAAGGGTGTGACCATCATCCTTGATGATAATATTTGGGAAAATGTTGCTCATTTTCCTTTAAGGGAGGATGTTGTAAATGTTTTTGCTGATTTAGAAGATTTTAATCGCATTATGGCATACCGTTCTTTTCTCCGCAACCCTGCCATGGAAATTGGCCGCCAACTTTTGGTCGGGCCTTTGAAGAAAGAAGAACACCTGTTGCTGCATCTTCTTGTATGGATTTTGTGTCCTCAGGAAACCAACCATGCCCAATGTTCTTCTCATTTCTAGGATTCTTGAATACAAAGGTGTCAATGTTAAAGGGGAACAATGGACTTGGACACTTAATTCAAATAGAATGTTGGACGGCACGCTCACTCAGCTGCAAATGGTGAACGTAAATAGAGTTTACGTTCATAAAGATGATGCTCCTCACATGGCTAACGTGGCTCAAGATTTTGATGATGAGGACATGCATGCTGCTAATATGCCTGCTGATAATGTTCATACTGCTGGAACGTCATCTACTGCTCACCCTACATCCCGCCCTTCCATAGAAGATATGTTGTTCGACATGAATCAGAGAATGCAGGAATTCTTCTCTATATCTCAAGAACGGCATCAAGAAATTATTAGACGCATTTCGGATGTAGACGATCGAGTGTGTAATTTAGAAGATAGATTTGACGCCCAGTTTAATAGTGATGAGAGTGAAGAGTTCTAATCTCTTCAACATATTTCTTGTTTGTACTTCATTTGCTTTAATGAATAAAACTTTATTTTTGCATAGATTGAGGGGGAGCTATTTTTCTATCTTATGCACTTATTAAGGGGGAGTTTTCATTTTTTTATTATAATCAAAATAGGGGGAGAAATTATTTAAAGCCTCATATGTTTAATAATCTTAATGATGTTTGGTATGTTTAATAGTTTTGTTAGCTGTGACAGATAAAACAGGTTATTACAAAGGGCTTTAAAGCAAATTTTGATCATCATCAAAAAGGGAGAGATTGTTAAACATACAAGGATATGAAGCATGAACATTTTGATGATGATTCAAAGACAAAGGACTTAGAGATTTGAAGACATGCAATCATGTGTATTTACTTGTAATAACTCTATTTTATGTTTTTGAGTCTGTAAATTTAGAGTCCAAGATAGCCAGCACATAGTCCATCCTCTAAAACCTCTAAAAGTTCATTTTTATAAAAAATACACTGTGATAATCGATTATCACTCAGGATAATCGATTATCCCAGCCAAATAATCGATTATTCACCTAGAAAATCGATTATCCTGGTCCTGTTTTGCTCATCTGCGAAAATGACTCTGGAATAATCGATTATCACTCAAGATAATCGATTATTTACGTATGTTATGAGTTTTGAAATTCAAATCTAGACCAATTTACGAAAACCCTATTCCCAATTCTTATGTTTTCAAAATCATCATTTCCTAGACCCTATTCTCTCTACATAAGGTTCTCTAAGGCTCTTTGCAAATTAACAAACCTTTTTCGTACAAAAGTTAAGAGATGTGACTACGAGACCTTTCCATAGGGAAGAAAAAAGGGCTTTTGAAAACCTAATGTGGGCTAGAAGCGATAAGAATCACTGAGTGGGTTTCTTTGTGGATTGTGTGTTGTGCCGTCTCTAGGAAAAGTTGTTGTTCATCCTTTGTGGATTCAAAGGAGGTGTTCATCTCTTGTGTGACTCAAGAGAGGTGTTTTCTATTCCTTATCTTTTCAATTTGTAATCTGTTGTAAAACTGTGATTATAATGACAACGTTAATCCTCTTTTTGAGTGATTAGCAACTAGACGTAGGATCTTTTGATCCGAACTAGTATAAATCAACTATGTAATCTTCTTTCCCTTATCTATTTTCTTTACAAAGCATTTTAATTGGTGAAATTTGGGAAAAATTTTAAAACCCTAATTTTTGTTTAAGAAACAAATTCACCCCCCCCCCCCATCTTGGTTTTTTTCCGTAAACGCGAACATTCCGCTGCATAATTCTAACAGATATCCCTGATTGATCCCACTTCTCTCCCACCATGACTTAGGGAGTTCTCTTTTTCCTTCTTCTCTTTACTTTTTCTACACTTGTCTAATTCTATAAGCAATTTACTTGCCTGATCTTGTGTTTGTGCTACATTGGGACAATGTGTTGTTTAAGTGTGGGGGGGGGGGGGGGCGAGACTACTTTAGGTGTAGTAATTTAGGTTTATGTTTTATGTACAGTTTTGCATGTTTCCTTTTTATCTCTAGGTTTTGTTTAGGTTATGGGCACTTTCTTCACTCTTGGATAGGAGTTGATTTATGCTTTTTGGATTGAAACCCCTATTTTTCTCTGCTTGTCAAGTTGGTTATGATGTTTAAGAGGTTGAATTGAATGCGACAATCTTACCCTTTGTGAGGAATTGAGCCACTATCTGTTCTTTCTTGTGTGTTATGCCTCTTGATTGCTTGAGCAATAGCCTTGGCTTGACACTGATTGATACTTCTTGATTCACATGCATGTTTGGAGATGATTAAGGCGTTTTTGTTCTGATTAGCCTCTAGCCAAATGAGCCTACCTTGAATTAATTCCTTTGATAGGCCCTTTGAGCCTATGTTTCCCTTTATTTCTTTTGAAGATAATTAAAAGCCTTAAGTGAAAAACCATGATTACCTTAACCTTAGGGATTTTTGGAGCTTTTGAATTATTTTGGGAATAAGTTATTGAATAAGTGTGGGGGGTGCATTTTGTATTTCATTGGATGATGTACTGGCTAGTTGGTTATCTTTGCTATACACTTTTTGTGTTTTCCTTTCAGTGTATTTCATGTTTTTTTTTTTAAAGAAGAAGAAGAAAAAGAAAAAGGATATATATATATAAAGGATATATAAAAAAAATAAAGAAAAGTTGTGGTTGAGGCAAAAGCAATAGTAGAGGTTTGATATTAGAGGTTTTTGGACATGCATCTAGTGCTTATTTTTGACTTATTCTCCATTGCTCCTCTAGTTCCTCTCGGTCATAGCTACTTATCCCATATGATATCCTCTACCTTGTCCCTACCCACATTACAACCTGAAAAGACTTTTTGATCTTTTTGTGCATGTGCGTTGGGTGTTGAGTTTAGAGGCTTGCCAAGTCTATCTGTTGTTTTCTTTTCTTGAGTGTTTTGAGAGTATACAGTAGCCTAGACACATGAGATACAGTGCATCTTATGAGATTTTGTTGCTTTGATTCACCTTTTGAACTGATTGACCTCTTACCAGGTTTTGAAATGCTTGGATGATTTCCATGAGTATCTGGTTTCTATGACTCTTTATGTGTTGGATGTTGTCTACTCCTTTCTTTTCCCAGGATTCATTAAGGATTGTGTAAATTTGTTTGTGTTTTGTGTGTCTTCTTGTTCCCGCTCCTTTTTGTTGTGTCACTTGTTGAACATTCAAGGACTTGATGCTGCACTTGATAGACATGAAGATTGTTGATTTTGATGATGATTCAAGAACACAAAGACTTAGAGTGTTGAAGACTTGTTTTGTATTGTAATAACTCTGTTTCAATTAGATTGAGTCTGTAATATTAGAGTTTAAGATAGCCAGTACATAGTCTGTACCTTAGAAGCTTCAAAAAGCTCAAATATATCATCCAGGCTCGGCTTTAATCAATTAAATAGGGAAATAATCGATTAAAACAGTGAGAAAAATCATTTTTTGTAACAACTCACTGCTTTAATCAATTAAACCAACTTTTAATCGATTATCAGGCGATTTAATCGATTAAACCACATTTTAATCGATTAAAATAGAGAGGTTTGGGTTCTGTTGATATTTAGCTCTGTTTTAATCGATTAATACTTCTTTTAATCAATTATTTCAGTCAGATTTTGATTTTTAACTTCAAATCAAACCTATTTTCGAAAACCCTTTTCCCAAGAACCCTAATTCCAAAAATCTCAATTCCCAAACCCTAATTTCTCTACTTAAACTCTTCTATGGCACTCAGAAAAGTAAGAACAACCTTTTTCATACAAAAGTTAAGTGTTGTGAGTTCCAGAGAACTGTTTGTTGCAAGAAAAAGGGGCTTTTTGAACCTGGTGTGGGCTAGAAGCGATAAGAATCACTAAGTGGAGTTCTTAGTGGATTGTGTGTTGTGCTGTCTCTGGGGAAAGTTATTCTTCATCTCTTGTGGATTTCAAGAGAAGTGTTATCTTTACTTTATCTCTTCCATTGTAAATTGTTTGTAATAACTTTGTTTATAGTGACAGCGTTAATCCTCTGTTTGAGTGATTAGCAACTGGACGTAGGGTCTTTTGATCCGAACCAGTATAAATTTCTTGTGTAAGACTCTATCCCTTTCTCTATTTACATTTACACAATTTTTAATCGGTAAAATTTGGGGAAAATTTTGAAAACCTAATTTTTATTAAGAAACCAATTCACCCCCCCCCCCTCTTGGTTTTTGTCCGACCACGCGAACATTCCGCTGCGCGATTCTAACAAGTGGTATCAGAGCTTGCTTTGATAGTCATTCAAATTTTCGAAAATGGCCTGACAAAATCAAACTTTTGCCGAAGGTGCGTCTATCAACAGACCCCCACTTTTTGCGGGTCAAAATTATCCTTTCTGGAAGGTACGTATGCAAATATTTTTAGAGTCTGTTGATAGAGGCGTTTGGGATGCTATTTTAAACAGTCCATTTATTCCTAAAATTACTGAGAACGGTGTTGACGTTCTTAAACCTTTTTCTAGATGGACTGCAGAAGAAAATAGGAAAGCCCAATTTGACGTTAGGGCTAGAAATATTATTTCATCTGCTCTAACCCTTGACGAGTTTTATAGAATTTCTGTTTGTAAAAGTGCACAGGAAATGTGGGAAATGCTTAGAGTGACCCACGAAGGAACTGACGACTTTAAAAGAGCACGCAAAAATTCTCCAATCCAAGAATACGAGATGTTCCGGATGCAACCAGGTGAAACGATCTTTGACGTACAAAAGCGTTTCACTCATATCGTGAACCATCTCACCGGACTAGGTAAAATCTTTGACGATGATGAATTAAATGTTAAAATTTTGAAATCTTTGGATAGGAAATGGCAACCTAAGGTGACGGCCATCTCGGAGTCACAAAATCTTGCCACTATGTCTATGGTGGCGCTCTTTGGAAAACTTAGAGAACATGAGTTAGAGCTTGGAAGGTTAAACGAAGAAGAAGGCCAATATCAAAAGAAGAATCTAGCCTTCAAAATCGAAATTTCCAAAGGTAAAAATAAAAAGGAAAAAGAAGAAGACTCGGAAAATGAAGAAGAAGAGCTGAGTCTTATGATAAAGAAGTTCACCAAATTCATGAAAGCAAAAGGAAGACATCCCTTCAAAGGTAAAGGAAAGGTAAGGGAAAATTCTTCCGTAAATATAAAATGCTATGGTTGTGGTGAAGCAGGACATGTAAAGACCGAATGTCCAAATAAGAAGAACGATGAAGTTAAAGGCAAAAAGCACTTCAAGAAGAAAGCTTACATTGCTTGGGACAACAGTGACTCAAGTTCGGAATCAAGTGACTCGAAAATAGAAGCAAACATTTGCTTAATGGCAAATGACAACATATCATCCGATTTTGAGGTAAGTGATTCTGACACATCTTCTAGTGACGAGGATAATAACTATGATGAATTGCAAAATGCTTATAATGAATTTTTAGTGCTTTTAAGAACTTGAAGAATGAATATAAAGTTGTAAAGAAGAATTTAAGTAGATCCGAAAAGGAAATTGACTCTTTAAAAATGAAAATTACATGTTTAGAAGAAAAAGAGGTATTAGACACGAAAATTATATGTTTAGATGAGGATAAGAATTTAGCATGTGAAACTTGTAAAGAGCATGAATATGACATAGATATCCTAAATCATCTACTTGATAAAGCCGAAATGGAAATAAGTGATCTTAAGAAGGATAAAACTGTTTTTGCTCAAAATAATGTAAATCATCAAGTTTCTATGAAAAAGTCTAAAACTAAAAAGAAAAGAGTATGGGTAGAAAAAGGAACTAGAGCATCTATGGTTAGAAATGCATCATTTTCAAATGCTACATCTAAAGCATGTTTTTATTGCATGAAACAAGGTCACACATCAAATAGATGTAAAGTTAAACATTTTGGTGTACCTAAAGGTAAATACATTTGGGTTCCTATAGTTAAATAGTTTGTTATGTCTCTAACCCCAAGGACCCAAAAGTTGTGGGGACCTAAGTTTACTATATTCTTGTTTTGTAGGAAACTTCCAAATCAAAGAAGTCTATGTGGTATCTTGATAGCGGATGCTCAAAACATATGACCGGAGATAAATCTAAATTTGTGAGTTTCAAGGCTAAGGAACAAGGATATGTAACTTATGGGGACAACAACAAAGGGAAGATCCTTGGAATTGGAAACATAGGTAGTGCAAACACTTTGGAGATCAAGGATGTGCTACTTGTTGATGGACTTAAGCATAATCTCCTTAGTATAAGTCAATTATGTGACAAAGGCTTTAAGGTAATTTTTGAAAGTAAATTTTGCACCATACACTTGATTGATTCCGAAAATGTAGCATTGAAAGGCATTAGGCATAACAACATATATTTGATTGATTTGGATTGTTTACATGAGTCTAGCATAACATGTTTAGTTGCTAAGGAAGAGAACCCTTGGTTATGGCATAAGAGAGCGGCTCATATAAATATGCATCATTTGAATAAATTGATATCAAAAGACTTAGTTATTGGTTTGCCTAAGTTAAAATTTGAAAAAGATAGATTGTGTGATGCATGCCAAAAGGGTAAACAAGTAAAATCATCATTTAAATCAAAGAATGTTATTTCCACTTCAAAACCCCTAGAATTATTACATTTAGATTTATTTGGACCTTCTAGGATAAAAAGCTTTGGTGGAAATTATTATGGACTTGTGATTGTTGATGATTACTCTAGGTATACATGGACATTTTTCCTTACTACGAAAAGTGAAGCTTTTAAGGTCTTTAGAAAATTTGCAAAACAAATTCAAAATGAGAAAGACTTAAGAGTTAAAGTTTTGAGAAGTGACCATGGTGGTGAGTTTCAAAATGAAAAGTTTGAAAATTATTGTGAAGAAAATGGAATTTTACATAACTTTTCTGCTCCTAGGACTCCCCAACAAAATGGTGTAGTTGAAAGGAAAAATAGGTCATTAGAGGAACTTGCTAGAACTATGTTAAATGAATCTAATGTTCCTAAATATTTTTGGGCTGATGCGGTTAGTACTGCATGTTATGTTTTAAATAGAATGCTCAATAGGTCAATAATTAAATCTACTCCATATGAATTGTTTAATGGTAGAAAGCCTAATGTTGCTCATTTGAAAATCTTTGGATGTAAGTGTTTTGTGTTAAATAATGGAAAGGATAACTTAGGAAAATTTGACTCTAAAGCTGATGAGGGCATTTTCTTAGGTTATTCATTAACTAGCAAGGCTTATAGGGTGTTTAATAGGAGAACTTTGAATATAGAAGAATCTATACATGTTACCTTTGATGAGATTGTAGACCTTGGGGGAAATCCTCTTGAGTCAAATAAAGAAATTGTAGGTGATGATGAATATATAAGAGAGGCTCTTGATGAATTATATTTGGAAGAAAATGAGCCTTCTCAAACGCCTGAATTAGCAAAAGAATGACAATCACCTAGAGGACTCTCAATGGACAATATCATTGGTGATATCTCAAAAGGGGTAAGAACTAGAAACATGACTAATTTTTGTATGTCTGTACCTTTTGTGTCACAGATTGAACCCAAGAATGTTGAGGAAGCACTTAAAGATGACCAATGGTGCATAGCCATGCAAGAAGAACTTAACCAATTCGAAAGGAATCAAGTCTGGGAATTAATCCCAAGGGAAGAATCATATCAAGTTATTGAAACCAAATGGGTGTTTAGAAATAAACTTGATGAAGATGGGAACATAACAAAGAATAAAGCCGGACTTGTTGCAAAAGGCTATTGTCGGGAGGAAGGTATAGATTATGATGAAACTTATGCTCCTGTTGCCAGGTTAGAGGCTATACGCCTACTTCTTGCCTATGCATCTTTAATGAAATTTAAACTATATCAAATGGATGTTAAAAGTGCATTTTTGAATGGTTTTATTAAAGAAGAAGTTTATGTGGAGCAACCCCCTGGTTTTGAGGATTTTAGTTTTCCTAATCATGTTTTTAAATTAAAGAAAGCTTTATACGGGTTGAAACAAGCTCCTAGATCTTGGTATGAAAGGTTAAGTAGTTTCCTAACATCAAATGATTTTTCTAGAGGAAAAATTGATTCTACACTGTTTATAAAGAAAGTTAAAGAACATATCTTATTGGTCCAGGTGTATGTTGATGATATTATTTTTGGATCAACTGATAATTCGTTATGTGTAGAATTTGCTAAGATAATGCAGGGATAGTTTGAAATGTCTATGATGGGAGAATTGACATTCTTCCTTGGACTACAAATCAAGCAACTTAAAGATGGCATTTTCATCTCTCAAACCAAATACTGCAAAGAGATCCTTAAAAAGTTTGGAATGGACACCTCAAAGGAAGCTAACACACCCATGGGAACTTCATGCTATCTAGACAAGGATGAATCAGGTTTGGAAGTTAATCAAACTATGTATAGAGGTATGATAGGATCACTGTTATACATAACTGCAAGTAGACCTGATATTATACATTTTGTCTGTGTGTGTGCTAGATTTCAGGCTTGTCCTAAAGAATCTCATCTAATTGCAATGAAACATATTTTAAAATACTTAAAAGGAACTACTGGTTTTGGTTTGTGGTATCCGTCTGATGCTTGTATGAGTTTAATAGGATATTCTGATGCTGATTATGGTGGATGTAAAATTGATAGGAAAAGTACTAGTGGGACATGTCATTTGTTAGGTTCATCCTAAATATCTTGGCATTCTAAGAAACAGGCATGTGTTGCTTTATCTACCACTAAAGCTGAATATATTGCAGCTGGTAGCTGTTGTGCTCAAATTCTGTGGATGAAACAACAGTTAGAAGATTATAGTATCTTTTTAAATGACATTTCGTTGATGTGTGATAATACGAGTGCAATAAATCTTACTAAGAATCCAGTAATGCACTCTAGGACTAAACATATAGAAATAAGACATCACTTTTTGAGAGATCATATCAGCAAAGGAAACTGTAAAATAGAGTATGTAGATACTAAACATCAATTAGCAGATATTTTTACTAAGCCTCTACCCAAGGATAGATTCTATGATCTTAGAAGAGACTTAGGGATATTAGAAATAGCTTAAATTCTGCTTAATTTGACTGTTTTTGGATGGTTGTAATGTTATAATTCATTCTGTAGGATGTTCATAGGTTATCATGTGTTCAAACACTCAAAACAGGGCATTCCTCTCTGAAATAATCGATTAATTGGAGTAATAATCGATTATTTGCATCCAAAACACTTAAAATAGGGTATTCCTCTCTGGAATAATTGATTAATTCGTCCATTAATCGATTAAAACCAGTAATAATCGATTAACAGCCCAAAATAATTGATTAAACGGGTCTGGAAGTGATTTAATTGATTAATTTGAATTTTAATCGATTAAATCCGACCAAGTTTGCTTCCTAGCCATTGCCAACGGATATTTTGACCATTATTCCCTTCTATATGAACGTTGGAGATGCTTGGTTATAAATAGGGACCTTCATTTCACTTCTACTCACTTCTATCTCTTGAAATCAAGCTATCTTGCCTTATTCTAGCTACCTTGCCCTCTTCTCAATACACTTAGCTTTCTAAATCTTCTTGTTATTCTTCTAATCTTTCAATGGCCTCATCTTCTCGTGCTAAGATCCCTACTAGAAGAAGATCTGCACCCTCATCTCGAGCCCGTCCTAATTCTGTAGAAGGATGGATTTCTGATACAGATGACCAACAAGAATTTCTGACCTACTGGAAAGAACGGGCTATTATTTCTCCCAAGTTTCTTATTGGTGAGCAATTCATCAATAGGGGATTCAATTTTCCCAACCTTCTTGAAATTCAAGGAGTTTTTTCCTTCATCCAAATGCAAGGTACATATTATCCTGACCTTGTTAGGGTATTCTACTCTAGATTCAAATTTAGAGATCAAATTGCTACGTCTCATGTAAAAGGGGTTACAATTATTCTTGACGATGATATTTGGGAAAACGTCGCTCACTTTCCAATTAGAGAAGATGCTATTAACATTTATGGTGAGCTAGATGATTTTGACAGGTTCTTAGCTTACCGTTCTTTTCTGTGAAATCCCTCCATGGAGATTGGGCGTCTCCTTCATGCTGGACCTTTAAAGAAGGAGGAACGCATGATTCTCCATCTAATTGTTTGGATCCTATGTCCTCGAGCTACAAATCATGCCCAATGTTCTTCAATTGATCTTAGAATTATTCATGCCATAATGAATAATGAACCGTTAGATTGGGGCGTTCTTGTCACAATGACCATGTTAAAAGCAAAACGTCATCCCACATTCAAAATTCCATATGCTTTACTTGTTTCTCGTATTCTTGAATATAAAGGAGTGAATGTTGAAGGTGAACAAGAAGTTAGAACAAATAACTTGAACCGCATGTTGGACAGCACATTGATTCAACTCCAAATGGTGCGTGTCAATGATATTTATGTTCACAAAGATGCGTTCCTAATCAAGGTGATGCTAATGAAGATTCTGATGAAGATATGCCTCCAGCTGCTGAGTTTCCCTCTGACCAAATCCAAAGTGTTGGAACTTCCTCTACTCATCATGAAACCCGACAATCCATGGAAGACATGTTATCTGACATGAATCAGAGGATGCAATCATTCTTCACTCTTTCTGGAGTACGGCATGAGGAAATAATTCGCCATATATCTGATGTAGATGATAAAGTGTGCCGTTTAGAAAATAGATTTGATGCACACTTTAATGATGATGATAGTGCAGAATTTTAAATTTTGTTGATTATTTTCTTTTTGTTATTTTCTCTTGTTATTGTAATGAATGATTGTTTTCTGCAATAAAATATGATGTTTCTTTAATGCTTTGATTGAGGGGGAGTTATCTCCAACTTATGCATATTTTGAGGGGGAGCTCTTATGTTTGCAACAGATGACTTATTTTTTATTCTAATCAAAATAGGGGGAGAAAATATTTAAAGCCATAATATGATTGTTTTTAAATATTATCTGGTATGTTTAATGTGTTTGTTAGTATGACAGATAAAACAGGTTATTACATGGCTTTAAAAGATAATTTTGATCATCATCAAAAAGGGGGAGATTGTTGAACATTCAAGGACTTGATGCTGCACTTGATAGACATGAAGATTGTTGATTTTGATGATGATTCAAGAACACAAAGACTTAGAGTGTTGAAGACTTGTTTTGTATTGTAATAACTCTGTTTCAATTAGATTGAGTCTGTAATATTAGAGTTTAAGATAGCCAGTACATAGTCTGTACCTTAGAAGTTTCAAAAAGCTCAAATATATCATCCAGGCTCGGCTTTAATCGATTAAATAGGGAAATAATCGATTAAACCAACTTTTAATCGATTATCAGGCGGTTTAATCGATTAAACCACCTTTTAATCGATTAAAACAGAGAGGTTTGGGTTCTGTTGATATTTGGCTCTGTTTTAATCGATTAATACTTCTTTTAATCAATTATTTCAGTCAGCTTTTGATTTTTAACTTCAAATCAAACCTATTTTCGAAAACCCTTTTCCCAAGAACCCTAATTCCGAAAATCCCAATTCCCAAACCCTAATTTCTCTACTTAAACTCTTCTATGGCACTCAGAAAAGTAAGAACAACCTTTTTCATACAAAAGTTAAGTGTTGTGAGTGCGAGAGAACTGTTTATTATAAGAAAAAGGGGCTTTCTGAACCTGGTGTGAGCTAGAAGCGATAAGAATCACTAAGTGGAGTTCTTAGTGGATTGTGTGCTGTGCTGTCTCTGGGGAAAGCTGTTCTTCATCTCTTGTGGATTTCAAGAGAAGTGTTATCTTTACTTTATCTCTTCCATTGTAAATTGTTTATAATAACTTTGTTTATAGTGACAGCATTAATCCTCTGTTTGAGTGATTAGCAACTGGACGTAGGGTCTTTTGATCTGAACCAGTATAAATTTCCTGTGTAAGTCCCTTTCTCTATTTACATTTACACAGCTTTTAATCAGTAAAATTTGGGGAAAATTTTGAAAACCTAATTTTTATTAAGAAACCAATTTATCCCCCCTCTTGGTTTTTGTCCAACCACGCGAACATTCCGCTGCGCGATTCTAACATAACTCTCTTTGATATCTCTGGATTTGTTTCCTCGCTCTACTTCATTTCATGATTCTGCCCAAGAGTGCAAAAGGCTAAGTGTGGGGGAATTTGATGAGCCATTATTTTCTTGCCATTATTTTCTTGCATTTTCCTATCTTTCTGTACTTATCTTAATTGGTGCATTGTGCTTAATTGTCTATTATTAGTGCATTTTCATTTATTGGGCTTCATTGGGCCATTATTCCGAATTTTGCTTAATTTAGCATTAATTGGTCTAATTTTCGTTTCTAATTATTTTTAGGTATTTTTGGTGAAGCAATTTTGGAGCTTGGACATTAATGTTGAGATGAAGAGAGTTTCCACATCATTTCCACATCATTTCCATGTCATTTCCACATCACCTGCCATATCATTTCCACGTCACCTGCAATGTCGCTACCACATCACCTACCATGTCATTAACACGTCACCTGCCATGTCAGTTGCTATTCCCACATCATATTATTGGTTGCCACGTCAGATTGGGTTTGTTTTATGTGTAATCCCTTGTGGGCCAGCTTAGGCCCATTCCTAGGGGACTCTAGGGTTAGGATAGGCTTATAATTCAAAGGAGCAGCAAGAGTAGAGGAGCCACCACATTATAATATTCTTTTTGTTCTCTCTTAGGATTGTATTCACGGAAAACATTTTGATATTCACGTTTTGCTACTGCAGCTTCTTTGTATTCATGTTTGGTGCATCTTCTTCTTCAGTGTTTTGTATTTTTGTTCCTACCATGGAAGGCTAAACCCCTTGAGGTTGGCTCCTTGAATAGATGACTAATCTCTTTGAGGATATTGCGTTTCATGTTATTTTATCTATGTTCTATTTGGATTTCCAAAATATTGTCCCACAGGTTGCATTCAATCTACATTGATGCTTAATGAACTTGGGTTGTGTGTGAACTGTAAAACTTCGGTTTCCATAGTTTACTTAATTCTGTGGGCTGAGATAATATGTTCTGCATGTTGCTTAATCGTGTAGGGAAGTCCTAATCAATCTTCGCTTAGTGGATTGGTGTTGGATGGAACAAGGTTGAGTGGGATAGAGAATTTGTTGTTACCCAGGGATAAGAGACTTGAAATCTAATCAAGGAGCCAAGTTGTTTCTACTACTATTTAGTTGTTAATCATTCAAAATTATGCAACCCCCCCATTACTGTTTTATTTGTTTGATTGTGGATCTTTGATTGAAACTAATGGTCCTTGGGAGACGACCTAGGAGTCACTTCCTAGTACTGCATTTATGTTGTTTATTTGACCGGATACGGCTCCGACCACCTATATAAGGCGCGGTCCAGGACAGTTCTAGGCATCTCATTCCAACATTCTCTCTTCAGCTCCTACATCTTCTTGCATATCTAAGTGTGATTGAGCAAAAATGCATCAAGGAGAATCTTCCAGACCCAGGAAGCGTGGTCGGGGACCCACTCAGGGTGCCCTGGCTCCACAAGCACCACCAAACCCTGCTCAGCTCATGCCTTAGCACCAGGCCAGGCTCAACAACATCTGGAGCTACGCCTAGCAGCCCATGCTTCGGCTGGACTTCAGTATCCTAACCACGTTCGGTTGGGATGAGGATGTAAGGAATTACATCCATAGTAACGGGTGGGACTTCCTCCTAGGAGCTCCTCCTACCCGCATCTTTCAAGAGGCCACCATGGAGTTTCTCGCCTCTGTGACGTTGGTGGACATGTCAACCATGTATCCGGGTGTCCCTCCAGCAAGGGTAGTCTCCTACTTCATGAACGGGGCTTATAGAATGATGACGGTGGATGAGTTCAATGTCGTCATGGGCTTTAACTAGCCAGCAGACACTCTGACCCTGGAGTACCAAAGTGCCCTCTGCGAGAGACCAGCTGCCCTCACGACTAGTGAGATTTGGGAGGACCTCACTGGATCCCAGATCGTGTCGGCCCAGCTAAAGGGATCAGCCCTGAGTCCACCCCTTGGCATCTGCCATAAACTGCTGGTAGGGACTATACATGGATGGAAGGAGAGTCAAGGTAAAATCAACCAATTTGACCTCTTCCTCATCTAGTGCATGCTCCAGGGGTATATGTGCAACCCGGGGTACTTCCTCCTAAAGGCCCTGAAGGATTTTGAGAGCCACCCCACAGGGACCATCATGATAGCCCCCTTCATCACCCCCTTGGCCGAATGATGGGGATGTGATAATGGGGAAGATATACCCTTGATCCTCTTACCCGAGCCTATTAGTGGATCAATGCTCGTACACATGGACATGCTCATTAGGCAGGATCCGAGGTGGTACTCCACCCGGCACTCGCCATGACGCTTTGCATCCGGGATTTGGATGAGTCAGAGGAAATCTCCATGCCCCCGGAGTTCCAGCAGCAATAGCAGCGACAGTCCAGAGACGACTTCGCCAGCGTCTACCAGCACATAATTCTTTATGAGTGATGAAAAATCAGGGTTACATAATTCTTTTTAGATAAAAGTTTGTGTTAGATTTAATGTTTTAAATTTCAAAATAAAATAAAAAGATTTATATACTTTATTTTCCTCAAAGGTTGCAAAATGTAAAATGGTGCACGCAACCATATTAGATACATTTGCAAAGAAAAATATATCAAATAGATATAAGACCATGATCATACATATATCTCTTAGTGATTTTATTATAATTAATTTACACACATGATCATAAGCGTGTTTCACATGTTAAAATTTATATGAGTACTAAATACAAAATTACATTAAATAATCAACCAAAGAAAATTAAAATGAAAACCCAAAATATATATATATATATATATATATATATATATATATATATGGCATACGCATCTGAAAAAAAAAATCATAACAAATAAAATATATACAAATTATAAATAACGGATATATATTAATAGCAATTATAAATATATTTTGAATTCAGCTTAATCATAAAATGGCATTCTCTTGCACTGAGAGTAACATTCAAGTGACAACAATACTATCAATGAACTTTTGTCTCATTCAAAATTTCTCTTATCAAGACACCTATAAAAAGGAAAAACCTAACTAGGGAGATCAGTTAATAGAAGATCATGTATTATGACCGTAACACCAACCTTGTTAAACACCATTGACACTTACCACCTTCAAAGTTACAAATTTAAAAATTCCGAGTACATTTGGAAAAAAGTTCAAAGTTTAGATGGTAATTAGATGAGCCATGGTTCTTTTAGCGACTGGCCAAAAAACTTAACAAGATCTATCGATATGCCAAAATCACCAACATGAGTTTTGCATACCATATATTAAATCGATCCAAACAAGACAATATACAAAAATAGCTCCTTCTTGGAAACATGGGTATTTAACAACACGATGGCCAATCTGATTTATTTCAAAGGGGTGCAGACAATACTAGGATTGGGAAAGTCAATATACACAACAGATTAAAATTAAATAACCTGCAGGAAAGAAATAATCCTAATCCAATGCCAAACGAAACGAATCCAAAGTCAAACTCTTCCAATCCAAACCAAGATAATAACACCCAATTTATACAGAAACAAGACTAATAATCTAAACTTAAACAACAAATCAGATTACACTCAGCACCCAACCAATAATAAGTAGGAACTTCAGGATAAAACAGAGACACCCGGATAATCCAACGAATAGAAAAACAGAATTAGAGAAGAGGGGATTGTGGTGTGGATCGAGTTGCGCAAGCTTTTGGGTTGTGGTGGTGTGCGATTCATGGCCTAGAGCTTGCTGTGAATGTGGCTGGAGCGTCTTAAATGGAGATGGGTTGAAGGCGCGGTGGCTAGGAGTACAACGCTCATCCAAGGAGTGAGGAACATGCTCATGGGTTTGAGCAAAGAGGAGTGATGAAGAAGCTTATGGGAAGAATCTTGAAAGAATTGCTGGAAGATTGAAGTTAAAAGAAGGTGTTGTACTATTATAATTCATTACTATGTTTGCATTATATAGGTATAAACATTTATCTTCTTCTCAAGAATGAGTTTCTTTCTTTTGCAAAATATAAAGTACCTCAAGTATTTTTAATATGTTAAAAATAATTTTAATCATTTAATATGTTCTTTAGTAAGACTTTTAATTGATACACTTTTGAGATAATCGATTAAATTCATGAACCTTTTTAGTTGAAGTTTTAATGGACACATTTTCGAAATAATCGAATTAAATTCACCTAAGTAGCTAAAGAACTTTTGTAGTCACAGTTTTAATTGATACATTTTCGAAATAATTGATTATAAATACTTAAACATTTTTGTATCGCAATTTTAATCGACTAAACCTCGTTTTTATTAATTAAAACGTCTTTAAAAATCTTTATTGAATCAATTGATAGAAACATATGGAATGTCATTGAAATTGATCCATTAGTTAGTGATAGAGAATGGTCTACAGTGATGATGAAAAGAAGAAAATTCAGCATGAATTTGCAAAAAATATCATAACTTCTACTCTTAATAAGAGAGTATGACCTTGACAAGTCTTGCCAACCCAAGGTCACGACAATACCAGAATCCAAAGACTTATCCACTATGACCTGAACCTTTCTATTTGGAAAACTCAAGGAACATGAAATGGAAATCAATAGGTTCAATGAGCAAGAAATCCTAAAGAAGAAGGTCAAAAGCATAGCTCTTAAAACAAATGAGAAAGATGAAGAATCCAAGCAAGAAAATGAAACCGAGAATCTTGGTCTGGTTGTCAAGAAGTTTAGCAGATTCCTCAAGAAAATAAATAAGGATAAACCTGTGCAAAAGATGTATGCAAAGAAACCATATTCAAATTCATTTAATTAAAAATGTTATGGTTATGGTAAATAGGGGCATGTAAGAATGGAGTGTTCAAAAAAGACAAAGAATCAAGATAAGAAAAATGACGAAAGTAAAAAGAGAGCCTACATTGCTTAAGATAATAATGATACTTCGTCAACTGAAAACTCAGAAGAAGAAGCAAATATGTGCTTGATGGTTGGTCAAGAATCCCCAGCTAGTAGTGTAAGTTATACTTCATCCAAGAATTTTATTAATTATAGTTCTCTACTAGAAGCTTTTAATGAAATGCATGAAGAAGCAAAGAGACTTGCTAGAGAAAATAATAGATTGAAAGGAATGAATAATTGGTTGGAAAATAAAGTAAAAACTATTGAAAATGAACTTATTGAAGTTAAAAACAATTATGAAAATCTTGAAATGATTCATAATGATTCTGACTGTATATGTAAGAAAACTAATTTAGAAAATCTTGTGAAAACTGTTCTGAGTTACAAAAGAAAATTGTACATTTGTGTTTCAAAGTTTGCACAAGGTAAAACCAATTTGGTACTTTGCTTGGGTCGCAAAAATTAGTAATTGATCGTGTTGGCATTGGTTTCACCCCTATTGTTCGTGAAAAAACAAAAACTTTCAAGAAATATTTTTCATACAGAAAACCTATTTCTACACCTTTGATCACATGTTTTTATAGCATGAAAAGGAGTCATGCATATAAATTCTGCAATATTAAGAAACATGCAGTTCCTAGAGATAAAATGAAATGGGTTCCCAAACAATTGTTGCAAATAACTTAGATACCCTATCATATTCAAAGGGTACCAAAATAATTTTGAATTATTTTGCAAGAACAATAAACTGAAAATCTATGGTACCTGGATAGTGATTGTCCAAGACATATGACTGGAGACATTTCCAAGTTTCATAACTTGAAACTCAAAACTGGTGGAACTGTGGTATATGGTGACAACAAAAAAGACAGAATTCTTGGAATAGGTGATGTTGAGTGTGCAGATTCTGGAGTCATTCATAATGTACTATATGTTTATGGGCTAAAACATAATTTGATCAGCATTAGTCAACTCTATGACAAGGGTTGTAAGGTCATCTTTGAACCTGAACACTATTTAATACTTAGAACAGGTATTGATAATTGGTAAGAGGGTAAGAAACATCTATATGTTAGATACAAACTCTGCAGATAATTGTTGTCCAATTGCCAAAGAAAATGATACTTGGTTGTGGCATAGAAGGCTATCCCACATTCATAAAGAGCTTGTAATAGGATTACCTAAACTAAATTTGTGAAGGACAAAGTGTGTGATGCATGTCAAAAGGGCAATCAAACAAAAGGTTCTTTTCCACAGAAAAATATTCTTTACTTCTAGAACGCTTGAGCATTTGCACATGGATCTCTTTGGACCTTCAAGAACTATAAGTTTGGGTGGAAATCTATATGCATTGGTTGTTAGAGATGATTTTTCAATATTTACCTTGACATTGTTTTTAAAAATTAAATTCGATACTTTCATGGTTTCAAGAAACTTGCTAAACAAATTCAAAATGAAAAGGGATATTTCATTTCTTACATTCAAAGTGATCATGGGGGAGAGTTTTCAAATGAAAATTTTGACAGATTTTGTTAAAAACATGACATTAAGCATAATTTCTCTGCACCTAAAAATCCCCAGTAGAATGGTGTTATGGAAAGGAAAAATCGATCTTCTGAGGAGCTTGCTAGGACCATGCTAAATAATAAAGCTTTGCCAAAGTATTTTTGGGTTGATGTTGTAAGCACAACATGTCATGGGTTAAATCAAGTTTTGATAAGACCTTTTCTCAAAAAGACTCCCTATGAATTGTACAGAGGTAAAAAGCCAAACATAAATTACTTTAGAGTGTATGGATGCAAAGTTTTTGTTTTAAATAATGGAAAAGAAAATCTAGGAATTTTGACTCAAAATCGGATGAAGGGATTTTCTTGGGTTACTTTACAAATAGCCATGCATATAGGATTTATAATAAAAGGCTTAAAATTGTGGAGGAATTTAGACATGTTGTTTTTTATGAATCTTGTTCAAATGTGCAAAAAAACATAGTTGATGATACAGAAGAAGAAATTTTAACTGATAAGTTATATCAGTTAAAACTACCAGATTGAGCCACTACTCAGAGATTATCTGAAATTTCTGAGAATTCAAAAGGGGAACCAAAAGAACAATTACCCAAGGAGTGGAAGACTCTAAGGAATCTTTCAATTGACAACATCATTGGTCAAATTAATTAGGTAGTTTCCACTAGAAGATCTTTTAATAAATTTTGCAATCATATGGCTTTTTTTTCTCAAATTGAACCCAAAACTATAACTGAAGCTTTAAGTGATAATGATTGGGTAAATGAAATGCATGAGGAACTAAATCAATTCAGTAGAAATAATATATGGGAATTAGTTCCTAAACTTGTAGATGCTAACATTGTTGGGACAAAATGGTGTTTAGAAACAAATTGGATGAATATGGTGTTATCACTAGGAATAACACAAGATTAGTGGCCAAAAGATATAATCAATAGGAAGGAATAAATTATGATGAAACACATGCATCTATTTCTAGATTAAAAGTTATTAGATTGCTACTTACTTATGCCTCTATGAAGAATTTCAGATTCTATCAAATGGATATTAAGAGTGCATTCTTGAATGGTTACTTAAATGAAGAAGTATTTGTCTCTTGACCACCTAGATTTGAGGATCACACACATCTAGAATATGTGTTCAAACTAAAGAAGGCTTTTATATGATTTAAAGCAAGCACCAAGACAATGGTATAAAACGTTGAGCAATTTTCTTATCTCAGACCTATCAAAGAGGTGTAGTTGATAAAACCTTGTTTCTTAAGAAAGTGAATAATGAAACAATACTAGTACAAGTGTACGTTGATGACATAATTTTTGGTGCTACTAATGAACTTTATGCAAGAATTTTATAAAGGAAATGCAGGGAGTGTTTGAGATGTCAATGATGGGAGAACTCAATTACTTCTGAGGGATGCAAGCCAAACAACTAAAAGAGGGAAGCTTTATGCATCAATCCAAATATTGTGCAGAATCGCTCAAGAAGTTTGAAATGGAAAAATGCAAAGAAGCATCCACTCCCATGTCCACAAGTTGTTATCTAGATGTAGATGATAAAGGAAAATTTGTTGACCATACCAAGTATAGAGGACTCATTGGTTCACTATTGTATCTTACGGCTAGGAGGCTTGATATGATGTTCAATGTTTGCATGTGTGCCAGATTCTAATCAACACCAAAAGAGTCTCATTTCACAACTGCTAAACAAATACTGAAATATCTAAAAGGGGTTGTGAATGTTGGTCAATTGTATCCTAGTGAGTCTCAATTAAACTTAATTGGATATTCTGATTCAGATTTTGCAGGTTACAAATTGGATAGGAAAAACACCAGTGTAACATGTCATTTGCTAGGTAGTAGCTTAATTTCTTCGCATAGTAAAAAGCAAGCTTGTATGGCTTTGTCAATTGATAAAGTAGAATACATTGCGGCTGGGAGATGTTGTTCTCAATTCCTTTGGTTAAAACAACAATTACAAGACTAGTTTGATTCTTAACAAAATTCCTTTGATTTGTGAAAACACTAATGCAATAAACTTAACCAAGAATCCAATTCAACACTCAAAAAACAAACATATTGAAATAAGATATCACTTTATTAGAGACCATGTATCTAAAGGTGACTGTGAAATCTTCTTTATAGAAATTTATAAGCAACTAGCTGACATTTTTACAAAACCTTTAGCTCGTGATCATTTCTACATGATTAGAACTGAGTTAAGTGTTCTAGATTTATTAAAAATTGCATAAACTCTCAAGTACTGATAGATTCACTAGTGGAAAAATATGATTCTATGACGACTTTTTATGACGGTTGTAATCCACTCGTCATAGTATATAAAGCGGTGGCATTTTTGTAATAATATTATAAACTTTTTATGTCGGTTGTTATATAACCGACATGGTATGTGAGCAAATTCACTTTCTATGTCGGTTAAATTTTAACCGACATAGAAAGTACTTTCTATGTCGGTTCAAATTTAACCGACATAGAAAGTACTTTCTATGTCGGTTCAAATTTAACCGACATAGAAAGTGTATATTAAATCAAAAAAATTAAATATATAAATATATAAATATATCAAAATATATAAATATATTTGTATTTATATATTTTGTATATAAATATAATTTATTTGTAAGTTATTTATCGAGAAAATCATAGTAGCTTAGTGGTTGGAGTATTAGTCTTCAACTTTAAGGTATTGGGTTCGAATCTTGCTAATGACAAACTTCTAATAGATAATAAAATAATATATTATAAAATATAATATAAACGAAATGTAATTGTAAATAAACAAAAATCATAGTAGTTTAGTGGTTGATCTAATTCTAGACTACAATGTATTGGGTTCGAATCCTGTTAATATAAATTTTCGTAAAAAACCCATTACTTTTTATGTCGGTTCATAACAATCGACATAAAAAGTCATACTTTCTATGACCCCTGTATCTATGTCGCCTCTTTAACCGACGTAGAAAGCTCATTTTAACTGACATAGAAAGCCTTTTTTTCACTAGTGATTTAATTGATATAAATTACCTTTTAATCAATTAAAATCCTAGAAGATATACCTGTTTTAGAAATTATTTATTTTTAATCAATTAATTACTCAAATAATCAATTAAAATAACTTAAAATCACTTTTTATAAAAAAAATTGTACTGTTTTAATCAATTATTCGTCGAATTAATTGATTAAAAGCTCTCAGGTTTGGGATTTTTATTTCAAGTGTCTGATTTAATTGATTATAATGCAAATTATATCCATTACAATCACTTATTATTAAAAATTTAATCAATTATCTATCAATTTAATCGACTAAAATCCTATATGCATTACTCTTGTTTTACATCCAATACAATATTAATTTATTATCTAATAAAATAATTGATTAGTTTGTTCTTAGAAATTCTTAAAAGTTCTAATGCAAGATTCACACACCTTCTTCTTGGTCAATAACAATTCAAAGAAAATTTGAATTGAAAACTTCTGATTGGGTAATAGATAAGACAAAAGTGGTTGATCAAGTCAACCTTTATCTTCAAAAACAAAGTAGATGATAACAAGAAAAGTAACTGAGACCCACTACATAAAACTTGTGCAACTGCAATTCAGAAAGCTGAATCAACAAACTACAGGTGTATTGAAGACAAATTATTGACTGGGTCACGGGCTCAATAAACACTTGTCCAATCAAACTATGTTTTTCTCATTAAAAGTGACTTTGGTTCTCTTCTTCTACTCAGCACCTCGATTTATCTCATTTTACTATTCTCTCTCTCACAAATCTCAATTACAAATTTTTCAAAATGTTCAAAATCAAAATCCGAAACAAAGAAAAGCAAGGGGGAATCCTCTTCACAAGCTCCCACGACAAATCCTGCATGCCATCTTGAGACCTCGATTCAATGGGGACTTGAACAAGATGAATAAATTAAAAAATAATAAAAATAAGTGGAGAGAGAAATTCTTACTTCTTTTTTATTGTTTCTCTTTTTTCTATATATATACTCTTAAAATTTTGTTCACCTCTCTCATCTTGCCTTTTCTTTTCTTTTTCCCCTATTTTATTTTTGTATTCCTTTATGTAGAGAGAACTGACAAGAAAGAATTGAAAAAGTGAGAATGTGGATGTAGAGAAGTTATGAAGAAAGTGGGTAGAGGAGTTGAGTTACATAAGAAGAATGTGAGTGTGTATTTGTTTAGAGGGAGAAAAAATAGGAAGTTGGAATGCGAAGATATATTTTTTTATTAATAAATATTTTAGTAAAATATCTTTTTTTTTAATAAAACACTTTTTTAAATTATATTTCAATTTGTATTACTTTAATTATCCTGGTGAAATTAAGTATTGAGTATTGACACACATAAAAGAAAATTGATCATAATAATCAACAGAGTGTGTGACCAACACTACTTTCAATCATGTACTACAAATAGTTTGTATTCTATTTAATCCAGATAACATGATACAAAATGAAAACAAGAAAAAATACCTAGTCATGACAATTACCTCCTTGTTGCCATATATTCGAGCATAATCAACGTGGGGGTAACCAATATGCATGAAATTGATAAATATCATTATATTGAATAACAAATTTTCAAATTGTGAAAGTGTGAAATGGTACTACTATAATATTATTGATGTAGCTTTGGATGCATAAGGAGGGAAATGAAACTAGTTGGTTGTTCAAAAAAAAAAAAAAAAGAATCATAATCTTATTTAGATAAACAAATAATTTATTAACATAGAACAAAATGGTACAACTTCAAGAGGATTATAAATCCTCAAAAACTAAAGAATCAAGACCATCAAATGAATTAAACATCGAGATTCTAGGTCATCAAGTGTTTATCCTACACTACGTGAGTGGCTAATACTTGATATACTAACACGAGAACCATCCATCTCCAATACTTATCTTTATTTGCATATTTGTATTTCATAGGATATTGATTTAAAAGAAAACCTATTACGGGCAACGCTTGATGCAAACTCTAGTGTTCCATTAACAAAGTCACTACTTTCTTTTTTGAGAGAGTGAACAATTACATTATATATATATATATATATATATATATATATATATATATGTGTGTGTGTGTGTGTGTGCGTGTGTATGCATGTGCGTGTGTGTTTGATGCAAACT